>CM016563.1:36871075-37348575 GCA_003412495.2 Echium plantagineum
TGTGTATATTCTCTGTAACAAATCTAAAGTACATGAGCATCTTCGGTAAGTGTATAGTTAAAGTTTTATTTGATCCATATTACATAATTTAGTAATCAACTTAACAAATCATGATTTTGTCCTAGGTCGTACCACGATCGCCTTGAGTAGTTGGATTTTGATTCAACGGAAGAGCAAATGAATCGTGACATCACCAATTAGGCGTTCTAGTATCGCATGCGCAACAAGTGTATTATCTCTGTTACAATCAAGTAATATACATGTTCTCAAAGATTTTAGTTTTGGTGAAATTTTACCCATAAAGGATGATTCATAGGTTATGTTACTTTTCTATGAGGGCTAATCGGGAATTTGAAACTACACATTCTAATACGAAAAGGTTTGTTGCAAAGTGTGTTATAAGGATTGTAAGTGGGCTATTAGAGGGAGCTTCAAAACAAATTATGGTTACTGTATAATTTTTGAGTATGAGAGCTCACATAATTATTCAAATGATACAAGGTCGAGGTTTCATAGAGGCACGATGACATGTTCAGTTATTGGCACATGGTTAAAGACGATGATAACATGCCTAAGGTAATCAAGAACATGCTTGAAAAATCATATGGTATAAAAGTGAGTTATTGGAAAGCATGAAGATCGAAGGAGATTGCAAAAAAATTGATACATGGAGATCTGCCGAAGCATTTAAGGGTTTGTCTAGTTACCTTTGGTTGTTGAATGAAGCTAATCCTGGAATAATATCGGCATACGAAGTAGATAAGGTTGGGCCTCGTGTTTTTGGGTTCCGGTCTACCAGCATACGGCCAATTATTGCTGTTGATGCAAGCTTCTTACTGCTTTCATGGAAAAAACCCAACAAATCTACCCATTGGCTTTTGGTGGTGCGGCCACCGAGAATATCTCATGGAGTTGGTTTTTCAATAATCTAAGACAAGTTGTAGGGATCCAGGAAGATTTGGTTTTCATTTCAGATCGTCATCCGTCAATTGAAAAATGTTGCAAACCAGAATTTTCTGATTCTACCTATGGAATTCGCCTGTTTCATTTGTCATGAACATGACCTCGAAGTATAAAGTGAAGGCGCAAGATATCTATGGTGTGGCTAAGTCATATACCCAAATCGACTTCGTGAAAAAGTTCCAACATATTAAGAATACTCGGCGGACTATTTATGACTATCTCTTGGACGTCGATCCTTCGAAATGGGCAAGTTATTTCTTCCCAGCGAGGCGTTATAGTACAATGACGACCAATATTACCAAGTCAATAAATTCCCTTTTAAAAGAGGCTCGTGAGACTCCTATCGTCGGCATGTTAGAAACCATAAGAACGATACCCTAAGGTTCCTTTCATGATCTTTTAAGGGTTGCCAAACAATGGACCAACAAGTTGACTCCTCATGCCGAGAAAAAACTACAGGACAGAGACATTGAGTCACGACATTTCAAGGTGAATCCTCTTGATGATTCGAGCTTCCACATTCGAGATGGCCAACATAATTTGACGGTGGACATAAATATGCGGAACTGTACATGCAATGTCTTCCAGCTTGACCAACTCCCATGCTTACAATGCAATACGGGCTTGTCGGGAAGGTAACATTTTAGTATACGATTTGTCTTCAAGGTACGTATGTGTGTAATTGTGTTTAATTATGTATAATTGTGTCAAGAGGTGTTTAATAGTGTTTAGAGGTGTTTAATTGTGTTTATAGGTGTTTTATAGTGTTTATAGTTCTTTCATAGTGTTTAAAAGTGTTTCGCAGTGTTTATATGTGTTTAGAGATGTTAAATTGTGTTTGTAGATGTTCAATAGTGTTAACAGGTGTTTTATAATGTTTATATGTGTTTAATTGTGTTCAGAAGTGTTTAATTGTATTCATATGTGTTTTATAGTGTTTACAAGTGTTTTATAGTGTTTACATGTGTTTTATATTGTTTATTGGTGTTTTATAGTGTTTATACGTGTTTAATTGTGTTAAAGATGTTTAATTGTGTTTATAGTGTCTACATGCGTTTTATAGTGTTTACAGGTGTTTATTTGTTTTTAGAGGTGATTTATTTACTAGTTTATTTGGTTTTATACCATTGATTGTCTTAGGTTGATATATGCATTACCAATGAAACTCGTTCGTCATCGAAGTGATCGGGACCTTGTTGTTCAAGGAAATACCAAAACTGTTGGTGTATTGCCACTTATAGTTAAGAACAACAAAGCAATACGAAAGAACAAACGAATGTCATCCCACGGGGAAGAGATCGTTCGTAAGTGTTGTGGTCGTTGTAGGCAAATGAGATACAACAAACAAACTTGTACAAGCATCGAATATGTTCCCATGCACCTGCTTGACAAATTAGGTGTTTTTAGGGTTTTATGAATAATGTATGTTACTATTACTTGTTGCTTAAGGACGATAAAGCGTGTATATTCCGAATAATAACATTTTTTAGTCGTTTTATGAGTAAACCATTTATCTTACTATTAATATTTGTTGTTTTAACTACTTATCATATCTCTTGTACACCAACATACACACCGAACCACATGACAACACAAATAAACACTACAACACACTGTTTAACACCACAAAACACTGTTTAACACTACAAAACACTATTTAGAGCCAGAAAACACTAGAATGCAACATAACAGTGGCCCAAGCCATAATATTCGAAAATAAACCTAATAACTTAAAGCATAAAAGACAATGAAGGCATAGTATCCGGCTATCAACACCTGGGTCGGGTTCCTGCTCTGTATCTAAATTAGAATGTTGTAGGTAGTAGCTGCATCATTGGCACCCTCACCTCCAAGCCATCGTAAGAATTTCATCATATCCCTTAAAAATTTCCCATGCTTCTTCTGGGTTCGGGTTAAGTTGTCACGTCCAACTGTCGCTCATGTTCAGCTTCATACCATCGTCATCGTTATCCTCATCCCCCTCAACATCATCCCCCACAATCTTGAATCGTTTACCTACTATTTTCTCTAATTCTAGACGATCTTCCTTAGAAGCTTCTAACATCTTCCAACGACACTAAAGTCTCCCCTTAAACACGACTAGCTTTTGGTTTTTGATAGAGTTCACCCCAATCATATTAATAGTAGAGCTTGGCATGGTAGGCCCGCATGGTATGATATCCCATTTCTTCATGATATGAGTCATTAGCATGCCTTACGGGATAGTAGAGACGGGTTTGTTCTTAATTGAATAAGACATATGACGTCTAATAAGGACGGGAAGATTGATATGGGTACGGTTTTTAAATGCATAGAGAAAAGCCGCTACAACTTATTAACCCTTTTATAATGTGCCCTTGAAGGTACTAATGCCCTAGTTATCCCGTATGTCGCAAACTTATCATCCCCATCAAACTCCATGCATAAACTCCCTCTTATTGTTCAAGCTGTTAGTAACCTCAACAAATTTGAACAAACCTTCGGGCCAACAACAATGAACTCTCGTATCCACGAGACGTTAAACCAAAATCCTTTATGAAATTCCTATTACGATACTTGAAAGTTGACCAATTTGACCCATCATCGAAGGGAATTTCGAAACGAATATAATCACCAACATTGTTGAAAATAATCTCAACACATTCATAAAAATAATGGACTAAATCATGATGAATTGGACTGTCACTATCATAAATTTCTCCCATTTTTTATTTTAAGGTAAGGACTAAAATATGTACCTTCCGAATCCTCGGAATATTAGTAGAACCCATCTAAAATTTTGAATGCATTCTTCCTTTCTTTCCCACCTCAACTCATAATTGTGTTGCGGTTCAATGGAACTCTTTGACTTGAAGAAAAAGAAGATCGTAGAGTCTTGCTTCATTTCGTAGTTCTTTAAGACATGTTTTGGGGCTCTTATAAAGTGGATAAGGTAACTATATATACAATTATGAAGAAATTTATTTGGATTTGGTGAATTGGAAGGCCAATTTGGAAAGGATTTTCAATATTGAGGTATAAGGGTGTGGAATTGGGGAAAAATCTGGTCTTGGGGTCTTCTTATAACAGCCACCCTCGTGGTCTGGGTCGTGCCCTGGACCCACGATTGGGGCATGATATAAATCCCTCGTTCATATCGTGCCCTAGGGACACGACCTAGCACACGACGATGGGAATGCTGAATTCCCATGAGAATATGATCGTTCCTACATCGAGTGCAACTCACACGATGATATCCAGGGATTTTTCTCAAGGTCTCATCATACCCTTTAAACACGACAAACCACACGATCACGTCATCGAGGTCCATGAACAAGATGCATGTCATAGTGATACCCAACGAATTGTATCGAGTCCCCATCGTGGCCTAGGGACACGATACAGCGCACGATGACGAGCTTTGGTGATTTATTGGAAAGTTGATCGTGCCTTGATCGAGTGCCAAGGGCACGATCAAGCGCACAATGATGACCGGGGAATTGGTTCGAGTGTTTATCGTGCCCTAGAGAGACGACATAACACACTATGGCTGGCAGAGTTGAAGTCAAAAAACATAGCATCATTTCTCAAAAAATTTCCCATAAAAATAACTTAATACATTTTACTTGGATAACTATCATAAGAAATGAAACAAAATATCATATACATTGGAGCGAGTTAATACATCAGATCATTACTGAAACTCACTTGACAGAAGATAATACAATATATATTGTTTTTCCCCCTAAAATAAGCATAAAAGACAATCAAACTAGAATATCTTTTTCATATAAGACATGATTCCCATTTTCGTCCTTAACCCACTTCACAATATCGACGCCAAACTTCTTTTGGTAATCGATAAAGTGTTTTTCCTCTAGGCCTTTGAAGCTCTTCTGCGTGGAAAGAAATCGAACAAGTTTATAACTATACATCCCACAATCATGTGTATTTGGTTGTCTTGGCATGTCAACATAGCTCACATTGAAGAGAATATCTGGATCCATTTTATCTTCTTTCTACTCAACCTACATGTTGATCTCTTTCTCTATAAAATCATATTCATACGCAACCTCAATGCACGTTGGCAATATTTTCTATCCCCATGGAGATGTTCGTAGTCATTCCATGGCTTGCGAATCCAGTTGCTGTTGAGTACAACGACAAATTGGCACAAGTCCATCTCCATGAATTCTCATGGTACATCTATTTGGTCACCGCCTTCTGAGACAATAAATTGTCTATTCTTAAAGAATGCTTCATAGCCGGCTTAATAGACCTATTATATACAGTTCCCAAGAAAGTACACCATAATACGCCTATTATATATGCTGGGACCGGTAACTCGATTGATTTAATTACTTTTTCTATAATAAAGTATGCAATTTCGAATTCAATAGTAGCCGAATAGGGTCAATTTCAAGTCTTTTCAGTACGGTCCCAAGTCAACTCCCTGTCAATTTCTTTTTCTATTTCGAGCTAATTCCGATATCATTCTCGAATTGAGTCGGAACCGAACCGAGTTCCGGGTCGGCTCAGTTGGAACCATGCCCGATCGGGTATAGTGAAACCTTGACAAACTCAGAATAATAATAATAAAAAGTTAAGTATTATTATTATTATTTACTACTATTATTATTATTATTATTATTGTTATTATTATTATTATTATTATTTTAAGTACTATTATTGTGATTATTATTACTAGTAGTATTATTCTCATTATTATTATTTCTATTATCATCCTTATTCTTAGTGATATTCTTATTTAGTCCTGTTACTGGGCCGGGTAAACCGGGATCCACCCGAGATCTGGACCGGCCGGACCCGGCCCGAGTATCCACCCGCATTATTAACGGTCCGGGAATGGGTCTCATTTTGGGACCGCGGAGCCGAAAGACCCGGCCCGCTAACCCGATAAGAGACCCGATTAGAATAGCCTATATAAACTAATGAGAAGTCAGAACCCTAGTTCTCACTTCATTTTGTGCCTCCCTCTCGAAAACCCTTTCTCTGCCTCATCTCATCTCATTTCATCTCTCAACTCTGACCTCTCATCTTCATCGATTTAGGGTGATTCTTCAGTTCTTCTCATCTATATTCTTAATTGCTCATCGATTTTTCACATCGAAAATCGGTTTGAAGCGATTTCGATTCATGTATGTTATATTTTTCCTCTTAAACTTCAATAATTATTTAGATCCTGTTTGTTGATACTTGTTTTTAACTCGAAGTTGAGCTTTTTTGTGTTCGTTTAAATTTGATGTTGTTATTTCGATTATGTTGACTTGTTGACTGTTGACTTTTAATTTTTGACTTTGTAATCTGTTAAACAAAATCTGAATATATGTTGGTTTACATATTGTGTTGCTATTTTTGTTGGTTTGATACATGTAATCTATTAATCTGAACTTTGAAATTCTAATTTAGGGTTTGCACAGAGTTGACTTTAGGGTTTCCGATATAGTGATTTTGTGTTTTGGGTTGTTGATTACTTGATTTTGTGTGTTAAACTCGTATACTCGTTTGACTATTTCCAATTTAGGTTTTCGAATTAGGGTTTCTAATTAAGGTTTTCAATTAGGGTTTTTAATTAAGGTTTTCAATTAGAGTTTTTAATTAAGGTTTTGAATTAGGGTTTTCAATTAAGGTTGTCAATTAGGGTTTTCAATTAGGGTTTTCAAATTTCAATTAGGCTTTTCAATTCGAGTTTCAAATTGGGGATTTTTCAATTAGGGTTTGAACTTTTATTGACGACAGATTTGTGGTGGTCGGGTGAACAAAAAATTGGGTACATGACTGTGACAGGCCACTACATTGATGCTAAATGGAAACTTCATAAAAGAGTTTTTGCCTTTACTAATGTGCCCCCCCCCCCATTCTGGTGAAGTTCTTGCTAGGGAGTTGTTGCGTGTGATGGACGATTGGCATATTAGAGATAAAGTAGTATCTATTTCTGTAGATAATGCATCTTCTAATGACAATTGTATTTCTAGGTTGAAGGTTGATTTTAGTAATAGGAAGAATCTGCCTTTAGATGGTAAGTTGTTTCATGTGCGTTGTTGCGCACATATTCTGAATTTGCTTGTTCAAGATGGTCTTGATGTGATTAAACCTTGTGTTGAGAAAATTAGGAATGGTGTTAGGTATCTTTTAAATTCTGAAAGTAGGTGTAAAGCCTTCAAAAAAATTGTTCTTGAGTTACGTCTAGAGGGTAGGCTTCAAGTGTTGGATACGAAAACCAGGTGGAATTCTACTTGGTTGATGTTAAGTACTGCCTATTTTTATAGAGATGTGTGGCCTCGTTATGCGGAGGAGAATGGTGCATTTATGCACTTTTTACCTTCTGAACTTGATTGGGAAATAGTGTATGATATTTGCAAGTTCTTGGAAGTATTCTCCGACGTTACATCCATCATTAGCGGCAGTTCTTATCCTACTGTTAACTTGTTCTTGGCTGAGTTATATAGAGTCAAGGTGTTACTCGATGAGCATTGTGTCAATTCTACGAAGCCTCATTTGCTAATCTTAGCACAACAAATGAAGGCCAAGTATGACAAATATTGGGACCAAAGTAACCTTTTGATTTCTATTGGGGCTGTTCTTGATCCGAGGTACTTTACAATTCTCTGTTCTCAGTTTGTTATCTATTCTGGATTGTTGCCTATTATAATATGTTGCCTATTCTGATTTCTGAGCAGTGAGTTGTTGCCTATTAGCCTATTATAACTTGTTGCCTATTCTGAGTTGTTGCCTACTTGCCTTGCCTATGATGATTTTCTAATCTGAGGCGTTGTCGACTTGTCGCCTAATCTGTTGTTGCCTATTATGAGTTTACAATTTGTTGCCTAATATATTACTTGATATGTTGTTCACTTGTTGCCTACTTGCCTAGTTGCCTATGATGATTTCTAATCTGAGGCGTTGTCGACTTGTCGCCTAATCTGTTGCCTCATCTGTGGACTGTGGATCTGTCATTCTGTTGCCTGAAGTTGATTTACATATTCCAATTTATGCTGCCTGATCTGTATTTGCCTATGATCATCTTATACCTAAATTAGCCTATGATGAATTTCTATACAAGTGTTGCCTATTTTGCATGCCTAATCTGTTACTGAAATTCTGAGGCATTATTGTGCACTTGTGCTCATTTTAGGTATAAGATGATTTTTATTTCTTGGGTTTACCCATTCTTGTATACCAATGGTGATATGGATGATGCCAAAACTCGTCAAGATGAGTTATCAAGCCACCTTTTCACCTTATTTAAGATGTATGAAGATTCATACAAAAAGGTTGATACTCAGACCGCTCAAGTCGATGGTAATAGTGGTTTTTATTCTGGTGTTGGAAAGAGGAGCTTTGAAATGTTTTTAAAAACTGTCGAGGGGAACAACAAAGCCAAGTCTGATCTTGAATATTATCTTGAAGAGCCTCCATTTCAGTGTGTCGGAGGCGTTAAATTTGATGTTCTGACTTGGTGGATGGCTAATGAGGCCAAATATCCAATTCTAAGTCAAATGGCCAAAGATATCCTCTCTATTCCTGTGACTACTGTTGCTTCTGAATCTACATTTAGTGCCGGTAAACGAGTGATTGATCCAAAAAGAGCGTCCATGAAAACCAAAACTGTTGAAATGCTTCTTTGCGCGGGTGATTGGGTCAAAGAGATTTACGGCATTAAGAAAGAGCAAGGACAAAGTATTGTAAGTATTGCATTCTTTTTCATTCTCTTATTGTTTATTCTTTTTCATTCTCTTATTGTTTATTCTTTTTCATTTTGTTCATTTGTTTTGCAGCTTGAAGAACCAGTAGATGACCCTATGCAATATCATTTCGGAGAGGAACCGGCACCGGCAGCTTCAAGCAACATAACCTCAGCATAACCTCTTAGCCTTCGCCTTTATGCCAATGATGAACATGTTCTGAGGCTCTTTTGATGTATCTGGATTTCTTACATACTATCATTCTGGATTTCTTACAGTCTGTGCTACTGGCATGTAACTTAACTTCGATACTTGATATTTTGTGGCTTAGAATCAGGTCTATGATGAATGCATTTCTGAGGCCATTATGCTTTTATTAGAACTTTTGAATTATGGAGTTATGGTAGAAATGAATTCTGTTCCAGGAAACTTTTGAATTCTGTTCCAGGAAACTTAAAATTTTTTCAGGAAAAGATGGTTTTCGGGCCGGTTTTGGATACTTAATGAATACTTTTTTATCCTGTTTAATATTAACGGGAGAACCGATAACCCACCCGATTTTCTGGCGGGTCGGGAACGGCTCCAAATTTATGACCGACTTCTTATCGGTTCGGTCCCGGTTCACCCGATAGTGTTAACGGGTGGGACATGGAACCCTTGGGAACCGGCCCGGACCGGCCCGATAACAGGACTATTCTTATTACCATTATTATTATTATTACTTTAATTATAGTAGTTGTTGTTGTTCTTCTTCTTCTTCTTATTATTATTATTATTATTAACTTTATTATATCTTATTAAATGGGTATGGATAGTTTGAATCCAATTGGATATTGGCTAATAATTAACTGGATTTGTTCAATTATGTAACCCACTAACATCAATACAAAAACGTTATTGTAGTGGGTAAGATAACGCTTTATAAGCGTTGTTGTAATCATACATAGGAAGCGCTATCTATGTTTTAACTAGCGTAGCGCTTTAACAGAGCTATTGAAGCACTATAAAAGCGTTATTGTAGTTTTAGTAACACTTTTTCCTATAGTGGTTTTTTAAGCGCTAAGGAAGACATAACTAGGATAGTGCTTAAGCGGAGGACAAAAAGAAAGCATTATCTTCGTCCTTTTTTAAGTTTTTAATCTTTTCTTAATTTTAGAAAACAATAAGCGTTATCCTAGCACCTACTTATATAACGCTTTAAAAAGAGCTATTAAAATGGTCTTGCCCAAGTTAATATTTGCAGTAGTGCAACCAAATCCACCTCGTCGATGGGAAGCCGTATGATACTTGTCTTCTTGCATATTCAATAGCTTCAACATAACATCAATGTCTGACAAACAATTAAACACCATGCAACACTAGAATACACAATAAATAATATTATACACCCTTAAACACCACTATACACCATTAAACACTATAATATACAATCAAGCACTGAAATACACAATTAAACAACACAATACACCATCAAACACCAGAATATACAAATGAACACTAATATACAACATTAAACATCAATATACACCATTAAACACCATTATACACCATTAAACACAATAATACACTATCAAACATGGGAATACACAATCAAACATTACAATACACCATCAAACAACATAATATAAAATTGAACACCATAATACACAATTGATATCTAGAATACACAATTGAACACTGGAAAATACATAAAATAAAACACACCTCACTAACAAGCCAACCTTTTTCGGAAACCAAGTTGTTTAGCACCTTTGCAAGGAACGGCCGCCACTATATCAACAACGTAACCGGTTGAAGAGCAACACCATTTCGAGCTCAAATATGTTATAACTTATTTGTAGTAATCCTTTCTGAGCTCCTCCTCTTCAGCTGTCATTCTTATGAATGGCAAATGAAAACAAGAATATGTTTAATTAGATCATAATGTGGTGCAAACTTTTGCATATGACAACTATAAACATGACAAAATTGGATTGCTTTGCTAAAGTAATATCCACACGCTCCGAAGAAGAAGAAGAAGAAGAAGAAGAAGAAGAAGAAGAAGAAGAAGAAGAAGAAGAAGAGTTGATGGAGGTGGTGGGATGTGACGAACAAGAAAAATAAGAATGAGGAAGAAGGAAAGGGTAAAAAGTTGATGGAGGTGGTAGGATGGTGGTGGTGGGATGTGGCGAACAAGAAAAAGAAGAATGAGGAAGAAGGAAGGGGTAAAAAAATAATAGCGTTTCATTAAGGGTAAATTAGGAAGTTTTGGCGGGTACTCATGTGATGATGTTGTTTTAAACAATTTTGACTATGTTGACTTTTAAAGAATAAATACAAAATGAATAGTAAACGCGTTTCAAAAATTATGCAATTTGGTTTTTAAGTAGCCCTTAAGATGTCAAACACTCGCCCAAAAGAAAATTACAATTTTGATTTATTATGGTTTTTGGAAGTTAAATGGGTGAAAAGTGTGTATTGTAGGTGAAATAGTAACCCACTAATAAAATTATACCGGTTGCTAAAGACTACAAGTTTAACAGAAAGTAAAGACAGCTAAGGTAACCAACTCAAGACACGTGATAACCCAGTTTAGTGTACAAGCACCTACGTCTGGGGGCAGCCTGCCTAAGGGAAAAATTACTATACGAAAAGAACCTTACAAGGAGGGACTTATTAGTATGTCCACATACTCTAATGCCCTATCTAAACTTTTCTATAGATTCCTTACTTCGTCTATGTGATCACTTTCCCAGTGATCAACAGTTACAAGTTTGTTTCATATATAAGTAAACCTCACTGTTGTTGAAGAGACAACAACTGTACAATTAATGTAGAAGCGACACATAATATGACCTAGAAAATAATACAATGGTAACACAATATTCTTGATAGCTTCTTGTGTGAAAAGGTATTCGTCTTGTATGGAACAACTCTCCTTTTATACTAGGTCATTTGCCATCTCTTAAATTGTAGTTGAGATAGAATTCTTCAATCATCGTAACTCCATAATTAAGGGCAGCGATAATATCTCCTTCTTCTTTGACTCAGCCGTGAATCTTGTCCAGTTGGTCAATCAAAGGCTTATATCAAGTCAATGAGCATTATCATTCTTTGACTCTTCTAGAAGTGAGATATATGATTAACACGTGGCAATGCATCTTTAGTTACTTCCTTTAAGCATTGTAATTAACACTTGGTTTATGAAAAACTTCATCCAACTTAATGCACTAACAAACTCCCCCTTTGGGTAAGTTTTTCATGACAAGTACCCATCTTCTTCATGCATGAGTAAATAAATCAAGGACGTGACAATTAGCAATAACCGTCATAACAGATAATCAACCCAACTGTCGGAAAGAAGTGGGCACAAGTAGTCAATATCCATATTCAGAATAGAATATAGAAACTAACTAGTATTCATCAACCAAACAAAAGAAGTTTTAAGTTTAACTTTTTCTTCCCCTATTTGACATAAGAACATACACAAAGCCAGAATAGAGAGTCTTCCAGCAATATCACTCTTCATCAGACTTGTCGTTGGCATCTTCATTCACTTTGTCATCTACATCTGGTCTACCAGTCTTTTCAAGCTCCTTGATCTTCTTGTCTACACCTGCAAGTTGCTACTTCTTGGCGGGGATCTTTTCTGTTAGCCTCTGTTTGTCAGCCAGGTAGACTTCCATTAGTATTTGAGCTGTAGGATAATTGGATATGAAGTTGGGACGTTGGTCTACTTTCTTCACTAGAATGTCAGCCTTGTGTGTGCACAACAACTTTTCACTAATGATCATAGGCTTGGATTCTATCCCAGGTCCATCATCTTCACTAAGGATATCAGGCCTCTGCTCAATTAGAATTCCACAAGTAAGGTTTGTAAAATCTATTGGCTTGTTCTTAGCAAAGGATAAGGCATGACCCACTATTTGATCAAAGATGACCTCTCCATAGTTCAGCTTTCCTGTATCCATGACATATAATTTTTTACCCATAAATTCACTTATGTTAGTGTTGTTAGTTGAGGGAACAAGACTGCACATAGCTGGTTTGACAAAAATAGAGTATTTCAGAGTCAAGGCAGAAGTTGAAAGTTGCAGTCCTTTAGGTGGCCATTGTGTGACTCCTCTAGCAGTTAGTACATTCACAATGTCATTAAGCTTTAACAACTGTCATGTTTTCCCTTCATCTTCATTTCCCAGAAATCTGTTGATTATTGAGGGGTTAAACAAATCTCATAGTACACACAGCTCATGAGTCAGATCCCTTATTTCAACAGACAAAGAGCTGATGAATTCTTTTACCAGTCTAGCCTAGTGTTTTCTTCTTACTAGGAGAGAAGTGACCCAACTTTCTCAAGCACTTCCATATAGGTGTTGTTGTTCAGTGTGTTGTCTGACAAGTATTTCTCAGGCTAATCGATCCTTGCACACACAAACTTCCACTTAGTCTTCTGATCAGTACTCCCAAAATCCATACCATCACAAGATGCTTCCTCCACTTGAGCTACTGTTCTCTTATTGATCCTCCCCCTGCAAACATCAAACCTAGGCTTCCCTTTACTTTTTTCCTTTTCTTCATCATCACTGGAGTCAGTGTCCACTAGTTTTGTTTTCTTAAAGGAAGAGGGGCCACTGGCATTAGGTTTCTCACTACTCTTTCTTTTACTAGTTGATCTAGTCACTGGTTTGGACATGAAACAAGTTTCTCCTAAGAGTCCAGCCAACTTCCGATAATCCACCTTGTCTTTCTTCCTTGTGGCTATACCTTCATCAATCATTCCTATGATTAAATCTTTGGGATGATGCTTCTGGATATGTGCAGGTGGTTCAATAGTATTTGCACCTTCTGGAGTTGATTCTGTTCGAATGGGTTGTTCATCAATAATCTTGACATTGATTGATTTCATGATAGAACTAGTGCGTTAGTTGAACACACGAAGAGCCTTATTATTTGTAGAGTATCCCAAAAATATGCCCTTGTCTCCTTTGGCATCAATTTTTTGTCTCTGTTCTCTATCAGCCAAAGTGTAGCATTCACTCGCAAATATATGAAAATATTGAACATTTGGTTTTTGTCCCCCTCCTTACTTCATATTGAGTTTGCATTGCTCCTGGCCGGAGAGTGATACGATTGTGAATGTAACATTCAGTGTTGATAGCTTCAGCCCAGAATTTGATTGGGATATATCTTGCAAAGTGCAATTCTTTCGCTCCATAATTTCATTTTGCTGAGGAGTAATGGGGGCTGAGAAGTCATGCCTAACACCCTGAGCAGTAAAGTACTCCAAAAATTTATTGTTGTCAAATTCCTTGCCATGATCACTTCGGATACGAGTAATCTTGATTTCTTTTTCGTTTTGAATTCTATTTGCCAATTTGTTGAAGGGACTGAAACAGTATGATTTCTCTCTCAGAAAATCCACCCAGGTATGTCGAGAGTAGTCGTCTAATATGACATACACATCTTCCTTCTGAGACTCTCAACCTGCATTTGGTCCCATGAGATCCATGAGCAATAGCTCAAGGACATGATTTGAGACCACTTGTTGCAACTATTGGTGTGGCACTTTGGTCTGTTTGCCAACCTAGTAACCCACTAATGAAGTTATACCAGTTGTTAAAAACTATTGGTCTAACAGATCGTAAAGATAGTTAAGGTATCCAACTCAAGAGACGTGGTAACCCAGTTCAGTGCACAAGCACTTACGTCTGGTTAAGATAGAATTCTTCAATCATCATAACCAACTCAATACGCTTGATGGTTTCTTGTGTGAAAAGGTATTCGTCTTGTATGGCACAACTCTCCTTTTATACTAGGTCATTTTCCCTCTCTTAAATTCTAGTTGAGATAGAATTATTCAATCATCATAACTCCATAATTAAGGGCAGCGATAATATCTCCTTCTTCTTTGACTCAACCGTGATTCTTGTCCAGTTGGTCAAGCAAAGGCGCATATCAAGTCAATCATCATTATCATTCTTTGACTCTTCTAGAAGTGCGATATATGATTAACAGGTGGCAATGCATCTTTAGTTACTTCCTTTAAGGATTGTTGTTAACACTTGGTTTATGAAAAAGTTCATCCAACTTCATGCACTAACAATAGGAAATAAATATCAAAAGATGGAGAAAATTAAAGATATTTTATTTGGAGATTTCCTCGTGTGATGTGAGTATGTACCCAAAAATTGAAGTGTTTTGGATTTGTTTACTATTTTTAGTGATTTAATCACTAAAATGGGATTTTGAAAGAAAAAGAAGTACATCTGAGCTTCAAACTTAAATGTGAAATTTGTCCAGTAATATTGAGGGTCATATGAGCTGTGTTTTCTCGGATTGGGTCTTATATTAGGGGGTCTAGGAGAAAAAGGGGGGGGATACTTTTTAAATATTCTTTGATTTCAAAGTCTCAGTCATGAAAAATTTGGAATAAAAATGGGAAAAGCCGGCTATCGGAATCGAACCGATGGCCATGCTCTAACCTCTGAGCTAAACAGGCAATCATAATATTTCCCTTCCTTGATATAGTACTATATTAGTATGAAATGGAATCGGGTTCAAAAATTGAACAAAATGGTTTATGGTGCATAAACGATTTTGGGCAGAATGGTTGAACTCTTAAATATGTTTTGAGCTTGAATAATTATATTAGAGTTGTTGGAATTGATTTGATAATAAATTAAATGAATAAAAGGAAGATTAAGGAACGTGAATTAACACAAATGCACGTTGATATGAATCAAGCATGGACGGGAACTTATTGTTTAATTAGGTTTATGCAAGAGGTGAATAACTTATCTCATATATATTAATTCCCTACATATGGTGTTGTGTGTATGAATGTAGATTATAATGGTTGAAATGTTTGTTTATGAATGTTATGTTGTACATATATGTGTTTGGTTGATTTGTTGTGTGGTTGAGCACATTAATGGCCGGCTTGAACACATTAGTTGTTATGTAATATATAAACCCGAAATGTGAAGTTGAACTATGATAATACTACGTTGAGTTGATCATGATATGATATAGTAATAAGTTGAGTATAATATGAGTTGTTCAGTTGAATAACATGAAATGTTGAGTTGAACTATTAATATAAACCTTTGAGTTGAATAACATGAGATGTTAAATTGAACTATATAATATGAGCTATTGAGTTGAGTAACGCTATGAAATGTTAAGTTGAACTTAAAATAGGAGTTGTTGAGTTGAATAATGATACAAACGTTAAGTTAAATTCTAATATGATGTATTGAGTTGAATTATATGATAGATATTAGTGAAACTATTTTTTTTTATATAATTAGTGATGAATATGAGTTTCGAACCCAAGACCTTCTGGTCACAAGCAAGAGTCTTTTTCCACTAGACTATTCGATTAACTCGATATTAGTAAAACTATTGATATGTTATTATGTTGTTTGAGTTATATGGAAATATTAAAGATGTGAAGTTGTACCACTATGAGTTGAATAGGTGACATACGATGGTTGAAATGTATGAAGAAATGTTGAGATGTATGATGATAAGATAAACACATTATTGTGGAGATATAATGTGGACATATATATATGATGTCGTGGTGTACTACTTGAGATTCTTATGATGATTGAGATGATTCTGGTACTGTGAGTGATACATATGTATGGGTGAATTATGTAAATGGTTGAGTTGAGATTATATGTTAAAATTATCTGTGGTACACGTTGTACGTGTATATGTGATTATGTGGTGATCAATATCTGTTGTTATATGACTGATTGATGTATTGTTGTTGATATCAGGTAAGGTTCCCCGGTAGCAATAGAGCCACATGAGCGTGGTGATGTGCCCTATTCTACAGGAGCGCGGTGATGTGCCCTGTTTGCGCAACATGTGAGAGGTAATATGCCCTATATGGTGCGTGGTGATAATATACCTTGTATCGACCGGCACAAGAAGAACTCCCTACAGGTAGAGGATTATATAAGTGCATGTGAAATGATAAATTCTGAATGGGCACGGCACGAAGGATATTACCGGATATCAGGGTGTATGATTGATGTGTCAAAAAGATGTTACGTTTCCTATATATGTGTGTATTATTTTTTTTTGATACCAAGCGATGAATTTTTATTAAAGAAACTAAAAATAATTACAAACAAAAGGAAGAACTTGGTCTTCCATCCAAAACTATAAAGCGGCCCACATGCCCCCTAACAAAGTCCAATAGAGGTTCGATAGACAAAGTCCACATGCCCTAACCCTTTATTTTCTCTAAAAAAGCAACACCTGAACTCATAAATAAAGCTCATTCCATTCAGCTGCTACCTTATCTTGAGAAATCTGAAACGTGTCTGAAAATCTCGAAACTGTATCCGGCGATTGGGCTTCATCACCAAATGTTATATATACGATTTCTTTGATGCCATATTTGTCATAAGCTCACAATCCATTTTCGTACCTTCAAATCCGCTAAAGTACTCCATCGAAAATCCAGTAAGTCTCTGAATTCCTTTGTGTGTGGAACATAAGGTATGATATTTAGGCTTTTGCAAACTTTTTGTGTATATGTGCATCGATGAAACACATGCATGACCTGATCCACTTCCGTATTGCATAATCGGCAAGTTTTGTCCACTTGAAGTTTCTTCTTCAGGACATTATCTGATGTTGGTAGGGAGTATTATTAAGGATGTAATTGTGATTGTGGGGTATGCTAAGGTTGATTTATAAGTTGTTCTTTTCTTATTAATACACATATTGATCCTTAGGTTGAAATGTCTTATGATTATTGGTTGACGTTATATATATATATATATATATATATATACATGAACACGTACATGGAGTTGATTACCACCGTGACATAAGTTCTCTCTAAACTTCATAGCTTACGCCGTTTATGTATGGGCTGGTATTCCAGGCCAGCTCTTGAAAGTTGTTGCCGAAATTGAATAACGGTGCGAGGATCATGAAGTGCTTAGCCAGGGGCGAAACTAGGATGAAAATAAAGGGGGCCAACTTTGAACAAAATTAAAGAAGGGGGCAACTTTAGAAAAAATTAAGTAGGGGGGCCAAAATTTTAAAGAAAAAGTGTTAAAAAATCAACAAAAGTTCAAAATTGTGTTAATAAATGTCCCTTGGAGGGCTTGAACCCATTACCTCCACCCTTTAAAGGAAGCTTCTAACCAACTAAGCTAGACTTTTACTTAATTTATGTGCACTTTTTATTTTAGATATCAAAAAAATCCCAAAAAAGTATACGATATATAATGAAACCGAAAGACCTGGGGGGGGCGATGCCCCCCTACCCCCCTTTTAGGTCCGCCGCTGCTTATCTCGTATGTGAGACAACTGGTGACTAGGAGTCCTCAACAGTCATTAAAAATCTATGTACCTTTGAGGAGTCTTTTAGATATTTGTGTTGTTGTCATCATCAGATATTTTTATTGATCTATTGTTTATATTGTATTGTAATGGGTTGTCTAGTTCACCACGATGGACAACTATTCTATGCAATCAATAAAGTCATATTTTGGTCGTCATCCCTACAAGACTCTGGTTTTCATGTTGCTGACGATCCTAACCTCAAGACAGCCAACTTGGGGCGGGTTGTTACACGCTAGAGTACTCTTATGAATTGCCAATATATTTCGAATAGTTCTTAACGGTATGAATTACATCATATTTGAAACCTCCATAGTTGATTTTTTGCGTAACTTTCCATTAATTGCCTTACCTAATAATGCATGATATACTTTCAACCTATCTTCATTTGACAAAACAGTAAACTTCTTCCGCCCATGATTTGATGTAGTGTTATCAAAAAGAGTAAAATAAAGGGCAATCGTGCATTGAGTAGTAAAATACAAGTCACAAAATAAGGACAACCATTATTGTTGTCTAAGAGATCGACGAGTAATAAAATAAGGGTAGCCACAATATTAATTTCTTAAAAAAATATTGTTCACTGTATCATTCCTAAACTGTGCCGGTCCTAGCATTTCGAGGGCCCTGTGCGAAAACAAAAAATGGGGCCTTTTTTGTTAAAATTCTGGGACCCTGTTGTCTCTCATTTGAATTAGCATTTTGTGTTTGTGAATTTGATCTTGTTTCTTATCCATCTTCTCGGTTCATCATCTCATCTTCTTCAAATATATTGTGAACATCAAAATCCAAGTGAGGATACTCCACGCAAAGAACGGCTTCGACCTTGAAATTTATGACAACACAATTTTCATATGACAAATCTGAAATGAATGAAATTTCTTCTTCAATTGTTTGCTCCATATCATTTGTTGTATGTAATGTAACATGCTTAATTGATTCTATATGAAGATCTTTCATATTCTTTTTTGCCTTCAAATTTAGTCTCATGATTTAAATTTTCTTTGCTTAGTCTTTTTGTGAAAACATGAAGCATGGAGTAATGAAGAGTCATCTCATAAAATTAATGGTACAAAAGTATCTCTACAATTTTCAATACAATTCTTTTGAGCTCATTTTCTTATTAACTCTAACAAATGGGTAGAATTGTAATTCTCTTCACATCCCTAATAAAGTAAATCTTGGCTAAACACCAAGTTAAAAAATGACGGAGGAAGAATAGTTTTAAGGTTTGTCAGACATGTGATTAATATATGAGTATAACAAAGAACTTTGATTTAGATTTATAACTCTCAGTTTTTTTGTTAAACGATAACATACTGAATCTACACTATAACGCGGCAGAGGCATCCGTAATTATTTGGACCCTCGCCAGGTGTCGAACCCATGACCTCCATTATGAAGACATGCCAATAACCATCACGGCAAGCCATGCGATTTATAACACTTAGTTCATTTCACTTGTTGAAATATGGTGACTTGAAATAGGCAAACTCATTAGGAAACAATTGGAGCCCAAGTTAACTTAGGTAGTTAACTTATGTGGGCTTTGTTGGTGTTTGCTATGCATTTTACATATCAATTATGTAAAACACATAGAAATGATCGAATACAAAGTTGCGAAAAACACATTTAAACTATGAATTTAGTGAGTATCTCTTGAAGCGTGATTGAGTGCGCAGCGGAAGAGCGACGTTGTCCCTCTCTCTAGTTAGTCCACACCAACGCAAGCTTGATTCCTTCCTTGAAGCAACTAGAGCTTGAGTGTTTTTGACAAAGATTTAACCAAGAGAAAACAATTTTCTTCCCTGGTGTGCTAATTATTTCGGCCAAAAAATAGAGAGAAAAAGGGAGGAAATTTTTCTTCTTCTTTTCAATTGTCTCACAATTGATTTTCTATGGAAAACTTATATTTTAATTGTCATACAATAGAACCAATTTATAGTGTCATGAAAAAGTCATGAATAAAATGAGGTATTAATGGTGGTCTTAATCATATTAAAACCAAAACGTAAACCATCATGACAGTATAAATGAGATAATAATGTTGGTCTTAATCATATTAAAACCAAAACGTAACCTCCATGTAAATCATCATGACAACATAAATGAGATGATAATGGTGGTCTTAATCATATTAAAAACACAATGTAACGTCTTCACCATTAAGCACCACTTAATACAATACTAAGTGTGTCATTTGATTTTTCCTTCTCTCATATAAACACCACTTAATACAATATTAAGTGTGTCATTTGACCATTTAAGCACCACTCAATACAATATTAAGTGTGTGTTTTAATTCAAAAATCAAAGGTCATTTGACCTTTTCTTCTTTGACATTTATACTTTTAACCTGGAAGTTTCAATCATATTGCAAATCAAGTGCATTGTTTGTGTGTGACTTTCTAGGATCGAAATAATATTAGCCATATGTTAATAAAATATCAACCAAGTATTTTACTAACATATAAATCATGAGCGGGCCCTAGTAAAACCATCATGACTCCTAATATATTTCGAATTCATTCCCAGCTCGTATATTATTGTCAAACATATAATATACGTATGAACTTAACTTTAAATAAGTAATCACTACGAACAATCGAATTGTTCAACGGGCATTAATTATGACGTGTCAAACACCTCATAATTCCAACACTCCCACTTGCCCTTGGACGATTACTTGTGAAGTGATTCCTTCGCATCGTGATCCCAACAGTCAAGCTATGGTAAGATATGTGTCACCATACTCTTGCACCTGTAGTTTTCTCGGATACATAGATTTAATGTGATACCCAGTATGCTACTGGAGATGGCCATCTTAATCACCATTAATCTACCGAGATCCAG
This sequence comes from Echium plantagineum, assembly GCA_003412495.2. NCBI lineage: Eukaryota > Viridiplantae > Streptophyta > Magnoliopsida > Boraginales > Boraginaceae > Echium > Echium plantagineum. Next base: position 36,891,928 of record CM016563.1, read on the forward strand.
AATCAATCGACATAACCGATTTGTGCGAATCCCCTCTGATGTACAGACAATGTACCAACATGTTCCAAGTATGCCCAACATATGCCTTTATAGCCTTCCTTCTACAGAAGACGGTTGACATAGTCAAAACACGCAAGTCCCATGCTAGTGCATTCCCGCCATACAGGTCTAAGAATCATCATTTAACATAAGTTCGATGAGAAGTACTTAGGACACAGTTATGTCATCTTCTAAGTTTTTCTCATGGCGGTCGAATCCAGTATCATAGCTTGGACTAGCTCCAAGATATATACCCATGTGCATGACTAGAGTACACTTACTCCCTTTCTTGTCTAAGAAACGTGACCAAGACAATCATGTACATACTGATCATTACAATGTTCGATTTCAATCAGTGAACATTTGATGAGGGATAAGTTATCCCCTTGCTTCTAGGCTTAGTAGAGGGTCTCTTATTTGGGATCCTTAACCCCAAAGACCTCTCTAGAAGGCATGGATAACAATGGAATCAAAATAGATGTATGAAAGACAGTGAAACTGGAAAAACAAACATACATATATTTGAATCAATTATTCAACATAGTCTTATCAGGACTAAACTATGACAAAATACAGAAAACATAGCTCCCACTAAACCTAACGCCATTCGAGCATATATCTAAGTCCAGCACTAGATACGTGCTTGTCATGTTTGCTCTGAGGCAAAGGTTTGGTTAATGGGTCAGCCAGGTTATCGTCTGTATGTATCTTGCATACACTCACATCACCTCGTTCAGTGATGTCACGAATGATGTGATACTTTCTGAGCACATGCTTGGAGCGGTGATGTGACCTTGGTTCCTTGGCTTGAGCAATTGCACCCGTGTTATCACAGTATAACACTACTGGCTCGTCAATGCTAGGTACAACACCAAGTTCACTCACAAACTTCTTGATCCAGCATGCTTCCTTTGCAGCTTCAGATGCTGCAACATATTCTGCCTCCGTCGTAGAATCAGGCACAGTGCCTTGCTTGCTACTGCACCAGGACACTGCGCCACCATTAATGCAGAACACATAACCAGACTGAGATCTAGAATCATCTTTGTCAGTTTGGAAGCTCGCATCGGTGTAGCCCACAACCTGTAACTCTTTCTCTCCCCCATAGACAAGACACATGTCTTTAGTATTTCTTAAATACTTAAGAACGGCCTTCACGGCCTTCCAGTGCTCTTGTCCCGGACACGACTGATAACGACTTGTTACACTCAAAGCGTAAGAAACGTCAGGTCGTGTACAAAGCATGGCATACATGATGGATCCTATGGCAGAGGCATAAGGGATCTTATTCATCTTCTCTATTTCGATGTTGTCTGTGGGACTGTCAGCACGACTAATAGAGATGCCATGTCTCATAGGGAGATTACCTTTCTTGGAATTTTCCATATGGAATCTAATTAACACCTTATCAATATAGGTGTTTTGACTCAGTCCAATGAGTCTCTTAGATCGATCCCTATGAATCTTAATTCCAAGAATGTATTGTGCCTCTCCTAGGTCTTTCATAGCGAAGCACTTACATAGCCATGTCTTGACTGATTCAAGCATGGGTATGTCGTTTCCTATGAGAAGAATGTCGTCTACATATAGCACGACAAATGCAATGTTACTCCCACTAACCTTCTTGTATACACAAGAATCTTCTTCGCACCGAATGAACCCAAACTCTTTGATTGATTCATTGAAGCGAAGATTCCAACTTCTAGATGCTTGCTTCAGACCATAAATGGATCTTTGAAGTTTGCATACCTTCTTAGGCTCTTTCGAGCTTGTGAATCCAGGAGAGAAAGGGGAAGGGCTCGGCTATCCCACCTAGCCAAGCCAGAAAATGGATTAGATATAAATGAGTTAAAAAAAAGGAATAAGAAATTGCATCCTTCCAAATAGGAACTAGCCAACCCAGCTGTGTCATGTACACATCCTCTTCAAGTTTCCCGTTAAGGAAAGCTGTCTTCACATCCATTTGCCAGATTTCATAATCATAGTATGCGGCAATGGCTAAGATAATCCGAATGGATTTAAACTTGACGACTGGAGAAAAGGTTTCATCATAGTCGATACCATGAATTTGTTTGAATCCTTTTGCTGCTAGTCGAGCTTTATAAATATGGACATCTCCATCTTTATCAAGCTTTCGTTTAAATACCCATTTGCATTCGATAGGTCTATCACCCCTTGGCAAATCAATCAACGACCATACCTCATTATGGTACATTGATTCCATCTCAAGGAAAGTTCCATTACGTGCCACGAAGATCTTATTTTCGGGCCTCAGATAAAAGAAGTATCCCTTGGTTTCCTTAGGGTAACCAATGAAATAACACTTGTCGGATTTGGGTCCAAGTTTATCTTTGTTAACTCTCTTAACATAGGCCTCGGATCCCCAAATCCTTAAGTACCCTAGTTTAGGAACAGTCCCAAACCACATCTCATGTGGGGTCTTAGGTGCTGATTTGGTTGGACATTTGTTTAGTGTAGAAGCGGCAGTTTCCAATGCATAACCCCAAAAACTAGTTGGGAGTTCAAATGTGCTCATCATCGATCGAACCATATCTAATAAAGTTCGATTTCTCCTTTCGGAGACACCATTATGCTGTGGTGTACCAGCAGGTGTGAGTTGTGATACAATACCACACTCCTTTAGGTGTTGCATGAAGTCATGGCTCAAGTATTCTCCTCCTCTGTCGGAGCGAAGAATCTTGATTGTCCTGCCGAGTTGGTTTTCAACTTCCTTATGAAACTTTTTGAACTTTTCAAAGGCTTCACTTTTATGTTTCAACATGTATACGTAACCATATCTGCTGAAATCATCGGTGAAGGTGATAAAGTAAGGAAAACCTCCTCTAGCAGGTGTGTTCATTGGTCCACATACATCAGTATGTATGATTCCCAATAAATCACTTGCCCTTTCACTAGTGCCAGTGAAAGGTGACTTGGTCATCTTGCCTAAAAGACATGATCGCATTTGTCATAAGATTCAAAATTAGATGATGTAAGAATTCCATTATCATGGAGTTCTTTAATGCGTTTGTCACTTATATGACCGAGTCTGCTATGCCATAAGTATGTCGGATTCAAGTCATTGGGCTTGTTCCTTTTCATACTAATGTTATAAGTTTCTACACTTGTTTCCAAGATGTAGAGACCACTCTGCAGGGATGCAGTACAATAAACATTTCCATTTTTAGAGATAAAACAACCACTTTTATCAATAGTAACGGAAAAACCATCTAAATTTAACAAGGAGATTGATATGATATTCCTACATAAAGTAGGAACATAGAATACATTATTCAAAACAATACAATATACAGATGGTAAATTTAAAGACAATGTTCCTACAGCAAGAGCTACAACTTTTGCACCGTTGCCAACTCGTAGGTCCACTTCATCCCTTGTCAGCTTCCTCCTATTCTGCAGGTACTGCATATTTCGACAAATATGAGTACCACATCCGGTGTCTAACACCCAAGAATTAGAATCAGAAGGTAAGTCAGTTATAACATTAATACCTGTTGGCGGAGTAGTAGTGGTCAAACCACTCTTCTTGTCTGCCAGGTACTTCTTGCAGTTCCTCTTCCAGTGGCCAACCATCCCACAATAATGACACTTGTCATCCTTTTTGGCATCCTTCTTGGATGCCTTCTGAGTAGGAGCCGTTGCACGAGGGACAACCTTTGTCTTGCCTTTGGCACCCTTCTTCTTCTTGAACTGTTTCTTGTTCTGAATAGTCAGAACAGAAGAAGAAGTGCCTTTAGCCTTCCTGATGTTTTGTTCAGCGTTGTTGATCATTCCATGCAACTCAGACAACGTCTTGTCATATTGGTGCATGTTGTAGTTCAACACAAAACCACTGAACGAATCAGGCAGCGATCTAAGAATGATATCCACAGACATCTCCTTAGAGACGGGTGCCCCCAACGAGGCCAGTCTTTCGACTAAGCCCATCATCTTGATGACGTGGGGACTAGCTGGTTGGCCATTGCCTAGCTTACAGTCAACGAGAGCACAAACAGTGTCGTACCTCTCGTTGCGTGCCTCCCGCTGGAACAAATTTTCCAGCTGGTGGTACATGTCGTAAGCGTTGACCTCCTCGAATTGAATCTGAAGATTCGATTCCATGTTGGCCAACATTTAAGCATTGGACATCTGTAGCATCATTCATATGTTGTTCATACACATACCACTCCTCCTTATCAGTGGGAGGGACCTTAGCAAGTGGATTAGTGAGCACATAATCTGTTCTCTCAGACTTGAGGACAATCCTCAAGTTGCGAGCCCAGTCACGAAAATTGGTGCCGTTTAGTTTGCATTTCTCCAAATAGGAGCGGAGGGTCTTAGAGTTCTTAGCGTTGGTAGACATGATAACTACAACGGAATAATATGCGGATCATGTGAGTAGGTGAATGATCACCATTTTATGCCGGGCATAACTCTCGGTGTCACCAAAAATCTTATAAAATTGCATTGGTGACAACTTTTGCCAACAGGCCCAAATCTAATTATGGGAATCACTGTTCAAGTAACCTGGGTCTACTGATGAGAATCAGAATGAACAATCGAAGCCCGATTCTGAATCGGAAATCATTCGATCATTCCATCGGGATCAAGTCATAGGACATGTCATGTCTGCCAATCTGGCAGGTCCATGCATACGTATGTCTTATTCCGACTTTTAGGGTCAGGTATGGCAAATAACTTGACTTAAGGTAGGATTAGTTATAAACATATAATCATGATCATACATGCATATATACATTCACTCAAGCAAGAATATATATCATATGAACATGAAAATAAAAAATATAACATAAATAAATGGGATTAGTGATATGATCTAAAACCCGAAAAACTAACTAGACTTAATTCTAAACTAAGTCTTCAGTCCTTCTTCAGTTCCTTGGATGGCTTCGTCTTCTATTGATTACAATCACACATGGTGATAAATAATTGACACGCAGGTCAATGTAATAAACAATAAAATAAAATGACACAAGTCGTTATAAAAGACAGTGCGCAGACTGTATTTCAAAACCAGATCAAATCACTTATCCCAACAATCATTCATAATGAAAAAAAAATTAAACATCCATCATATATCAAATATATAAAGTGCATGAATTAAAAAATTAAAACATGTAAGGATGTTTTTTTTTTTTTTTTTTTTTTTTTTTTTTTTTTTTTAAATGAAAAAGTTTTTTTTTTTTTTTTTTTTTTTACACCTCAAAGCCATTAGTCTTTGAGAATATCCAACCTAAACCCCCATTCTATACACATTAACCAATTTGATCTATTTCTATCTATATCTTTCCAACCATTTACACAACTTCGGATAGAACTAAAACATTTAGTGACTACCATATCTAGATTTGGTGCAATTCCCTCAAACACAGCCTTGTTTCGAGCCATCCATATATGGTAAACTACAACCGGAAACTCCCACTCTTCGCACTCTACTCCGGAAGGATCTTCCAATCCCCTTACTTATGAGCCATTGCAGCTCCTCTGGCCACCTCTTAGGCGTATGATACTCATGCATATACCCCAACACTTTCCGCCAAACAGTAGCCCCAAAAGGACACTCAAAAAACAAATGAGCAACCGACTCACTTCCCCCATCACACATCATGCACTTATCATCTTGAACTACATTCCAGGCCTTCAACTTCTCCTTTGTAGACAGCCGATCAAGACAAACAAGCCACACTATGAATCCATATCTGGGAACATGGCCTTTAAACCACACCACCCTCCACCAGCTCACAGGATCAGGCCTTTCCCTCAACCTATCCCAAACACCAGTGCAACTAAATTGAGTCCCTCCAAACCACTCTATTTGATCTGCCCCTGTGACTAGTGCAGGTAGATTATTCATAAACTCCTCCATCTGCCTAGTAATTCCTCTTCTTCTCAGAGGTATCCCTCTATTCTTCACCATAGCCACAGTGTCACTTCTCACAATCCCCATCATTTCAACCTCTTGATCAGTGAGGAAATCAGCTGGTGTTCCCCTAATGTGCCAATTATCATACAAACAATTTGTTGTTCTGCCATCTCTCACAACTGTTTTCACATAAGGTTTGAGAAGACCTCTTAGCTTCAGTAACTTACACCAGAACCAGGAGTCTATACTCCTCTTCTTAATACCCCAGAAGCACTCCCCTTTCAACCTATACACATTTATCCACTTAATCCACAAAGCTTCCTTATTTATGCAAATATTCCATACATGCCTAGATAAACAAGCCACATTACAGTCCTTCAACCCCTTTATACCCAAACCCCCCTCCTCTTTTTTGAGCACTACCTTCCTCCAAGATACTTTAGGTAGAAACTTTCCAGGTTTTCCAGCATTCCACAAAAAGGACCTAAGCAAATTTTCAATCTCCTTTACAACACTCTTTGGCAAGAAAATAGTTTGACACCAGTAATTGTAAGCTCCAAAAAGTACAGAGTTGATCAGCACAAGTCTGCCAGCAAAACTTAGGTATTTACTACTCCAACTCCCAATTTTAGCTTTAATTTTTTCAATCAGCACACTGCAATCTTTATATTTGACTTGCTTTGTAGTCAAAGACAGCCCTAAATATTTTACTGGCAGCTCAGCCAAAGCTATCCCAAGGCACCCACTCAACCTTGTGGCAACTTCACTCGATACACCAGCAAAGAAGCTTGTACTCTTAGACATATTTGGATGCAATCCAGACAATCTCCCAAAAGTTTGGAGCACCTTCTTAATAGTGACCATAGACTTCATAGTAGCTGCACTGAGAATAAACAGGTCATCTGCAAAACTCACATTCACCAAGCTTAATTCCTTACACCTAGGGTGAAATTCAAACCCCTCCTGATCTTGCAACAACCTGGTAAAACATTCCATTACCAAAATAAAGAGATAAGGTGACAAAGGATCACCTTGCCTCAATCCTCTAGAACTCTGGAAATACCCCTGAAGACTCCCATTAACAGACACTGAAAACCAGGCAGTCTCTACACACTTCTTGATCCAGCCAATGAATAGAGCAGGATATCCCATCTTCTGCATAGATCTTCTGCATAGTACACCACAAAAAAGCCCATCTGACAGTGTCATAAGCCTTCATAATATCTATTTTGAGGGCACACCTTGGCTTACCACCTACCCTCTGATATCCACAGACCATCTCTTGCATCAATAAAACACCATCAGAAATATTTCTTCCTGGGACATAAGCTGTTTGCTGCAATCCTATTACTTCATGCAGAGTATGTTTCAATCTATTAGCTAACACTGTGGTAATACATTTGTATATGATGTTGCAACATGAAATTGGCCTGAAATTCTTCATATCCTGAGCTCCAACAACTTTGGGAATGATAGAAATAATGGTACTATTGACAAACCTTGGCATGATACCAGTAACAAAGAAGCATCTGACAGCTTCACAAACATCTTGCCTCACTACTGACCAAGAATCTTTGTAGAAATCTGTAGTGAATCCATCTGGCCCAGGGACTTTACCTCTTTTCATTCCCACCATTGCCTTCTCTATCTCATCAACTGTGACTGGCTTGCATAAATCTTGAGCAGTCTCTATGCCAATTGATTGTACATTCAACTCAACTAAGTCACCCTCTGCTAGTGGCTCTTCCCTTGGAGCATTGAAAAGATTTTTATAGAAATTCACAATAATGCTCTTTACTTCTGCATAATCATGCTTGATCACCCCCTCAGCATCCTTCATAACCACTATTCTGTTGTGTTTATGATGCAAATTCACAGTCCAGTGAAAGAAAGCAGTGCTAGCATCACCCTCTTTATACCACTGTGTTCTGGATTTGGCCTGATACAATCCAAACTCTGCTTCACTCAGCTTCTTAAAATCATGTTCTACTTCTGATGCTTTTGCAAGAACAGAGGCACTAAGATCACCACTTAGAATTTGAGCTTGTATAGTCTCTAGTTCAACCTTTTTCTCCACCACTTTCCTGCTAAGATTAGAGAATTTCTCTTTGTTCAACTGCTTTAGTGCCACTCTCAACCCCTTCAACTTTGCCTGTAGGATATCCATTCCATTTCCATGATAATCTTTGTTCCACTCCTCCAACAGAATATCATGAAAACTCTCATGTTTATTCCAGAATGTTTGATACTTAAACGGCTTGGGTTCATTAGGCAATTGACAATCCACCTCTATTACCAAAGGACAATGATCAGAATCTCCAGGCCCTAAGACATTTACCACACTGTTTTTAAATTTATCAAGCCACTCTTCATTTGTGACCACTCTGTCTAATACTCTGACCATGCCCCCCTGTTTCCAGTTCCTACTCCAGGTAAATTGATGACCAAAATGTGGGTGCTGAACTAGCCTGGCCTCTTCAAGACATTTGTTGAAGTCATTCATACATCTCACATCAGGTAAACCTCCCCCAACAGCTTCACTACTAGATCTAACTATGTTGAAATCACCTCCCACCATCCAGGCTTCACTAACTCCACTTGCCTGTTTCAGAGAAGACCATAACCTTTCCCTTCCACTCTTTGTATTCTCTCCATAAACAGCAGACAGCCAAAAGTCATTACAATTTCCATTCTTTGTATTCTCTCAGTCGCAAATTGGAACAAGTAAAGCCCTACCGAAACTTTGTAACACTTCTCAAATCCAAACTCCGACCACCATTTCTTCGCAAAACTTTCAACAGCCCCAAAGCTAGGGTTGATACCCATAACATACCCATATGCCGCTGACTTCCATCTATTCACTCCTAGCATAACATCAGCAGACTGATACTTCACCACTTGCTTACCATTTACCACCTCCGGCGGAATGAAAGTCAATTTCATCCTAGCATTCTGTCGATTACCTACCACCTCTGCATAAGTTTTCCCTACAATTCCTTCCTCTACCTGATTCGCCATTACAAATCCTATGTCTAGCTGTTTTCTCCGCCCCGATTGACGTTGAAATCAACTAAAACCCCATCGTTGACTTCGAAGAAAAAGTCAACTCAGAATCGCCTTAGAGAGCATCCAGGTTCCGAAAATCAAAGTCTCACCTCCTCAAATTAGACAGATCTGAACAAGAGAAGCGATAGAAGGATTAAAAACTCACCTCCTCAAATCAAACAGCAAGCTATCGATCGCGCTTTAAAATGCTTATTGAAGTTGGAGATGGCGTGGACTGGTTGAAAAATGAAGGGCGGCGGAAATTTATACGCGGCGGCGGTTTGCAGCGGCGGAGGTGGTGGTTGCAGGAGGGAGACGGTGGAGAAGAACGGAGAGTGCGTTCTCAGATACACGTGCGTTCTCAGAATCAGATCCACCTTACATACACAAAATACTGACACTAGGATCCCGACCAGCACGGAAGTGGCGAACGGCGGAGCTGGAGAAAGCAGGGTGGCTGAGAAGTGGCGGAGGAGTGGTGGAGATGTTTCTGGAAGAAATTTCCTCTGGGTTCAAGATATTGTATAATAGTATGTGGCCCAACATGTAAGGATGTTTATCACATAAGTACACACATAATTATAACACATAAATGTAATAGATTGTACATCAAATGTAACAATCAAATCAATAACTCTTGGGTATTCAATGATTAATTAAGGCCTTAAATTTCAATTAATAACCTTTTAATATTATTTATAATCAATATAAATAATACTAACAACTAATCATATTAGTGTTATTAATTTTAACATTAAAATCTAATCAAATTATTATACAAGTTAAAATAATTTATTTAATTTTAATGATAAGAAAAAAAAATCAAATACTAGAATAGCAAAAAAATATCACAATTATTAATAAAATAAAACATTTTTATTTTAAATTATGTGAATAGTGTTTCGTGAACAGTGAAATCAAAATCACTGTTCATCTGAAAACACTGTTCATCCAAATAGTGTTTTTCAACATTTTTTTTTTGGATGAACACATGGCTATTCAAAATACATTTTCGAGCACTTAAAAATCCAAATAAATTAGTGAACTCGAAAATGATTCTATTATTTGATTTACATTTTTGCAGATTTTTAGAAAAATATATCTAGCCCTTAAAATCTGTTCAACCAAAATAGTATTTCAAAACTATTCGGATGAATACATGGCTGTTCAAACATCAATTTCGAGCACTTAAGAAATTCAAATAATTTCAATACAGTGGACTCGAAATTGACTCTAGTTTTTAAATAAATTTTTCAGATGTTTTAGAAAACATTACAGGCCTTAAAAATACAAATTTGTGCATTACCCAAAATGCACAACTACCTCAAGAATTGATACATATATGATATTATAATTTCATGAAATCACATTTAAAATGATTTTCCAACATTTGTACCGGGCTCATGATGCCACTGTTGGTGTTTGCTATGCATTTTACATATCAATTATGTAAACACACATAAAAAAGATCGAATATAAAGTTGCAAAAAACACATTTAAACTATGAATTTAGTGAGTACCTCTTGAAGCGTGATTGAGTGCGCAGCGGAAGAGCGATGTTGTCCCTCTCTCTAGTTAGTCCACACCAACGCAAGCTTGATTCCTTCCTTGAAGCAACTAGAGCTTGAGTGTTTTTGATAAAGATTTAACCAAGAGAAAACAATTTTCTTCCCTGGTGTGCTAATTATTTCGGCCAAAAAATAGAGAGAAAAAGGGAGGAAACTTTTCTTCTTCTTTTCAATTGTCTCACAATTGATTTTCTATGGAAAACTTATATTTTCATTGTCATACAATAGAACCAATTTATAGTGTCATGAAAAAGTCATGAATAAAATGAGGTATTAATGGTGGTCTTAATCATATTAAAACCAAAACGTAAACCATCATGATAGTATAAATGAGATAATAATGTTGGTCTTAATCATATTAAAACCAAAACGTAACCTCCATGTAAATCATCATGACAACATAAATGAGATGATAATGGTGGTCTTAATCATATTAAAAACACAATGTAACGTCTTCACCATTAAGCACCACTTAATACAATACTAAGTGTGTCATTTGATTTTTCCTTCTCTCATATACACACCACTTAATACAATATTAAGGGTGTCATTTGACCATTTAAGCACCACTCAATACAATATTAAGTGTGTGTTTTAATTCAAAAATCAAAGGTCATTTGACCTTTTCTTCTTTGACATTTACACTTTTAACCCGGAAGTTTCAATCATATTGCAAATCAAGTGCATTGTTTGTGTGTGATCTTCTAGGATCGAAATAATATTAGCCATATGTTAATAAAATATCAACCAAGTATTTTACTAACATATAAATCATGAGCGGGCCCTAGTAAAACCATCATGACTCCTAATATATTTCGAATTCATTCCCAGCTCGTACATTATTGTCAAACATATAATATACGTATGAACTTAACTTTAAATAAGTAATCACTACGAACAATCGAATTGTTCAACGGGCATTAATTATGACGTGTTTGGAGAATAATTTTCTTGTAGGAAAAGTATTTCCTTTTAGGTGCCTTAGTGAAGCCTATAAATAAAGGTCTTTTCCATCAGATTAGACTTGCAGCAGCAGCAACAGTAACACACAGAATATCAGTAAGAGACTAGAACGCATAGAATAGATTTCCTGGTTTCTATTCATCTAAGATCTGATTGATCAACTCTGTACTTTGTTCTTCCATTTAGTGATATTCTGGTGGCTCTGCCCGTGGATTAGGCCTAACATATTGTTAGGGATGCCACGTTAAATCTGGTGTTCTTTACTTTCAGTACTTTACATAATTTATTTATCTTCGTTTTTCATCAAATTAGTCGTAGACAATTCGCTTCCGTTATAACAAATTGGTATCAGAGCTATAGTTGGTGATTCTGAATTCTGAAGATGGGTGGTGAAAGTTTGAAAGTTGAGAACTTAACTGGAACAAATTAGTTCCAGTCTCTGAGTTTCCGGATCAAGTTAGTTATGCTCTCCATAGTAAATAATTCTCACAAAGTCTTTTGTTTGGACGTTCATGATGCACTTGTTGATACTAGTGAAGATTGTGATACATCGGAGAAGAAGTTCTTCAGTAGGCCGATGATGGGTCCGAGTGCGACGGGCGAGTTCTACATCATATGGAGTTGGGTCTGGTATGTCCCAAGAGGAGGTAGCAATAGAAAAGGGTCTCGGGGTGGTATTATCGCGATTGCTAACGATAGGTAGCATCATGAAGAGGACATGGCCCTTGTTGCATTGGATGACATATTTTACACCGATGTGTTGGTCCTTCATTCCGGAGCAGTCTGTACATTGAACGAGGTTAGACATGTAACTCACTTGATGATGAATTTGTTATCTCTGAGTCGTTTGGACAAGAAGGAGTTCAATTTCAACGAAGAAGGTGGAGGCTTGACTGTCTACAAGGGTTCGAATGTGATTCTGAGAGGTGTGAGATGTGGAACCTTGTGTGTTTTACAATTTAAGACGTATTCTGAGTCAGATGGTTGTGGTATTGAGAAGCAGGTGGAGAAGAGAGAGGCTGAAAGGTAGTAGTGAGTCGGAGGAGGTAACTTCTCGTTCACTTTCAGAGGAAGTTACTTCAGTAGCTTCAATGGCTTCAATGGAACATCACAAGGTAACTCTAGAATGTCCTGAGAGAGTTACTGCTGGGGTACCTTATGAAAGGTACGACTATGAGGATGAATTCGCATTTGCTTTTCTGGTTGCAAAGGAATTTGATTCTCATGGGTTATCTGTTGCTGGTATGGAGTCTATTCAATGGCATGCTACCATTGGAGAGGATGTTTCGTCACTTCAAGGTTCTGATGATCAGAGGTTGGAGGAACTACTCGGTGCAGCTTCTGAAGGGGATGAATGCATGTTGTGTGTTCACACTGGTGGGATAGAAGGTAGGCATGCTTTGGTATACACTAGTTCCCAATCTGGTTCTTTATGTGGTGTTGGTGTGATCATCAGCTCGACATATCAACAGACGGTGGAGAAGGTTCCAAAGGGGGAGGTTCAACGACGTTTGGACCTACCATTTGGTTTATTCTGACCTGAGGGCTTGCAAGGTGGCAGGGCAATATGGGATGGAGATGCTGGGCATCGTCTATTCTTTTGGTGCCGGTTTGGGGCACTCCTATCACAGTTATGGAGAATAGTTTTTCTGTTTACTATTCCTCTAGTGTTGTGATCAACACATCTGGAGTTGCCCAGTGGCAGGGCAACACGAGGAGATTAAGGTGTTTGACATTTGTTATCTCTTCAGCGTATCTTTTGGATACTTCTGTCACATCTGAGTTCTTTTAACGCATTTGGTACAACTGGTACATCTGGCGCAGTTTAGAACATCTGAGGCAGAGTAGTTCGTGGTGCATCTGGTATGGGCGCATACATCTGGCACGCACGTTTATTTCACTATCTGAGCACATCTGGTACTTGTAGTACATTCTGGTACATTGAGAATAGTTTTTGTGTAGCTGATATCTGAAGAAGATTCAAGTCAAGATGAAGATTGTCGCTCCGATTCGTCAAGAAAAAAAAGTCAAGATGGAGATTGTTGAAATATGGTGACTTGAATAGGCAAACTCATTTAAGGAAATAATTGGAGCACAACTTATTACCTATTAAGGTCATCTTGAGGGACAAGAAATTGTATTAGGTAGTTAATTTATGTGAGCTTTTCTTGCAGAATAATTTTTCTTGTAGGAAAAGTATTTCCTTTTAGGTGCCTTAGTGAAGCCTATACATATAGGGCATGCATATGGTGCCAACAAAATTAGGTGCCAACAATGCCAACAAAGTACATTTGTACTCCAACTTCAATTAACAGAGTACTTTTGTACTCTATTATATATTATTCCTGGTGGAGTGCAAATATACTCTGAGAATTTATGTTAGAGTATAAAAATACTCCAACCCAGGTATATTATTCCTGGTATATTATTCATGGTATTGAAGTTTGCATCTTGAAGTGCTTGAAGCTTCCTCCTGACCCAAATACTCCTCAAATTGCTAACACAAATCGTAAACTCATGACTGATGTCAACTTTCACGTAAGCATTGTTCAATTGCATAAGAAAATTATTGTGGTAATCGAAAAACAAAGGAAGAAACCGAATAAATAACCTTAAATGACATGAGCAGACGAGAACAACAATCTCGTGGTCGGTGTCAAAGGAAATCCAACATTTTTGAAGGTTGAAGATCATCGATCGTCTGAAAACGGGAGTCTTAGTAAACAATCTACTAAGACCAACAATTACCACAAGTAATTTACTTAAACAATTAGGACGTCGCATAGCACAAACATATTCATCGACAAGATTAGAAAATTCATTAGCTTGGAGAGTATGAAGGGTACCGAAAATGTTGGAAGGATGATGTTGAGGCTCCATTTTGTATAAATCTTCAACATTCTTCGCCAGCATTTTACTTCTGTAAGGCCAAACCAGCATCGCGATGACATAATCCTGACCATACTTGGCTCGATTCCAAGAACTGAAAGAGTTGCCCAACTTCAATATATAAACTGCTTTTGTAGGCCGAAGCAGCATCTCGATGACAAAAATACAACAATTCCAAACTCGTTTCCATGGCCTGGCAATGTTTTCCCAATTCAGAGAATTATCCCTATCGAAAATGTCGAGACAAAACACAATTTGATTCATTTCCTCGGTCATAACTACATTAAGAGTTCGTGACATTGGATTGATTGTCTTTTGGAGTTAATGCCCTCAACATTCTCAATGTCCCCGAAGAGAGTCTTGTCTGCCGAACCATTGAAACTGATGATAAGTAGAAAGAATCATAATACGTACAAAATATATTGGTGAAGTCTTCGAACACATTTCGTGTGAACTCAACAACGTTTTAAGCACATCTAGTGTATGAACGGTTTTTATTTTAGACAGAAACTTGTTTTGATAGTGAAGGCTTACAATACACGCAGTCTGGGGTCGAAAACATTTTGATCACACATAAAATGTTGTCGATAAGGACATGATTGTTCAAAATCCCTGACGTGAATTTTGTATGCGTATAATTATACCACCCCTTACTGAGTTGTTATACACACGACAACACCGTGCCAAATGCCCAAATTGTGTCTTTTGAGAAATTAAATTACTATTTTGACCCCATATTTGTATGGGTAGTGTTTAGGAAGTTCCATCAAGAGACAAAATTGTCATTTCCCTTTATTGAAAAATACTATTTTGGTGACATCAACATCTTTTCATTGTTCTTTCTCCATCACCATTTCATCTTATCCACACCCCCTCCGCTGCAAACCTCAACCCCATCACGGCGGCGCAACTAAAACCACCCTAATGGGCACCCTACACCACCACCATATCTTCACATACCCAAACAACCCCCGCAATCACCCCCTCCTTAAACCCCCTTCAACACTTCATTGCACAAAACCCAAAAACCAAAACGCATTCACCGAGAAGAAACGCGCCCACGTGGACTACGATAAGGGGTCCCACGTCGTCGAAATCTCTGTTGAGGGTCTCCGGAAAGCTGACCTCAGCAAACGACATCGTGTGAGGGTCGAAACGGACAGGTTTCAGAGAGATTGGACTATATCGCAGGTTGTCGAAAAGATTGTCCGGAGCCGGTTGGAAGACGTTGAAGGCGTGCTTAACTGTTGGGCTGGCCGGTTTGCCCGAAAGAATTACCCGGTTTTGATGAAGGTGAATTGCGAGGAATTAAATTCGGTTTTTTTTTTGGCTAGGAGGAGTTCTTACAAGTTGATTGAAAGTGGAAATGAACGTGGTTCTGGATAAGAAATAATGGCTCTGTCCCAAAAATATTGTCCAGTTTTGAATTTTGGATGGTTGAATATATAAATTTTGAACAAAAATATATTTTGTATGAATTTCCTTCCACAATACCCCGTTTTCGGCTAAAAATTGCACTCCATACCACCATTCGAACTTTTCCAAAAAAAAATCCCAGAACGAATTGAAGGTTGTGTAATTAATTAATATTAGCTATATATTAGGTAGATGTTAGCTTCTAGATATATATTTTTTACTTATTTCTTAGACACTAAATGCTTTTCGACAAAAAAGGATGCGTAGAATGGAGTGAAGAGATGTTAGAAACTCAATATTTCATTGTGAATGATGGTATCTTGCAATGTTTCTGTGTTTTGAATAGTATTTGGCCAATAGATATTAAAGATAGTATTTTTAATGTGGCTGAGAAAGTATGTTCTTTCTCCCAATTGGTTTTGCTAGTTTCATATTTAGTTGAATGTTTTTATTTATAAAAGTGTGAAGATAGTGATTGTTTGGATGTAATAAATTGGGATTGTTTCTTTGTGGCTTAGGAAATAACTGGAAGAGGTTTGCTTGATCATAGTAATCGAGTATTCAGTTGGATGAAAAATCAGAGTAACTATTGTGCACGAAATGATATTTACAATATGATGATTAGGCTGCACGCTAGACATAATCAAACTGATCAGGCTCGGGGCTTGTTCTTTGAAATGCAGAAGTGGAGGTATGTTTGCTTTTTACCTTTTTTGAAGTTAGAAGGATGTTTTGAGTTCATGTTGGAAGCATGTTTTGAAAGTTCTCTTGATGTGTATATGTAGAAATACCCTTTGCAGATTGGTAATGATCTGAGGATGATAATAATTTTTTGCTATGAAGAGGTCTTTCATGTTACGAATTATATGTCAGCAAGAATGCTTCAGCATGAACTTCGAATTTTGTTGGTGTGGTTATAATGTGTAAGTGGAGGTACTAGCAGTATTGTTGGAGATAGTATAAGGGGTTGTGGAGATATTATTCACTTTCATGTCTCATTTTAATAACCAGGAAAAAGATAACGAGTAAAACTGTAGTAGAGAGTATGGATATAAAACACAATACATCTGTACAATAACAATTACATGGCCCAATTCAATTGGTAGGGTGGGGGGGGTGGATTGTACTCAATTGAACCCGTGTAACACAGAGAGGCTGGTCCAAATTCACCTGACATGAAGAGCTTCGACTATCTCCCACTTCACCACAGATAAGAAGTGTAGGTACTCTAATAAACCATTTTGACATATTCCATCATATCCAAGATCTAAAGAAGATAAAATCTTTGACTCTATAGGGTATACTTTAACACCAAACAAGTTAGAGATAAGATAATATGTTCAACTTCCCCGCATGCCTCAACAAAGTATATGTTCCCCTTCTTCTTGTTTTGAGCACTTACACAGTATGATGCAAAACCCCTTATGTTTGCGTTAAACATAAAGTCCTCTGCTATGCAATTTGCATAAAACAGGCAGTCAGACATAGATATACTCCCTTACCAATTGGCATATTGCAAGTCGCTATCTTCTCTTGCTAGTTGTAGTACCAAAAAGAAAAACGGCTGAAGACAATTTTAATGCATATTTTCCCTTACATTCTCTATCAGGACCTCAATGCTTCTCTACAGTAGTTTAAGCTCAGTGTAGGAAAATGATACGATGTATGTTATCACCTCCAACGTATGTTCATCAGATAAACTTATGCCCAATCATCTTTGCTAGGTGCAAGCCAGATGTGGAAACCTACAATGCTCTTATCAATACACATGGTCGAGCTGGTCAATGGCGCTGGGCATTGAATATTTTGGATGACATGCTTCGTGCAGCTGTGTGTATTAGTATTTCTCCTCTGTAGTCAATCTTTTTGGTCTGATGTGAGGTTCCTTCTTTTATATATATTCCATGGAAGTTTAGTTGATAGCGTGCCAAACATAGTTTTTCTTTTTTCAACAATGTTTGAGAAGATTAATTGCTCATCTACTTTCTACAATATGGCTTTTGAACTTCTTATAACAAAAAAGGAATGATGTGCATGCCATGATGTGCATGCCATGTATTAGTTAGGAAGTGTCACCTAGATGAAGTCACCCTCTTTTTCATAGAAACGATGGTTTTAGTTACAGCTCTTAATTCAAACGAGTTTGGAAACGCTTACCTGCCCCTGCAGCATTGGTAATTCACTAATTTGTGAAAATGGTGAAGTTGTAAAGTTTTCAGTTGGATAAAACTGAGCTAAATCATGCAATACTCAGTGCTGGATTTGTGCTTTCAACATTTGATTCTTCAAGAGACTTAGTGTAGATACTACACAGTACTCATTTATACACTATTTTAATCGACGTTTATGTGCCACTTTGAACATGAATAATTTATTCTAACAAATATAAAATTCATGTAGAAGGGTTTGTTTTTATAAATATAATTTATAATAGTACTTGTAATTTTCATTATTTGATTAATAAGTTATTCAGTGATCAAAGTTTAACTTCAAAAAATGAAAACATTGGAGGGAGTAGTATATTTGATTGGATGTCTTGAGTTTTGGTGAAGTCAGTCGCTGTATTTTTCTAAACCTCAGTTGTTTCATCTAATTTAGTTTTCACTTTTAAAATCATTACCTCATCATAACAGCAGAAGAATTCACCATCAACATGCTTCTCTACAGTAGCTTAAGCTCAGTGTAGGAAAATGATCTAACATTCAACGTGGACTTGTATGTCATGTCAATCTGTTATGCGTACTTCGTTGAATTTCACTAATCTTGCTTCTGAATCAACCCTGTGGTGCAGATTCCTCCGAGCAGGTCGACTTATAACAACTTAATTAATGCATGTGGATCCAGTGGAAATTGGAAAGAGGCTTTGAAAGTCTGCAAGCAAATGACAGAAAATGGAGTTGGGCCAGATCTAGTAACTCACAATATTGTGTTGTCGGCGCTGAAAAATGGGTTCCAGTACTCGAAAGCCCTTTCTTACTTTGAATTGATGAAGGGAACTCATATCCGCCCGGACACTATCACTCTGAACATTGTCATCCATTGCCTGGTTAAACTGGGTCATTTCCCACAAGCCATTGCTATATTTAATTCAATGAGGGAAAAGCGAGCAGAATGTGTCCCTGATATTGTGACATACACTAGCATGATCCATATGTATTCTGTATCTGGTCAGATGGAAAATTGCACGGCTGTTTTTAGCACACTGCTTGCAGAAGGTTTCAAACCGAATATTGTTGCATATAATGCGTTACTAGGGGCATATGCTTCACGTGGAATGAGTAAAGAAGCATCCTCCATTTTTTATGAGATAGTAGATAAAGGACTGCATCCTGATGTCGTAACTTATACTTCACTGCTAAATGCTTATGGCAGATCACAGCAACCTGAGAAGGCCAGAGAAACGTTTAACATGATGAGGAAACACAATGTTAAGCCAAACATTGTGAGTTACAACGCCCTCATTGATGCATATGGATCTAGTGGGTTTCTAGCTGAAGCAGTTGAAATACTTCGTGAGATGGAGCAGAATGGTTTGCAACCAAATGTTGTGTCGATCAGTACCCTATTGGCAGCATGTGGTCGTTGTGATCGAGAGGTCAAAATTGATTCAATTCTTTTAGCTGCAGAAACTAGAGGAATCCGACTTAATGTAGTTGCTTATAACTCCGCCATTGGTAGTTATATGAACATGGGGGAATATGAGAAAGCTTTGCAATTGTACAGATCAATGAAGAAAAAGAAAGTGAGATATGATTCTGTTACTTTTAATATACTGATTAGTGGTTGTTGTAAGATGTCAAGATACAGTGATGCTCTTGAATTTCTTGATGAGATGGTGAAATCAAAAGTTCATTTATCAAAGGAGGTGTACTCATCTGCAATTTGTGCCTACAGTAGACAGGCAAGCTCTGGACCCAAATCTTTGCTTCCATTTTACTTCTAGTAGCCTGACTGGGAACCTCTTCTTTTCTCACTACTACAGGGGCGCCTTGCAGAAGCGGAATCCATGTTCAATGCAATGAAGAAGGATGGGTTTCATCCAGATGTCATTTCTTATACAGCAATGCTTCATGCATATAGTGTTGGTGGTAAGATGATGGTTTTGAAGTGCTGTTAGAAAATTGTTTTCTTTTGAGAACACTGCTTGAGAAGTTTTCATCTTGTAGGTAATTTGGAGAAAGCATTTGTTGTATTTCAAGAGATGGAGTTATATGATGTCCAACCTGATGCTATAGCTTGTGCAGCTCTGATGAGAGCTTTAAATAGGGGGTGTCAACCAAGCAAAGTGATGCTTGTAGCTGAGTTTATGAGAGACAAGACAATCCCATTTATTGATGCCAACTTTTTTGAAATGGTGTCTGCATGTAGCGTGTATGTTCTTATGCTTCGTTTTATTTTCTGCTGAAAGAAGGTTCTGCATGCTTTCATCCTTTAAACCACCACATGGGATCACTATGGATATCTTTTTGGGCTGAACTGCTTGTATATGCTTCATAAATCTTAATTTTACATTAATAAGTGTAAAAGTCCCTTCACTCTTCTCTGAGAATCGTTGGATATTTATATGTGAGAGCCTGCTTCAATTCATTGGAAAAGCAGGAAATGAGGCATAACCTTACACCCTTGCTGATTTATTTCTGTTTTCATCGCTGAATGTACACAACTGAGTTACAAGACTTATGGTTTTATTACAGATCACGTGATTGGAAGATGGCAAATGAGATTATTAAAATGATGGAGAACTTCTTCCCTCATATTTCATTGGGAGTTATGAATCAGCTTCTACATGTGGTTGGGAAGTCAGGGAGAGTTGAAGCCATGATGAAGGTAACTGAATCTGGTTTTCCTTCGAAATATCTTGTATCTTCGTTTTCTTGGAGTTCACATCTATCATATATCAAATCCTCTTTATTTGTGCAGTTGTTTTACAAGATAGCAGGATCAGGCACAAAAGTTAGCCTTTCTACATATTCAATTATACTGAAAAATCTTTTAGCTGCTGGAAATTGGAGGAAGTACATTGAGGTAAATTACTGTTTATCAATCATCTATCTAAACTTGATCTTCCATAGAAACACCTTCAATTATATCCCTATCTCACGTCGAGCAATCCTCAATGGGTTGGAGTCCCTCATCGAACCTATAAGTACAAGATGGGGGAATGTATTTGTGCTTCAGTCTTGTATAAACTTGGGAATATATGATCAGTTAGGCATGAATATTAGTCATATTTCTTACTGGTCGTCATTCAGTTCAAACCTCAAAAACATTGAGTACCAATAGTTATTAATACCATGTGTTGTAACTTGTAACTCACATCTACGAAAGCCTTCTGTGGGGCATGTTACTGGCATAGATTTGACTATAGAAGCCAGCTGTTGGATAAGAATAGCTTGATAAAAATTAACATATGAAGACCGGTAAGTTTTGCTGAAGTTTTCTATGCGCTTTTTGAAAACAATACGGCGAAGTCAAAAGTATCTCATGGAAGAATTAGCATTCGAGATTGCTTTTTAAAACTGTGATTAGATCTGGCTTGGTGGACTATTAATTATGTACTAATTTCTACAATAGATAAATGTTCTTTGAAAATCGATTCAAAATGCTACTCAAACTGGTTTTATTTTGAAATTAGATATGTTTTATTCAATAAGTTAAACTGATAAAATATATATCTTTATCTCCCGTTTCATCTATCCAAAGAAGACATTGATCATCCTATATACTAAACTATTATTTAGGTTACCATGATTATGATCGATTTCTTGTACCATAAGAATAAGAATAACTCTGATGCAGGTAATGGAATGGATGGGCGATGAAGGAATCCCTCCTTCATCAGAAATATTTCACAATATCATCTCCTTCGGTCAAAGAAGCAGTGGAAGGGAACATTCGGCCATGATAAAGAAGCGCTTAGGTAATATCCTGTTAATCCTGTATGTTATGCGTAGTTTCTTGTCAACTATTGCACCTAACTTAGAGTAAATGTTGCAAGAGTTGATTTTGTATATTCGTGTTGCCTGCTTCATCAGAGTCCTTGAAAACAAAACTTGGGAATCAACCAGCTGTACTCGATTCTACATTCCACCAGTGTTAAAAGGTGAGAGTCCTTAAAGTTGCATTCTTAATTCAATTCCTACCCCATGCTAGAACGAAGTGTCTGGTCCAGTGCTCTTCTTCAGTATCCTTCTGCTTCGAGGAGGGTAGAACAGGAAACCACCATGAATATACCCTTTGATCCACATGCAGTTTAACATCACTTGAGCATTTGAGTCTAACCTCTCATCAGATGTATAAGACCATCTATAACCTAGTAGTAAGGGGACCGACTTTTGTCCTCCCTTCATCATAGTGTAGGAGTTTCACTCGAATGAGTAGACTTGTGGGTACTAATCATTGGAGGTCTCTATGCATGAATCCGAAGGACCAAGATATATCCCTCGTTACTATGTCAAGTCGGGGGGTGTGAGGACGCTAATGTGAAAAATCCATTTTTATCTATCTCGCCCTACAAATCAGATTTCGAAACGACATCGACTATTGTAATATTCCCTTCTGTATATGTTATATCAGTGAGCTTATGAAAAGAGCACAAATGAAAATTTTGATTTTGTAACTCTTGAGATTTCGTGATCCTTTTTGTTTGAACTTACGTTAAACTACATTTAATTTAATTGAAATTTGACTATTTGTAACGACAAGACAATGGACAGTGTAATGAGAAAAAACTTCAGCCACTTCTTGGTTTAAAATATTTCTAACGTAATATCAAGTGTTACTTCTAGATCTACTATGATGTTTGATCCAGACAATTTTATATTAAGCTTTTGCGAGCATTTCTTTCTTCTAGAACGGTGGCTGTTTCATACTTGGAAGGGCGATGATATGGAGATCCAAACCCTTATCTCTTCATCATCATACATTAGACTTCCTGATCATCCACTATGTCGAGCTCTCATGTTTTATTGTATTTATTATGTACTCGTGAAATTTTGTATTTTTTACTCTTTGAATAATACCTAAGCTCCTTTAGTGGATTTAATATACATAAAAGAAAGTGTCACCTCTAGATCATGTTTGTTGCTTTATCCCAAATAGGGTTACACGGTGGGAGTGATATTGAAGGTGATTTCACCGCACGTCTAATACATTACTCGTTTATTTTAGTTGTCGTTTTAGTTGTTTTCATGTCAATTAATAAATAATGAAGAATGATTAATATTTATAGATATATTGCTCGAGTCAATATATAAAACAACAATTTGATGATAATGTTAATATTAGAAAGTTTTATTGAGCTATGACTTGTGTGTTTCTTAATCGATTTCTGGTTTGGAATATTTCGAACGTAATATCAAGTTAATTTGTGGTTTTAGATCATGTCTGTTACTTCTTAGCATAAGATATGGTATGTAGTTAATAATTATGGAGGGAATGATTTCGAATCTAATGATTATTTATTTTTCATATTTTTTTTGCCTAAATATGTAAAATTGAAATAAGTTGAGGCATTCACATCAGATTCCGTATAATTTACTCTAAAGTATATTTTTAATAGGTCAAATTGACTCCAAAATCAAAAAAAGTAAATATTTAACATATTTTTAAAAAGTTGAGCATAAAATTATATTTTAAAGAGTATATAATAGTATATTAAATATGGATGTTATATGAAAGATATTATCTATTTATATTCATATATGATGAAAATATTTAATTATCTTTTCTTTATTTTTTATGTAGTTGTAAAAAGATAAAAAATGAAGGGAGAAAGAAAACAACTTACAAACATGAAGGGTATAATTTGGGTGGAAACAAATTGTGTAAATAGTTCTTGAGAGACAGTCTATTTTAAGGGAGCTTGAGAAAGTATAATTTTTAACATTTTTAGTAACTTAGTTCTTGTAATAGAATTTTGGGGGAATCTATTTTTTATATATAATATGGGAAGGAGCAATTAGAGGTTATTTTAAAGTTCCATGATCCCCTAAATTGTAGGAATATATTTAATATAAATTATTTTATTTTTATTTTATTTTATATAATAACTACCCACCAATATTATTAAATATATTTATTTTTATTTTATGAGAATAAATTTAGAAAAATCTTAAATTATTTATTGTAAATCTAATTTTAGTTAAAATGAGTTAAAAGAAAATATTACATAAAATTGATATATTTATTTAGTAATTCTTACCATACATATGTATTTTTGTGATTTGAAAAAATGTGTTTTTTCATAATGAATTAACATAAAAATTATTGTAAAACAGATGTTAATATTATCAACTGATTCATACATTCAAACATCTAATTAATGTAAATGCTCTTAATTATTTTAAGTAATATACTTACAGTAAAGCTTAAGCAACTAAAAACAAAGTTAATCAAATATCACATTGAAATTCTATAATGACAAAGACTATATTTTTGTTAGAAGGAATACTAAGGTAAATCGTAGGAGTAATATATAAGATGATTTATTTATGAGCACTTGAATTAGTGCTCCACCAGTAATTGTTTTTATATATTTGATATGACTGATGTTCTCTGCCATTAATTTTTATATTAATTTCTTTTCACAATATAGATGATATCATCTTTTATAATCCAATCCTACGGTAAAAAATGAAATGAATGTAAAACATAATATAAAGAAAAACAAAACGTTAAATTTAAAACATCATATAAAAAAACGGGGAGATTACAATATAGAGTTTTAATTTAGAGTTAGTGGCCGGGGACATCACTTACCTTTCTCCAATATCACTAGTTGATCACTTAGCTTCTAAATGGTTCCAGTTGATCACTCACCTTTTAGAATTTATCTCAGTTGATCCCAGGGACGGACGCAGAAAATAATGTAAGAGATAGCACAATTGTTAAAATGTAAAATCATTAAAAACAAAAATTTAAAAGCCAATACAAAATATGGTATTGATATTAAAGAATTCAAAGTACAATTGACCACGATACTTTGTCATTCTTTGAAACCTCTGTATGATAGCTTCATTTGACACATGATTGAATATATCTTTTTCAATATAAACCACCAAGTTATCGTTCATTATCACACATTCGGTTGCGAATACGACTTTTTACAATATTTGATGAATAAGGTAAATGTAAAGAAAATATTGGATCATTAATTCAATATAACTAATTACACTACACAAAATTCAATGCTTAACAAGTAAAATTGAACATTTTTTTCTAAATCCATCACTGTTGCCAAACATCAAGTAACTATTAGGCTAATAAATCAATGACCACAGTAGTTAATCTAGTGATAAATAATATAAATAAATAAACTTTATGTTTTCTTAGCGATCTATTGTACTAACGTATCATGCATGTCTTCCAACTTAACATAGAATTTGATCGACAAAGAATGAAATAAACTAATGTATATCTTCCGAATAAACTCTATTGTATTAATACATCTACCTATAGTCTATGTAATTTTAGATTGCTAGTAATTTAAGAAGGATATAACAGTAATTCTAATATAAAGAGTAAAAGAATAATATTAAATTAAGGGTAAAATAGTAATTTTATATGCCAAAATCAATATTGGATCCGTCCTTGGTTGATCCATCGTCCATTTTTCCAGTTGGTCACAGTGGGCGATGCACGTGATGTCCATTTGTAAGGATTCTTCATCTTTTCATGTCGAAATTAAGCAAAAAAATAAATAAATTGGAACTTAGAAATAAACCAAAACCAACCGTTAATTTCATTATGAAAAGACAAAAAAAACCCTTACTAATGGTCATCATAGGCGTTGATCAGTCGCAAAAATGACCGATAAACCAATTAAGACAAATTTTAAAATGTGCGCGATCAACTGAATCCCTTTAAAAGGTAAGTGACCAACTAGTACTATTGAAAAAAATGTAAGTTATGTCTCATTCGATTAATCCTTTAATTTATTAATTTTCATCGTCTATCAATAACAATCAAATCGCTTAAAAAAGAAATAAACACAATAAATCACTGATCTTAATACTATCCACGTAATCTTGGAGAGAAAATTGCTAAAATGGTCTCCGATAGTATGACCGAGTTGCACTTTGGTCCCAAGAGTTAACCGGTTGCACGTTAGTCCCCGAAAGTGGCCAAGAAGTTGCACTTTAGTCCCCACGTCAAGTTTTACTTTAACATTTCAGGTTTAGGAGTTAAAATTGGGGTAAAAATATAATGTTAAAGATTTAAAGTTGATTTTTTTTGCCCCAATTGGTGTCAAAATGAAACTCCACAACCCCCTACCGCCAAAATTCCCTTTTTTCTTCACCCCAGTTAGGGTTATGGAGTTTCATTTTAACACTAATTGGGAAAAAAAATATCAACTTTACGTCTTATAAATTATATTTTTACCCCAGTTTTAACGCCTACACCTGAAATGTTAGTGGAAAATTTGACGTAGGGACTAAAGTGCAAATTTTGGCCACTTTCGAGGACTACCGTGCAACCGTCTAACTATTGGGGACCAAAGTGCAACTCGGTCATACTATCAAAGACCATTTCAGCAATTTTCTTTAATCTTGGACTAATCAAAGCATTTCCCTCTTATGGATAATGCTTTAGATATACATACTTCGTGCTAATCTAGCATTTTGTGTGTTAATTCTAAGAATCAAATTTCAAGATCACTATATATGACAAGAGGCACATCTAGATGAAGATAATTTAATAATCATAGTAATCATTATTATTAATTTGTTAACCGTAAGTTTGGTATATATATAATTAATTCCATGCTTGATTAAACAAGAAGTGGCTTAAGAAGCTGAACTGTGATCAGACAACATGCGTGGCGATATGATAATGACCACCTTAATTCCTTGCACATTTTGGGAACTCATTTGCCCTAGGCCTACGTGTTATGTTGTGTAAAACTTATTTTTGCACATTAGAAATTTGTTGGTGTTGTAAAATTAATTAAAATATTATAAAACCAATACAGGTTTAGCCTAAATGTGAGAGGCTACGTCTTGTTATTGTTGCAGATTATGTAAATTGTCACCGCAAAAATTATTACAAGGACTCCAGATCCTATTTCACTAATGATCACCGAAAGAATTTATACAACGAAAACCGTAATTACATGCCTCATCAAAGTCTCTCTAGACTCTATGTTTATGATATATATTCTAATATTTGAGCACTTATAACACCAATGAGTATAGAGATTTTATTTATAGATTACATAGAGTAGTTAAGTATAAACCTAAAAGAAATAGGAGAAACTAGACTTAAAAAACCCAAAATCTGCCTTAAATTAGCTTCCTTCTGTGCGCCATCAGGACATGGGTCTGGACTTCCTGCACCCGATGCAAGTCCCAACCCGCACCGCCCTACATCTGCCCTCCATCATCCGATTTTCAGAGAGTTCACCATGCTCGATGAACCTTGACCGGATGATGAGTCGGGACTTGTCATCATCCGACTAAGTCCTGATTCTGCGATTTTCAGCCAACTACGAAGTTTGGCTTCATTTTTAACAGTAAATGTACAAGACTCACGTTTTGATGTGCTAGATTGGTAGCTAATGGATGAACATGCATTAAGCATTTTAGCGAACACATATATCTAAGATTGAATGTACCCTAGGCCGGCTTACGTTTATAAAATAAATTGGATAAGACACATGTTTGAATTGTGTGTTGGAACATTTTGGTGAATGCAAATAACTTAATTAGCTTAATTAAACATTTTTATTGAATAAGATATTATCAAACACGCATACGTTTATACTGGATGCCTTATATATAAACCGTCCCTTGATATATGCACCCAAATTAATTAAATCATCATACCCCATTACCCCATGATAGTACATTGACTTTAGCTTTAAGAAGCCTAATGTTTGATTTCATATTAACCTAAATTAAACAACTCTTGCATCATTTGGCATAGAAATATCTTGTCTTTGTATAATGATTGACAAAATTGGAGAGTCCACCATGTCATCATGAGGACTTGGAATGTTGATGAGTTCATGTCATCTCTATATGTGATTTGTTTGGTCAAATCTTAGCCACGAACTCGATATATTTGTGTTTTACTTGATGTCTCTCAATTATTCTTTTATTGATTAATGAATAATCACATTATTACTATAAATTATGTTAGAAATGTGCCCATTATATATTATATTAATAATTAAATCATATAAATGATAGACTAAACCACTAAAAAATGGACAAATAATATTGATCATCTTCTAAATATTCAGTACCTACAAATTACGAGATATTATTTTCTCCGCTCTCTTTCCCTATTATTAGCTAGACAATTTTAATTTTAATTCAGATAGAGTTCATTACTATCAAAGCTAGTATAAAAGAGCCTTGTGCGTGGCTTGCACGCATTTCGTCATCATCATTTATTTGCTTATCAATGATCTCTATTAATAATTGTATATGATAAATTACATTAGCCCTATTTATTTGGTTGTATGGACAATTAAACTCAATTAATGTTCAGAAAATAACATTAACTGGAAGGCTTATTTATGTAATAAATTGACATTAACCATAAGAAAAATTGAATTTAGCTATATAAATTATAAACTATAGTGAGACATATTTAATGGAACATGGATAAATAATGCAAGATGAAGGAGAATAAATAGGGATAGAAATCTGATGATGATCGACCAAATGATGTAGGCTATGTTTATGTCATTTTTTGCTTTTATTTTAAAAACTTAATAGAAAGTTATAATTGCCCTTTTATTTAGATTTGATCTTTGGATTAAAAAATATAAAAAAGTTGAACTTCTAATGACTATGATTAATTTAATAGCAAATACCAAAAATAGTGCTTGATACTCTTAATCCGAACCCCTTATCGTGGTTAGATGCAAAGGAGAGAAAACAATATGCAATCATTTGAAAAGCTAAACCGGTGAGGCCCATGTTTTTTCAGACCTTATCTTACGTTCTTGATATGTTATTGAAAGTTTCGGGCTAGGCAGGGGGGAAACCAGGATAAAAATAAAGGGGGGTTCAACTTCGAGAAAAATAAAATAGAGGGGGCCAAAACAAATAAAATAGTTAAAATATTAAAAAAGATGTTAAAAATGAACATTGGAGGGCTTGATAACCCATGACCTCTACCAATTAAATGAGAATTCTAACCAACTAATAAGCTACAATTTTACTTAGTTTCATTACAATTTTTAGTGTATATATCACAAAAATTCAAAAAATCTTATATATATATATATAACGATATCGCAAAATCTAGGGGGGGCCGGTGCCCACCCCACCCCCCTTGGGTCCGCCCCTGGGGCTAGGTAATTAGGGCAGGGTTGGAGTGGGGAGTCGGGTGGATGTGTTGAAAAAAAAGGAGGTGGGGTGAGTTGAAGAAGAAAGGGTAATAAGAAAAACATATAATCACTTCATGTTTAAAATACAATACAAATAATAAAAATTAGATTTATAAGCTCATTAATAAAATAAATAGTTAAAAGACACATGAATAATATAAAACCAAATTTAAAGCCAAATTTAATCAAGTAAACATTTCGTGTGATTGTCTAACATTTCGCTCCCATACTGCATACTATACCATAATATAAAGAGTCGTACATGTGGGGAATACAATTAACCCATCCATGAAGCCATTTTCGAATCCTTTGACAGGTTTTATATTTCATTTTAAGATTCATAAATATCAATTTCCTTCTTACATGTAATTAATTCCTTAAAAA
The DNA here is from genome assembly GCA_003412495.2 of Echium plantagineum. Lineage (NCBI taxonomy): Eukaryota > Viridiplantae > Streptophyta > Magnoliopsida > Boraginales > Boraginaceae > Echium > Echium plantagineum. The sequence goes on from CM016563.1 coordinate 36,921,458, forward strand.
GTATAATAGTCTTTCGGATTTAAAAAATGAATATTAGTCATATATATATATGTATATATATCGTCCGAGTTGGTCTCATTTGCGAAGTGAAATTAATTAAGGTTTTATTAAAAAAATTATATTAAGTATAAATTATACAATTAATCATTGCATCAATATGTACATTATCATTATAGTCCTTTTATCACGTGTGCCATTGTTTTTATTTCAAAATTATCATGTGTGCCATGTTCTTATATCAAAATTAGTTAATAAGTTTATTTTATTAATGTATTATCTGTTTTTTGAATGAGCATCGACTAGATAAAATATTAATTCACACCATTTAATAATATAATAATAATTTATAGAGATATTATTAGGAGAAATTGGGTAAACTAGCACTTTTGAGATAAAAAATTAACTTGGAGCACCTTTTTACAATTTTTAGCAAAATGGCACAAAAGGGGATGAATTGACAAAAATACCCCCTTATAAACTTAATATTTTTTTCAGTTTTTTTTTCGATTTTTTCCTGGTTTTTTTTCAATTTCTTTTTGATTTTTTTTTTGTTTTTTTGTAATTTTTTTTTCAAAATCTTTTCAACTTTTTTTACGGTTTCTTTTTTTCAATTTTTTTTTCTTTTTCTTTTTCTTTTCGATTTCTTTTTTCGATTTTTCGATTGATTTTTTCGATATTTCTTGTTTTGATTTTTCGATATTTCTTTTTTCGATTTTTTTGATTTCTTTTTTTCGATTTTTTCAGTTTTTTTTTTTCGATTTATTTTTTTGAAAAAATAAATCGAAAAAAGAAAAAGAAAAAAAAATCGAAAAGAAAAAGAAAAAAAATTAGAATTGAAAAGAAAAAGAAATCGAAAAAGAAAAAAATTGAAATCGAAAAGAAAAAGAAATCGAAAAAGAAAAAATCGAAAAAAGAAAAAATCGAAAAAAGAAATCAAAAAAATCGAAAAAAGAAATATCGAAAAAATCAATCGAAAAAAGAAATATCAAAAAAATCTATCAAAAATCGAAAAAAGAAATCGAAAGAAAAATAAAAAGAAAAATCGAAAAAGGAAATCGAAAAGAAAAAGAAAATTCGAAAAAATAAATCGAAAAGAAAAAAAATTGAAAAAAAGTTGAAAAGATTTTGAAAAAAAAAATTACAAAAAAAAGAAAAAAAAAATCAAAAAGAAATTGAAAAAAAAACCAGGAAAAAATCGAAAAAAAAACTGAATAAAACATTAACTTTATAAGGGGGGTATTTTTGTCAATTCATCCTCCTTTGGTGCCATTTTGCTAAGATTTATAAAAAGGTGCTCCAAGTTAATTTTCTTCTTCCATAGGTGCCATTTATCCCAAATTCTCATGCATCGACATGTAGTATTACGATAATAGATTAACAAAACTGTTCAAATCTTGAGGCTATACTTGACTGAACCTCCCTTTTATGACAATTACCTTGACGGATTTTTTTTTTTTTGATAAAAAGTGATATATTAAACAAAACGAAAAATATTTACATAAGTCCTAAAAGGGATATCATAATACTAATCGGGTAACCTAAGCAGGCCCCCCTTGAAGACTCAAAATTGCAGACCTCTAAAATGTGGACCTCAACCCAACACGGGTGGCCCAACTAAAAAAAACCCAAAGACCTATAGCTAACCCTAGGACTAAAGCATAAAGCTCTGGAGCTTTTTAATTAAGTAATAGGTCAAATACATGGACATAAGTGTTGAAATTATCTCCGGGAGACCGTTTTACTTTAGTTTCCGTAAGTAAAAATGCACACATATGGTCGTTGTAAAGTGTGTATCATGTGCATAAGTTGTCCATAAATTAATATTTCTATTATAAGTAAACCATTATACTTACTTTTAAGTAATCTTTCACTGAAATGCTACGAAATCAGGCTGGTTTTGATTTTCACCCCAAATGCAAGGAAATTGGCCTAGTTAACGTTAGCTTTGCGGATGATCTTTTCATATTGAGTGGTGCAAATGACAAATCTATGGAGTTAATCAAAACTGTATTGAGAAAGTTTGGCGATATGTCGGGTCTTTATCCAAATCTTAACAAAAGCTTGTGTTATTTTGCGGGAGTTAGTGGAGAAGAGGGTAGTAGGCTTAGTCGGATCTTGAACATTGAGATGGGAACTTTGCCCGTGAGATACCTTGGTATCCCATTAACTACTAAGCAACTTAAGCCAAGTGATTGCAGGAGCCTTGTTGAGCAGATAAGGAGAAGGGTGGATGGATGGGGATTCAAGCACTTGAGTTTTGCGGGGCGTCTTGTATTGCTCAAAACGGTAATATTTGGCATTTATAACTATTGGTGTCAAATAACCTTTCTTCCCAAGCAGACCATCAAAGAAATTGAGAAAATAGTCAAATCATACTTATGGAAAGGTGTAGCTGAGGCAAAGTTCTTACCAAAAGCTGCTTGGAAGCAAGTTAATCTTAAAAAGGAGTAGGGGAGACTTGGTCTAAAAAATATTCATCAGTGGAACCTTTCGTGTATGGCGCGACACATCTGGAACGTTTGTACGAACAAAGAAACTCTTTGGGTGAAGTGGGTTAATACTTTCCGGCTGCGAGGTCAGTGTATATGGGGAGTTTCGACAAGGAGCATCGACTCTTGGTTGTGGAGGCGTTTGATGGTGCTTAGGGACTTTCTAAGACCTTATGTTCGCATGGAGGTTGGTAATGGGGAGCAAACAAATTGCTTGAATGACCAATGGCATGAGAAAGGGATTCTAGTAGACTTTCTTGATGCGAATAGCTTGAGGATTCTGAACATTTCTCCTTGTGATTCCGTGGCACAAGCTATTCAGAAAATTAGGTGCCCAAGAGGCAGGGCTCGTACAACAGACATTGTGGAATTTCAGAACAATCTTCCTTGCCTAACTGATGCACCAGATCGACTGTTATGGTTTGGTAGCACAGAGTACAACTCCTCCACTGTTTGGAATGCTTTACGGACCTCGTCTCAACATGTTTGGTGGTGGAAGTTGGTATGGTTCACAGGAAACATTCCAAGATGCAGCTTTATCACTTGGTTATTGTTTTTAGATAGGTTGCCTAGTAGAAATCGACTCAAGTCGTGGGGAGTTATTCAGCATGATTGTTGCGTGTTCTGTCAGGAGCTGGAAACAACACAACATTTGTTCTTTCAATGTCATGTCTCATTAATTGTGTGGAGGAAGCTCTTAATGTTTCTTCATGAATTCCATCATCCTCAAGATTGGAAGGTGGAAGCTCAGTGGGTGGCAAGTAAAGGAACAGGGAAAAGCTTTAAAAGCAAACTGAGGCGACTATGTTTCACAACAGCGGTGTATCAAATTTGGAAGGCTCGCAACAAGAAGCTCTTTGATGCTGTTGAGGTGGAGACTAATGGTATTGTGGCTGGTTGCTTTCAAGTCATACGGACACGAGTAAATAGTTGGAGAAGGATAACTAGAAATAGATGTAATTGGCTTATTTGTGTAGAATGGGGATTTGACTTCGCTATTTTTGGCGAAACGTAGGATTACGCTTGTAACTTCTTTGACAATTAATAAAAGATAATTTCTGGAAAAAAAAAAAATGACAAAAAAATTGAGAGAAATATTTAATTTTAGATTTTTGTAAAATGACCCCAAATAGTTACCGTAAGTGTGTATAATGTTAGCAAATGGTCCCTAAAGCATACTTCAATTTTCTGTCTCCGTTAATATTTAACGGAGGTGTTAATTAAGGGACTATTTATGCACACGGTATACATTTACTTGGATCATTTGCTTATCATCATCTGGGATCAGTTCATCAATTATATGTCTTGTCAAATATTTAATTTTTTCCGTATGGTATTATCATATTTATAATTAAATAAAAAAGGAAAAACACCCTAACCATAACTCCACCTATAAGTAAGGCTTCATATGAGCTGAATTGTGTAGAACCTCTTAAAGTTCGAGTTCGGCTTGAAGGCCTGCGAACCTAACTTTGATTCGGTTCGATCCGGCATAACTTTTAAAATGTAGTTTGACTCAGGTTTGAAGGTTCGTCGAACACGTTCGAACGTGGTCGGCTCGATAACCATTGCAAGGTTAACTGTTACCAAAAAAATATAATTGAACAAAAGATAACAATTAAATACCTAGTTGAACAAAAAAGGAACAATTGGATATCTAATTAAAAGATAAAAATAAGAAATAAAAGTTGGAGATTGATAATTTCAAAAGGCAAACCTAATTGATTATCTAACTATACAAAAAAGATTAAAATACTTAACAAATTGTACATGCATCAACATTCGATCTTCAATTCTTCGATTGAAAAATCAACAAATATAATTCTTCAAAACTGAGAATTGCTTCAACATTCTGATTCATGGTAAGATAGTTTAGAATCGGCTCGGTTCGTTGACCCGAGCCTCGAGCCGAACTATATATTTCGAACTAAATATCCGAGTCGAATCGAGCCTTCAGTTTCATTTACAGTCCTACCTACACGTGGTCTCCTCCATTCTCCTCCTTAGTATGTGAAACTTAGAGAGTACAAAATAAATTAATCAAATTGAAAGTGTTCGACCCTAAATCCAAGGATTTCTACAGAATAGTTTGGAATAGCCAAATTAATCCAAACTAATTATTGATTTATGTCACATATCAATTAATCACCAATCAAAACATACAAATTATCCATACATACACCATGAAGCATTTTCCAAACTTCTATAAATAGCTACTCAACTAACCCACGACTATGTAATTATCCCCTTATATAGTCCTCATTATATCTTAAACTAGCTTCTATTCATTTCACAAAAGATGGCACCCCAAAAGAATATGTTCCCTCTCATCAATTTTGTTATTATTCTCAATTTTGTTTGTATGTTGTCATCTTCCACAGGCCTACATGATGAAGATTCAACTTATAATAACTACCAACATGGAATAATAACACCATCTATCCCAAGATCTTTTAGGAGATCACTTGCTTCTTCAATCATAACTATCAATATTTTGAGCTATGGAGCAAAGGGTGATGGAAGTGATGACACAAAGGTGGTTTTGGAGAATTTGAGTAATCATTTATCTAGTTAAAAAAAATTTAAAACTCTCCAAATAAACAATATATATTCTTCAGTTGAGCTAGCGGTTGATAATGAAATGGTCTAGCAGTTGAGCTAGTACTCCTTCATCCATGCATGAGATCAATGGTTCGAACCTTATTGCATGAGAGATGGATTCAGAATTATTATAATATATATGAACTATAAATGTTTTAAAAAATAGTTGTTTACTTTTAGACTATGGCAAATAATAAAGATGAATATCCATTTCATCCTCTTTAAGGGATTTGCATGTTCAATTCACATTAATTGTAAAAATGATCCAGAAAGTGGGATCGGATTACAGTTTGGTCCTTGAAAGTGAAATCGAGTCGCATGTTCAATTCACTTATATAAATCATCCTATGATAATGTGGTGTTTCAGGCTTTTGAGAATGCTTGGAAGGATGCATGCTCTTCTTCAACACAAGTTACTTTACTAGTTCCTGAGAAAAGAAATTATCTTCTCAAACCAATTCGATTTTCAGGTTCATGTAAATCAAGCATCACAATTCAGGTGATCGTCATATATTGTAGTTGTGAATATATGAGCAATTGCCGATTTGATTCCTGAAAGTGTCGTCGTATTGTTATGTGCACCGAAAATGTCTGAATTGTACTTCAGTTCCAATCGATGGTAATTGATAGGGGAATAGAGTTTATATTTCTTTCCGAAAAGTAAAATTGAGATTTATTATACTCGTATAACAGTTTTAGAGTTGTATTTCAGTCTTCAATCTGTTCAAGTTGGACCTATTAATAATGTTCGGAGCAGTTCACACGAACAGTTACTTTCTTAAGAAAATAAAAATCATATAGGTTTCAACAAAATACTAATATATACATTAACATTTTGTGTTTATATTTTAATACATTTAACTGTTAGTGAAAATCTAATTTTATGTTTATACTGATTTTGAACAGCCAATTCAAAACATCTAGATCCGTCACTGATCAATTCCCGGAAATGTTTTAGGTCTACGGAACGATTACAGCACCAGCTGATCCATCTGCCTTTGGCAAAGATAACACGAAGTGGATATTATTTGAAGGTATTCATAACTTGAAGATTGAAGGTGGAGGAACTTTTGATGGCAATGGAAATATATGGTGGCAAAATAGCTGCAAAATCAACAAAAAGCTTGTAAACACCCTTTATATCTCTTGGTTTAATTTTCATCTATGTTCACCTTAAAAATTGAAGCTTTTTCCAATTCGTTTTGTTTCGAATTTGTTTTAGTTATTAATTTGGTTTTCTTGTTGTTTTACAATTCATCATGTGCAGCCATGCAAGCAGGCACCCACGGTATGTTTAATTGTAATTCTGCTCTGTTATCGTGTACTTTTCGTTAAGACTATCAGTTGATCACTTACTCTAATATGTTTCGATCAAATTTATTTTTTAAAATATATCTTAGTTGATCCATTGATTATTGTTTTGGCTGGTCAATGCATGTGATGATCATTAGCCATTTTAGTAAGGGCTTTTTAATCTTTTCATGTCGAAATTAAACCGGAAAAAGTCCTTACTGAAATAACATATGGTCATCACGTGCGTTACCGGTCGTTGACCAGCCGGAAAAATAGTCATTAAACTAACTGACATTTCAAAAGGTGGATAATCAACTAATATCCTTTAAAAGATAAGTGATAGACTGATAATATTGAGAAAAATAAATGATATTTTTTATCATTAACCCTTAATTAAATCGTTAAACATTCTTAGTAAGTAACTACTCACTAGTGTTAAATAAAACCGGACTATATGCCTAATGTTAAATTATTAACCCACTAACTAATGAATAAAACCAGTGAACTTCGATCACTTGGTAGATTTATTACGACCTTGTAGATTTGTCGAGGTAATTATCGATTTGGTATTAAAGTACTCTTTCTTTTCCATTTTATTTGGGTTGGTTTGACTTTCACGGTCGTCGAGACACGATTTAAAATGTAAATATCTCGAATTCTAGTTGCTCAAAAATTATAAAAGTTTGATATTTTAAAACTATACATTGAAACGAACCTAACAACATCTCATATGACTATATTATTTTTTATAGGCTAATAAAAATTTATGGTCAAAATTTTTAAAATTTGACTCCCAAAATAGAAAATGTACAAACAAATTGGAATGAAGGGAATAACATAAATGTTACAGTAGTGACATAAATATTACAGTATATATAATCTCGTAAAATAATAAGTCTTATATATTCATTTTTATTTTTCTAGAGGTCATATTATAAATTTTAGTCTATTTTTCCACTTTGAAGAATATATATCTACTCGTTTGAACAATTCTAATTTTCTAAGCAAGATTCGTGAATGACTCTTAGTTTCATGTTTTTGTTGTAGTGTTGAATTTTTAGCATTAGTAGTCCCTCCATTATTATTTCGAAATTATTGTTTAAATTATATTCCATTCATTATTATAAAAAGCACTTGGATTATAACTACTTGGACAATATTTTTAAAAGATGCAGTTTAAGAAGCTCTTAGACGTCTCTCTCGTGAAGTGCAGTCTAAGTGACACTAGGACATCACTTGTTTGGGCGCAGTCTAAGTTATTTACTTGGACTGTCCTTCATGGGAGCGTCGTCCAAAATGTTAAAAAAAAAATTAAAAGATACATAATTGAGGCACAATTTTTTTGTTTAAATATATTTATTATTCTAGCACTAAAATTGTGATGCTTTTACATTTTCAATAGATTTTTTGACTACTTTTTTTACATAAATTTACCAATCAAATAATGATATAGTTTCAAATAATTGACATTCTACATTCTTAACGTACTTTTTACCAATATATAAGGAGGGGCAAAAGGCATCAACTATCACTAATGTTTGACTATATATTTTCACCATTCACTCACTCACTCACTCACTCATGTTTCATATGATTACATTCACACATTCATCTTCCAAAAACGGTTCGAATTGGTTAGTCAACTATTTTGATATCTCATTGACATTTTAAATGACAAACTAGTCATTTCAGATATACTTTTATTAAAAAGAAATTGAAATGACTATTTTGGTGCTCCTTAAAACTTCTATAACTACTACACTTACAAATAGGGGGCATAATTATAATTTTACTCCTTTTTAGTCTTTCCTTTTCTAAAAAGTAGATGTGAAATGACTATTTTGCCCATAAAAAGTCAACGGGAGACATAAATAGTTGACTAACCATTGATTGATCGGAAAAGTTATCGGATTTGTGATCGTTTTTGAAGATGGATAAATGAACGGGATCATATAAAACATGATTGAATAAATGGTGAATTAAGTAAAACACGAATAATCGTTGATGCTTTTCCCTCTCAACTTGGACTGGGACTTAACTGATTTGTGGTGGATGCAGGCTTTGACGTTTTACAACTGCAAAAACTTGGTATTAAATAATATGAAAATCAAGAATGCTCAACAAATTCATATTACCATCGAGAAATGTGTGAATTTCCAAGCTTCAAATTTGAAACTCACTTCTCCTAAACGAAGTCCCAATACGGATGGAATCCATATTGCATATACTCAATATATCAAAATTTTCAACACTTATATTGGAACAGGTACCTTCCTCATGCTCTTTCATTTCAAACATGGAAGGTAACCATGTAAATATAGTAAATCAATTGTTGTTTTGGTCCTACGACACGATTACATTTTACTCTCAAATAATTACGATATTCCAGATTGAGTTAATTGCTAAAATAGTCTCAATAAATAATGTAATGTTGCACTTTGAGAAATTTGGCAGATTGACACTTTTTGAAGCCTTTTATTTAACGTGGAGCACACTTTTTTTTTGCATAGCACTAGCACACCTCCCCATGAAAAGACTCTTTTGCCCTTAAAACTAAAACAAACTACACTCATACCCTTTTCTAACTTCTTCTTCTCCACACTCCATTTTCTCTTCTTCTTCTTCACCAACCACAACCACCACCTTCACAAAGCTGCCACCACCAACAACAACAACCCCAAATTCGAAACCACCATTTCTTCTCCATCTCTCTTCTTCTTCTTCTTCTTCTTCTTAACAAACTCACCACCATCAACAACCCCACACCCACAAATTCGAAACCCCACCCCCCACCCCATCACAAGGGTGAAACAGCTACTTTACAGGGGCTCAGGGGAGGGGGCGACTTCACATGGGGTTTAGGGGGGGGGGAGGCGAGATTCCATAGGGGGCGACCTTGTAGGGGTTTAGGTAGGGTGGTTGTGGGCGGGGTAGTTGGCGGTTGTTGTTGGTGAGATAGGTGGTGGTGGTGGTGAAAATAGTGATGGTTTGCAAAGAAGAAGAAGAAGAAGAAAAAGAGATAAGGAAGAAGATGAAGGTGATTTGAATTCGGGGTTGTTGATGGTAGTGTGTTTGTGAAGGTAGTGGTGGTGGTTATGATTTGTAAAGAAAAGGTTTTGATGGTGGTGGTGAGATGATGGTGGTGGAATGGTGAAGAAGAAAGAAGAAGAAGGTGGGAATTTCATTTAAGGGCAAAATAGACAAATTGCAGGGGAGTGTGCTACTCCTTTGCAAAAAAAGTGGTTGGGTGCTAGAAGTTAAATATTGATACCAAAAGGTGTTAATCTTCCAAAATTCTCGTTGCACTTTGGTCCCTGAAAATGTGAAACAGGTACGCATAATACTACAGATTTTTTGCCCAATGTTATCATCTAATTGCACTTTAGCCTAAAAATGTTAGGAATTAACGGGTCACTTAATTTTAGGGTTCAAATGCACATCCGTTTCGCACTTTCAGGAACATTTGCACATCGATCCACTTACAGGGACCAAAGTGCAACAGTATGCCACTTATTTGGACCATGTTAACAATTAACTCGTTGCTGACTAGTCTCTTTAAGAGTGGCATAAGTGTTATAATATTGTCTTCGAAATTGATAAATATTGTAGTATGATCCCCGAGAAAATACGGACTAATCTGCGACGGGTGTCACTTACATGGACTATGTCGCAACACTTATGCCACTTTTAAAAATTATTCTGAAATAATGTAATTTACGTATGATCAAAGTACAATTTTATCTCACTATTTGGAGTTAAATTGATAATTATCTCTAAATGTAGTGATAGTAAATTAATACACGAGTTATACACGTAAGGTGATTATATTATTAGGTTATTAGTAATAGAACATGTCAATGAGTGATATAATGTGTAACACAAATATTTTTACCACATTGTTTTCTAATTTCAAATAGAAGATGATTGTAATTCAATTAAGACAATATATTTTTACAACATTTTTTTCTTATTATAAATAGGAGACGATTGTATTTCAATCGAGACTGGAACCAAAAATCTTCTAGCAACAGGAATAACATGTGGCCCTGGTCATGGAATCAGGTTTTCGTTTGATACACACTTTCCTCATTATTATATGGATTAGTATAAAATAAAAATAAATTATTATATTTTTAATGTGTGTTATAACATCCAAAAACCTCTTGTAAATTAGTATCGGAAGTTTGGGAGATGCAAATTCGAAAGCTCAAGTGTCCGATATCGAAGTGAATGGGGCAACCTTTTTTGGAACAACAAATGGAGTCCGAATTAAAACCTACCAGGTTAATTTAAAATGATATTTTCTCATACATAACTCATTTTCTTAGAAGAAAGTATCGAAAATAATAATGACAAATATTGACAATTATTATTTTATGGAGACGAATTGTAATTTTTCAGGGTGGTTTTGGAAGTGCAATCAACATTAAGTTCAAGAATATGAACATGCGAAACGTACAGAACCCGATTATAATAGATCAAAATTATTGTGATCAAGATGTACCATGCAAAAAACAGGTTAATCTTCATGAAAAATGTTATATAAAAGGCTTTTATCATTGTTTCACCAATTTGATTTTTAGTTATTTGATTGAACCATCTAATTTGTAATGTTTAGCTTGATTTTTGGTAGAGTGATTGACGAAGTCTATCCTCGCTCTGTTAGTATATAAAATTTTATTCTAAAATCAATTATGTATAATAAGGGTAGCATTACAATATTGGTTTAAGATGACATCATTTATATATAGATGTAGGACGTGTCACATTAACAATCTCTTACATGAGTAACCCTCCTAGACAACAAGATACTTTCTCTGACATAAACCGAAAAGTAAAACTCGCACGGTCACAGATGCCCTCATCATATGAGAGGGCACAACTTCTCTCTAGCTATTCACATGATTACCATACACAAAAGATAAAATTTATAGTAGTAATATATTTGGGCACTCTTCTATAAGGTCTTAAGTTCAAGTACTACGAATAACCTAGATGCTTTTATTTTTTCACAATTTACTTTAATATCGGTCAATCCCAATTTCTTTTCCACTACATATTTGTTTCACAATTTACTCCGATACAATATAAGCCAAACTCAATTCTCAATTTCCTTTCTCACTACATCACATCTTATCCCATCAAATACTTTAATTTAGAACAATTAATATTATTGATGCATGCACATATGATTTGTTTCCATAATTTTTGTTATCAAACTATATTTGAGGTCACATAATATACGTTAACTTTATTCTTTTTTTAATTCTTAAATCGTATCTCAATGTTATGTTATTTATTATTTTAATTAGATTTAATTTTAAGATTTATACTTGTTAGTTGCGTCATAGATTGAAAAATTTGCGCAATTCATAAGGGATAATGTAGAATCACTAATTTAGAATTCTAATTTTAATGACTTAATGTAAACTAACAATATAGTTTTGTATGATTAGTATAGTATAGCATTATTAAACAATTTAAATTTAGATATATATACAATGTAAAATTAATTATTGTATTAGCTTTATCAATCAATTTGAAATAATAAAATAGAGGAATAAAATTGTTGAACATAGTTGTTATATATATGTTGAGATTTGAATGATTAAATGAATATCTCATATAAAAATTTTAGGTTTACCTTTATCTCATCATCATCAATGTGTCTTTGATACCATGATAAAATTTTATATAGTTTAATGCTAAAGTTCAATCCTCAATAAAAAAATAGCTATCTTATACTCCGTATATTAATTTGGGAAGACACCATGCATCTACCCGTGTGGTATATGTCACCAGAGGGGCAACACTATACACACACCAGAATAGTGTTTTTTGCAGGAGTGAAATTACAATTTTGCCCCAAACTTAAATTTATGGAAACACTACCTTTCCAAATAGGGGGGACATAATTGTCTTTTCACCCAAAAATGTTACTGTGTTGGTGTGTGTATAAATATCGAAACTTGTGTTAACAGTTAATGTTAAGAGTTAGTGGGGTTTCATTCTAAAATCAATTGACAATAGAGAGAGTAGCAAAAAATCTTATATATTGATCCGGGAAGACATCGACTTCCGATGTGGGATGTGTATCTTAACACTCCCCCTCACGGGTAACTTGATTGTTGGCGGAGTTTTCCTCGCCGGTATTATTGGCAGAACAACATCGGCTGGGTTACATGTGTCTCATTAACTCGGGTTTGGGCTTGGCTCATGATATCATGTTAAAAGTCTATGAGGTTACACTCTAAAATCAATTGGTAATAGGGGAGTAGCCCAAAATCTTATATATTGATTTGGGAGAACACCGACTTCTCATGTGGAATATACATCTTAATAGTTAATAACAACTCAATTAATTACCGCTTAACTAATGTATTGTTTGTTTTGCATTTTTATATAGAGTAAATGGCTTCATCGATCACTCACGTTTGTTAAAAAACACTAGTCGATCACCCTAGTATGACATTGTATACTTTCGATCACTCATGTTGGGTATTGTGTATACTTTTGGTAACTCACGCATTTTTTTGGTACAACTCGTGATTTTTCGAAAATTTTAACAATTTACTAAGGGTATTTTTGTCATTTCACCATGAATTTGTATACTTTCGATCACTCATAATGAGTGTTAGTGGATGTTAATGACAAATTCAGGGTGAAATGACAAAAATAACCTTACTAAAATGTTAAAATTTTCGAAATATCACGAGTTATACCAAAAAAATGCGCGAGTGACCAAAAGTATACACAATACCCAACATGAGTGATCGAAAGTATACAAAGTCATACTAGGGTGATCGACTAATGTTTTTTAGCAATTCAATTCAATTTATTTAAATGGTGAAATTTCATTTTAGAAGGCATCAACTTAGCAACTCGACATTGACGTATTATCATACTTTTATAACTAGATGAGATTTTTCCTTTTATTAATTTTCAAACAAGTAACTTTATTGTCAATTTCACAGATTTACTTATATAATTTTTATTTTGTTATCTTCAATTATTTATTTGTTTCATAAAATATCTCACGACGATATTAATCTGGAAGTGAAAAGAACAAAAGGATTGAAGAACTAGTTGACTAAGAAAAAAGGGCTTTGATTAAATGTTTTATAAAAACTTCAAATGTTCATGTAGTTAGTGAAATTTGCAGCATGTGATGTTCAAAGAAATAATTTTTTGTAATGAGCAATAAGCGGTCATTTTTCAATTTTCGCCCCGAAACCCGAAAATATCAACAATATCACAATAATAATTTTCCATTTTGCAGGACACGGCTGTTCAAGTGAAAAATGTGGTGTATGAGAACATCAAGGGGACAAGTGCTAGTGGTGCAGCTATAAATTTTGAGTGCAGTAAGAGTTTTCCATGTCAAGAAATTGTCTTAAACAATGTAAATCTTGGAGGAAATAATGATAATGGAGCAACCAAAGCTGTATGCAACAATGTCATGTTGAAGTACATTGGGAACGTTTCTCCTCATTGCTATTGAATAATAACATGATACTTGTATATAATATATATGGGAAACATTATATAATGTGGTTTAGAGGTTGGATAACTTTGATAAATAGGGTTACAAATGGTATTCATTCTATACTAGAATAATAAGTTAGATAGATGTTTGTGTACTCGATTTTATTATTTTCACCATTTTACTAGTAACATATTACGTGCGGCGTACGTGGCACGTAGTTTTGTTGAAAAATAATATGAACCATACACTTCATTGAGGACTTAATGAAGCTTGGACTAACATTTTCTAAAGTGTGGTGATGAAGAAATAGAATGAACCATACACTTCATTGAGGACTTAATGAAGCTTAAAGAAAAGAATGACGACCAAGATAAAGAGTCGATATTCACTTGTCACGGAAGGACAACAACAAATGAACACAAGCTCAACAAAGATCAAGTGTGGTGATGAAGAAGAAGAATCAACCATACACTAGTCATTGAGGTCAAAAAGAAGCTTAAAGGAAAAGAATGAAGACCATACTAAGAGTCGATCATTCATCGGTCACGAAGGACAACGAAAAAAGAAGCTCAAAGATATTCAAGAGCGATCAAGATTTCAATGGAAGAAGCTATGGATCACTAGCACATACAAAGGTAAAGTTAGCCTTCAATCATAGCTTAAAGTCTCTTGAATAATCTTAGTTGATGCTTATAAATGAGAGACATTTTCAAATTATTTTTTGACAAAAAGACGATAAGTGTTTAAACGATTTTATGTTTGTTTTGTCAAAAGAACTGTTTTGAAAATATAAATGTTTATAAAACTTGGGTTTGAATACATACTCTTAAAGAGGATGAAAAGAGCTTTCCAACGCATTTTGAATCATCTAAATCGGAGCTTTAACGTAGCGGGAAATGAAGTTTTTAGTTATCAAAATCTGTCATGGAGAGCCGTCATGGTGACCAGAGGTCTCGATGACTGGCTCGATGACTTGCAGTGGCTGATCAGAAATGGCCGTTTTATAGCCGTTTGAGCTCCAAAACAAGGCTATTAAACACCATTCAACCCCATTTTTCATCCTAAGCCTTCCACACGTTTTTCTACATCAATCCAAGGCCAAAATCTCTCATTCAAACACAAAATCTTTCCTAGATTAAGCTTCAAGTTTGATTATCATTATATACTTTAATCTAGGATTGCGGTTAAGTTTTATATATCTAAAGATTGTGTTAAAGAAGGAGCATTCAAGATGTTTGTCGAATTGCTCAAGAGAGAAAAGCAAGCTTCAAAGTTGATATCTACTCATCAAAGAGTCCATAAAGATTCAAACTTTATATCTACTCATTTTAGGAGTTTTTATTTGTGCTATAAAGTATAATTCCATTGTAGCTCATTGAGGAGCATTTTAGATTGGGATAAAAACAATCATCTCTACATTATAAAGAGATTTCCCATCAAGTTAGGATTTGATCTTCATACTAGAGGCTTGAGGGTCCGAGGTGTTGTGAGTCTTACTCAAGCTAGGAATCGGATAGATTGCCGTAGTGTTGAGGCTGGAGCTCAAGCAATAAGACATAGAGTGCTCGAGGTAGTGGAGTTGCATCTCCGACTTGATAGGAAGGAAATCTTAGGGTGATTCCTTGGATTCTTAGCGGGATACTAAGAGTTTGAAATCCTAGGTTGCGGCTTGGGTTCTTAACGAGTAGTTAAGAGTTGTACATTGGTTTAGACTTCACCAACACTCGAATAAATACCAACTAGTGGATTTTAGAAAAAGCCTAAAGATGACCTCTTTAACACGTCTAGATATGGCCATATGGTACTATTTATCATGGTTCTGGCCTGATCCTTCCACAAAAACATTTGCCCATAAACCATCAATGAGGTTCACATCATCTCGTTCAAATTTAAAAGGTATATTTTGAGTTTTAAAAAAAGAGTTAATGGTAGGCGAGATCACTTATGTTTACCATATGCTTTCATTCGATCACCTATAATTTAAAATATTCAAGTCGATCTCCTATGATTTATAACGTTCCAGTCGATCACCTGATCCCTTAACTCCCGTCAAATATTTGTCAAGTGAGTTGCATGCAGGGGCAGACCTAGGTAGTATCAAGGATATTCACATAAATACCCTAACAAAAATAAAAAAGTGTCCTAGTAATAATAGTTTCATGGAGTTTTGAGAAGGGTAAAAGTACGAACCCTGCTAATGTTGCTTTTTTCCCAGCGCTTGTTTTATTCATTTGTTCACATTGATTTGTTTGTTTCCTTCAAACTATGCTATCGGGGCCAATAACAAGTATGGCCCATTCCTATTTATACTTTATAATCTATATACTATGTATATTCCAAATCAAATTAGTACCATATAATACTTCTTCCATTCTTGTTTATTTGTCTTTTTAGCTTTTTGTACATGGATTAAGGAAAATAAAAAGTAGTCAAAAAATACATTAAAAATATAAAATGACAATCAATTGAAATTATATAATTGGTTGGTTGATAATTTCATAAGAAAATATAATCAAAAAATTTATTGAAAATGTAAATTTACAATTAATGTTGCTAGAAAGACAAATATTTAGGAACAAAAAATTAAGGCTACAAAGACAAATAGAGGCAGCAACAAGCAATACCCGTTTATCCTTCCCTATATTGCTCATCCATTCAAAGGAATTTCGGACGCAAAAATATATTCGGTGATTCCATCAACAAAATCATTAAAATCAAGAGTTCCAAAGCAATGTCCATGTTACAAACAATTGTCATATTAATTATTTTTCATGTATTAATTTATGATTATATTTGATTATTATCGTTGAACAATTTTATATATTATCGTTGACTATATTTTTATTTTGGAATGATAAAATGAATACCCTATATAAAATTCTTGGGTCCGCCCCTGGTTGCAAGTGACGTATGGGGGTATGTTTCGAAGTTCACACTAACTTTCGAGGGCATTTTAATAATCTCACATGCTAGAAGGTTTGGAATGCATTTGAATTCCAAAATAAATGGGAGGAGCGGAAGGGGTTCGAACCTGAGACTTATCAGGTTTGGGGCATCTTAACCAATTGGACCACAAGCTAGTAATGTTTCCCGGCCTTTTTAGTTGGTTCATCATACCCATGAGTGCCTGAGTGCATTTCACAATCTGATTGAGAATAAATATGATTTCGAACCTTTTCTTTGCCATAAAATAGGTTATTGTTATTATATCAAGCAAAAATCCTCTAATTAATCTTTACGGCAATTCCTTTATCAATTAGACCTCGTTGTCTCGGACACACGCCTTTCCACCGAATGAGTCCTTGTTCGGAATACAGACCTCGTTGCTTCTGATAAAGGGTATCCATTTAATTATTTAAGAAAAAGAATCTAACGACATTATATAAATGGTTTAAAGATTGTTCAAAAGCTATGAATATTACATTAGTAAAACTAATGACAATTGAAACTACTTTAAATTTATCCGTATTCTTCTTTCTTTCATTGCTTGAGCTCGGTTGATAATATCTCGATCGTCAAATAAATAATAATTAAATAAATAATTATATATTTAATACAATAATCAATTTAACTACCTACATATTCTTAAAATAACTTATTTTATATTTTCACATTTTAATTTTACAATAGTATATGACAAAGTAATTAAT
Organism: Echium plantagineum; assembly: GCA_003412495.2. Lineage (NCBI taxonomy): Eukaryota > Viridiplantae > Streptophyta > Magnoliopsida > Boraginales > Boraginaceae > Echium > Echium plantagineum. The sequence continues at coordinate 36,938,977 of CM016563.1, forward strand.
ATTTTTTTTACCTGGACATTATTGTAAAAATTGGAATTTGAAGCGGAAGAAGCCATTATAGGCTTACAACCAATGTGGAACGAAATTCGGAATGAAAATTGATTGTGAAATTGATGTAAATTGATTGTGAAATTGAACATGTCTTCTATTATTAATACTACTAGGAGTTAAGGAGCTATGAGGATTGAAAGGACTAAAAATAAGTGGTGTGAGGGGTTTAAATGTGAGATCTATTCTATATTAGTTCACACAATATTGTTAAGATGCACATCCACATCGCATATGGGTGTCCTCCCGGGTCAATATATAAGATCTTGGGCTACTCCCTCTATTGCCAATTGGTTTTAGAGTGGAACCCCATAGACTCTTAACATGGTATCATGAGCCAGCCCGAGTTAATGAGGCACGTGTAACCCCACCGATGTTGTTCCGGCAATTAATATCGGCATGGAAAGCATTTCGCCGATGATTGGTATACGTGAGGGGGAGTGTTAAGATGCTCACCCGCATCGGATATCGGTGTCCTCCCGGGTCAATATATAAGATCTTAGGCTACTACCTCTATTGCCAATTGGTTTTAGAGTGGAACCCCATAGACTCTTAACCCCGTAAAAACGGGTCGGAACGTTATTTGATTTGATGGAGTGACCTCATAAACCATCACTGGTCTTTCCAGCACGTTTTGTCCTCACTCACGTGCTCACCGGGACACTTCTTAGTGGGTCACCCATCCCAGAATTACCCCAAGTCAAACACGCTTAACTTTGGAGTTCTTATGAGTTAGACTACCGAAAAGAAGATGTATCTTGATGGTATGAGTAGTACCAATTACATCATATCAAACATATCACGTCGCCCATTTTGGGCCGGGTATTACAATCTCCCCTACTTAAACACTCAACGTCCTCGTTGAGCCACATACACATACACATACACATCCAAGACCGTACCATCCGTGTGAGACTCTAGAGGTGGCTACTACGGCCTCAAGAGGTGTCTCACGTCCTCGACGTTGCACTTTCCGCTGCATAGCACTTAGTTCTCACGATTTCGGACGACTCGACTCTGATGCCATATCGGGAGGACACCGATATCCGATGTGGGTGTGCCCTTTAACAAATATACCATTAGACCAATTTTTTGATGTTAGGGTATGCACGGGCAAAACCTAGTAAAAAAGATTTGATTTTGATAGTTGTTTTAGCTAAAAGTTTTGATTTTGGCAAAAAGGTTCAATTTTGATATTTGTTTGTAAAAAAAGTTCGGTTTCGTAGGTTTTTAACAAAAAAGTTCGATTGTGTTGACAAAAAGGTTTGATTTTGACACTTGTTTTGGAAAAAAAAGTTTGATTTTTGACCTTTTTTCGAAACAACTTGCAAAATCAAAACTTTTTTGCGAATTACAAAAATCGAACATTTATGCCAAAACAATTATCAAAATCGAACCTTTTAGTAAAAAACTAAGAAACCCGAACTTTTTTGACAAACAAATATCGGAATCGAATCCTTTTAAAAAGAAATAGAAAAAAAAGTTAAAAAGAAAATCGAAAAAGAAATTGAAAAAAAGTTGAAAAAAAATCGAAAAGGAAACGAAAAATGAAAAAAAAATAGAAAAAAAAATCTAAAAAAATTAAGAAAAAAAGATTGAAAAAAAATCGAAGAAAAAATCATAAAAACAATTGAATATCTCTAAATATGTAAAGGGGTAGATTAGGCATTTCATCCCCATTTTATATTATTTTACTAAAAATATAAATGTGCGCTCTAATTTAAATTTAGGTCTAGAAAGATATTATTTAGCCCAAAATCTCTAAGGTTAAGACTCTAATCGGCCGAACACAAAACCAGATCGAGTCTTGATTTAGTGGAGGCCCCACCTACTCTCTTATTCCACCATGTATAAGTGTGGCCCACATAACCAAGATCCAACATATTAATCCCTGTGAGTGAAGTGCTGCAAATGAACCGGGTTCGAGCGAGTAACGGGTTACCCGGCCGGGTTTTAATTTCACCGAGTCGAGTAATTACCCGGAAATAACGAGCCGGGTAGCAAAAAAAATTACTCGAGTATCGCTCGATAAGAATACGAGCGGGTAACGGACCCGAGTTTTCCGAGTCGGGTAACGAGCGAGTTCGAGTTACCCGGTCCTTTAACAGCACTACCTGTGACAAAGTGAACATCGCCATGCTAGCCTCAGTTCTATTGATGCCTCCAACTTCTCCTCTACGAGCAAGATGTCATTAAAATCACCCATGATTTCACTAAAATCTCGATAATCAGTTTTTATTATTCAATTGCTAAAATTTATATATACCCAATTATTGAATTAGATAACTACTTGAATAAAGAATCCATTTGATTAATTCATTGTTTTGTTTGGTAGCCCGAAAATGAAATGGAATACCGTCGGTAGGAACAGAATGAAAATTGATCACATTCCTAAGTTTAGTAGTTAGTTATAAATTTCCCATGTGTGTTACTTTACGACTTTCATTTTATTATCCCAAATCCATTCGTAGTTACCAAATACAACATAAGTGCATATATAGTATATATTAATTTGTACTTAATTTCATTCTTAAATAAAATCTCATATATAAGGATCGCATTAAGAAAATCAAGACTTGTTACAGCAAAATAAGCACAATTGAAGAAATTCTTGAAATAAATCCCAGAAATAAATGATAGTCCCTCCGTCTCTAAAAGATTGGTACATGTGATTTCTGTGGTCAAATTTTAAGAAATTTGATCAATAATTCTCATTAAACGATAAGAAATAATATAGTGATGTGAGATTTTGTTAGATTCGTCTCAATATATATTTATGAAATATCAACCTTTATTTTATAATTTTTCGTATTTAGAATAAAAGATATTTATGTTTGAAATCGTGTTTTGTTAACTATAAAAGTCAATGTACCAATCTTTTAAGGACGGAGGAAGTATAACTTTATATCTCATTGGAACAACGAAATATGAAAATAATATTCTTAATATGGAGTACAAGAGTTGACATTAGGAAAAAAAAGGAATATTATCAAATGACGGATTGATATTTAAAAGAACAAAATATTATCAAATGATGGAATACAAAAGGAATATTATCAGAAAAGGAATATTATCGAAAGTCATTATTGCGCAAAATTCTTTTCCTTTTTTGTTATAGACTTTTTAGTATTTGAAATTATAAGTTAAATGATGCATTGTTATTCAAAAAAGAAAACTAAAAGATGATTATCCATTATTAACTATTTAAAATATTGGACAACTAATATTATAAAAAAGATTAATACTTATTTATAAAAATGTAACTAAACAAATATATATAACTAAAAACTGTTGGAGAATTGTTACTCCATAAAAATTAATATCTTTTATTAAAAAAACAGACTAAACATAAATGTTTATATATAGTGAATAATATGATAGTTATTTTTAAAATAACATATAGACACAGTATTCATATTTTAATTTTTAAATTAATAATAAGAGATATCCATAACAAATAAAAAATGACAATTAGGAGTCAAAATTAAGAAAAACATTTAAGAAAATTGATGCACATATATGCTCTTAAATATATTTCAATAATGACTGAAGCAGCTAATGCTCAACACTATTTATTCTGAATGAAATGTATTAATTATAGAAAAAAATCAATAATTTCTTAATATGTTCGGCCTCTCTATAAAATGTACAACTAATTTAAAGAAATGTCACCAATTAGTACGTAATTCATTCTTGCCAATAATATCATAATGTCTCCTTTCTCTATCAAAATTACTACATTTCTCATTCTTTTCTCACTAAGTTATGCACAAACTACACATATTTTTAGTAACTCGAACGATGAGTTTGATCCTAATTTAGGTACAAAATATGAGGTTCATATATGGGACAACCTTTCAACAAATAGTCCATCGATAAAGCTTCATTGTTTCTCTAAAGATGACGATTTGGGAGTTCATGTTCTTCATACAAATCAAGAATTTACTTGGAGGTTTAAAGCTAATTTCTTATTCTCAACAATGTTTGCTTGCCATTTTTGGTGGAATGGAAAGAATATATCATTTGAAGTTTTTAACAATAAATTAGCAAGAACTTATTGTAATAGTTATGAGACATGTGTTTGGATTGTTCAACAAGATGGATTTTATTTGGGTGATGCTTTAAACCCTCCTTTTAATCTTTCACAAGCTAAAAAGCTTTATGAATGGTGATTTCAATTATAGAAATGTAGTTCCATACACAATATATTTTAATATTACTATAAAATATTTACTCAACTCATGTAATTGCGTATTTACATGGTTTGAAATGCGAGTTCAAAACCATTAGAGTGGTGATAATTAGGTGTGTGCGCAGTTCGGTTCGGTTCGATTTTGCCAATTAAATCGGTTCTCCCACGACCAGAACCGAACTCTATTCGGTTTTGATCGGTTCCCGCTCGATCGGTTCCAGCCGGTTTCGGTTCAGTTCCGGTCCGACTTCGGTTGGGTGACGCTTTGAATTTGAGTACTAAACTCTCAATTTAAAAAGCCATTGAGATAAAAAAAAAAACTTAAATAAAAACGATGTGGGATCAATTGATATAATAGACTCTCAATATATTAAGCTATTTACATCACTAACTTCATAAAGATAACGACATCGAAACCAAAACATCCCACTACAACATGTCTTTTGAACATATTGGAAAGGGCTACAGTCCACAATAAATCAACGATCCATGTTAAGCTATACACTATGAGAAGCAATGTGGGAGTAAAATTTGCATGAATATATTAGTAAACACTACATCAACACACCCTCTTTTATCCCACATCGCTAAAAATAGGATTTTGAATGTAGCCCTTTATAGATTAATATTTCAATACACTAAAAATTAGAAAGGTTAATAGCTTCTTCGGTTTGGTTCCAAACCGACTGATTTTATAGTTGGAATCGAACCGAACCGATTTTGTTGTCGATTTTTATTTCTTAAAATCGAAATCTGTTCGGTTCCTATCGGTTTTATTTTTTTTGGTTATTTTTTGTTCAGTTTTGTCCGGTTCGGTTACGGTTTTCCTCCACAGCCCTAGTGATAATGACCAATGTTCACTCGACAGATCCAAACTTGAAGAGCCAATTGTACTTGTACCAGTGAATGTTGTACACAAAAAGAATCTTAGACTGACTTGTAACAACGCCACAAATAGGATTTTGAATGTGTTAGTCCTTTATAAATTAATATTTCAATACACTAAAAATTAGAAAGGTTAATAGCTTCTACGGTTCAGTTCCAAACCGACTGATTTGCTAGTTGAAATCGAACCGAACCGATTTGTTTTCGGTTTTTATTTCTTAGAACTGAAATCTGTTCGGTTCATGTCGGTTTTTTTTTGTTTTTTCGGTTCGGTTAAACAATAAATCATACAACTAGATAAAATACATCAATTTTAACCTGACTCTTATACCACTAAAGGAATCTAATATGAATCACTTGGTGATAAACACACATTCATATATCCCGGATTCGATAAAATGATGTAGATTAATCTAATAACAATTAATCTAATTTTCATATGAATACAGAGACTTACAATGCAGCGGAATATCAACAAGAACGTGCGCCCCTTTTGAGTATAGCCCACACCGTGCTTCCTTTCCAATACCAACAAGGTATTCTTCTAGATTGCGCACACCAGGATTGACTACAAACCAAGGTTTGAACCTACTAGTGTTATTGAACAATTGGATGCACACACTAGAGGAAGGCTAAGGTTTTCTTTTATAGAGGTGGAGTCAACAAAAATGTTTATGCACGATTATTAGCTTTAATTGCCTCCATAATGTTTTTGTATTCATTCTCCATCAATACCATTAGTTACAATAGACTGAGTCAATGAAAACATTTACGCCCAATTATTTGTATTAATTACTGCCATAATGTTTTTCTTTGTGAAAACATGATCTCCTCCTTATATAGAGTGCTCCGATAAGCAACTCATTAAGTGATCAGTTCGACTCGTTAACTCAATTAGATCGTTTAAGCATCTAATTAGTCTAATGAGTCGATGGTGAGTTGTTATATTTTAATTTAACTTATCAAGTCAATCAAAATACCAATGGGTCACTATTAAATAATCTTATCAAGTTATTAGCCGATCTCGATTGCTTATTAGGTTCAATTGACTTAACAAGCTCAATTGTTCCTTATTCAAATGTTCATATATATATTTACAAATATATACTATTGAGAAACACATTTCTCAATTCACAAACCTTGTTTCATTTCATACATGAAATGTGAATATAGTTTCACTGTATGTGTGTGACCTCTCTACGCTCAGATAATAGCAAGCTGTATAATAATAATAATTGACCAATTACTATTATTACAACGGTTAATGAGCAAGATCTAGTAATCGCTCATAACCCCTTGAATCATCATGGGAACCCGAACTAGTAATATACAATTACTAAGGCGAACACTAAGTTCTAATAATCACATTTAACCAATCAGGTAAATGAATTGATACACAATTGTCTCAATGGGCATAATAAAAAGATAATCAATATTAATTGATTTCCAACACAAAGTCAAAAGCAAGTGATGTTCCAATTGATAGTCACATTCACATATGGACAGACCTACCAAGAAGAATAGGAGAAATGTTCCTAAAACGTTTTCTGTCTAGATACAATGAACATGCAAGCTCCATAAAGACAAGGACACTCGAAGAACATGAAAGCAATATTGAAGGATTAAAAATTAATATGAAAGCATTACTTGCTACAATATTGAAGAATGACACAAGTGAACACATTTGAGTGGACTATTAGTGGTTGACAAACCTGACATGGAAATGTGAAGAACTGAAAAAGGAAAATGATGTGCTTTTTGTTCAAAACGTAAGAGCTACTTTTGAGTGTACAACACTCAGAAACAGAACTTGTATACTAGAGAGCACAATACTTGATCTGACTAGAGAAGCTAAAAAACTGAGGCATGAGATACACACTCTTGAAAATACCATGGTAGAGAAAGTTGAAAAGGAGACTGACAGCAACAGTTTTCACTGTTCGATTGACAAATATGGAAACAGCTCAAGTCCTGTTCCAAAAGAACAATCAAAGAATACACTTGTAGTTCATCGAATCTCCAAAATGATATATCGTCTAAAAGGATTAGAAATCAAGTTGTGATTATCTCACCCAGAACCGAGGATAATTGACTATGGTACTTTGATAGTGGTTGTTTCCCGACACATGACTGGGAATAGGGGTTATATTACCCACCTCGAAGAAACAGAAAAAGGTCAAGTCATCTTTGGAGGAGGATCCATGAGAGAAATCACTGGAAAAGGGAGAGTGCACATAACTAGTTTTCCCATCTTCAGCAAGGTGTTATTTGTTGATGGTCTCATATCAAAGCTTATAAGTATTAGCTAGTTGTGTGACGAAGGAAATGAGCTAGAATTGTAACGCCCCGCCCCAGAACACCGGGTCGGAACGCTATTTGATTTGATGGACTGACCTCACAAACCACCACGGGTCCTTTCAACACGTTTTGTCCTCACTCACGTGCTCACCGGGACACTTCCCAGTGGGTCACCCATCCCAGAATTACCCCAAGTCAAGCATGCTTAACCTTGAAGTTCTTATGAGTTGGGCTACCGAAAAGAAGATACATCTTGATGTTATGAGTAGTACCAATCAAATCATATCAAACATATCACATCACCCACTTTGGGTTGGGTATTACAATTTCCCCCACTTAAACACTCAACGTCCTCGTTGAGCCACATCCACTCCACATCCAGGACCGTGCCATCCGTGTGAGACTCTAGAGGTGGCTACTACGGCCTCAAGAGGTCACTCCCATCCTCAAAGTAGCACTTTGCGCTACATAGCACTTATATCTCACATTTCGGACGGCCCTGCTCTGATACCATTTGTAACGCCCCGCCCCGGAACACCGGGTCGGAACTTTATTTGATTTGATGGACTGACCTCACAAACCACCACGGGTCCTTCCAACGAGTTTTGTCCTCACTCACATGCTCACCGGGACACTTCCCAGTGGGTCACCCATCCCAGAATTGCCCCAAGTCAAACACGCTTAACTTTGGAGTTCTTATGAGTTGGGCTACCGAAAAGAAGATGCATCTTGATGGTATGAGTAGTACCAATAAAATCATATCAAACATATCACATCACCCACTTTGGGTCTGGTATACAACCAGAATATGGTGTTGACATACGAAAAGAAACCAAAGGAACAACTATAGAAAAACTTGGACTGTCCTAGAATGTCCTTATATCAGTGTTGCATGATCTTATAGTAACTATTGTAACACTACACCATTCAGGGTTTCAAGTGGTGTAGCAATTGGTTAATTGAGAACTCAATAGGTACGGTTTTGGCGGCAAAATACAAATATCATGCATGCAGTTATGGTGTGACTGGTGGTAGCTTTTTCGGGTTTGTGGAAAGTGTTTCTCTCTCCCCACTCTTCTAAGCCAGAAACGTTCGAATTTCTTAGTCACTACTATAACAAAAATAGTTGAATCATTTTCTCTCAAACAAAATCAAAAACCCTACTACTCAATTTTCTTAGTTACTGTCACTGTGTATCCCGAAGTCAACCTGAGTCAAAAGGAAATTGAGAGGGCAAGAGTTGATCCAGTCACCTTTCTTCCCCAACCAATACAAATGGTGCTTCCAACTAAGGAAACACCTGCTTTGAGTGTCGAAGTAAGCCAAAATTCACGGGAAGCTCGACTTGCATAATAAAGGAATAACTTAATACCATGGATTGATAGCTCTCCTAGACCAGGTAACTCTCGTAACCGTACTGAGAACAGTGTTTCTCTTGATCAAGATGTAGGCGCTATGGGTAATTTCCATAATCCGCGAGTTAATGAAGAAGTTGAGATTATCTACAATGATGAACCAAGTGTGACACATACTGGTTCCTCCTCCGGCCCTAGGGAGAGTATAATTGTTGATATTATGAAGGGTATTAACAAATCTGCCATGAATCATGTCAAAAAGAGAAAAACCCTTCGTAAAAATGGTAAACCGCTTAAATTGGACTTAAGGAAGAAAGGGAAGGGTCCTGAAGTATGGTAAACCACTTAGCCAAATCCTCCAGTGCCAAGAAGAAAAGGCCTTTCCGACCTAGAGATAAGAGCTCCTCAGAAGATGAAGATGTTGAAAGCAAAAGGAAATGGAAGGGAAAGGTGAGGCTAAATGAGGACATGGTAAGAATAAATAATAGAAGGGTAGCTAATGTGGATGATGCACCACTTGAGGGACTGACAGTTTAAAACTGAGGCACAAAAAGCCAACTAGAACATTCGGAGTGCCAGAAGGCTTGTGGCAGAAAGGCATCTGTCTAAGATGACCATGAATGTACATACATACATGGATATCTTGATAAAGGCTGGGATAAATGCAATAATAGATGTCAGGCCTGGGAGATATTGAACTAGGTTGGTGAAGGAATTTATGTGCTGCCTCCCTGAAGAAATCAATAACCCTGAGCATAAAACGTTCTATAAAGTTTCCTCAGAGGGAAGGTGTTCAAGTTCAGTCCCTTTATTATCAACACATGTTATGGCAGAAGTGATGAAGCAGAAACTGGACAAGATCTTCTTCTCTCTAAAATCATTGAATCATTGAAGAATTGACTGGAGGACTACTACATACTTGGCCTGCAAAGGGGCAACTTCAGTCATCATCCCTCAGCCTAAGATATGTAGTACTTCACAAAGCAGCCTTGTCCGCTGTGGTGCCATCTCCTAATTTGACTGATTTCAGTGAGCATATGGGTAAAGCCCTTTACGCGATGGGTGGATAGACACTCAATTTTGGGTAGCTCATCTTTGATCAGATTGTAGATCATGCTCATTCCTTAGCCAAGTGTAAGCCTCTGGGATATCCGGTTCTGATCATCAGCACATTATTGATATAACAACACCCAAATGTTCTGCAAGCATTTGATGGACCAGGAATTGAGACCAGACCGCTCACAATCAACAGGATACTCATGCAAGGAAGTCACACGATTGATGTTACAATGAATCCAACAGACAATGTTCTTGAGTTTGAACCGAGATATGTTGGTACTCAATGTTGCTGGCTCACTATACTACAGAAAGAACCAGGCTACACGAAGAGTTGAGTGCGAAAAAGGTGCAGATCACAAGGCGGGATGGACTAATCAAGGGGCTAAAGAAACCAAACAAGGTAGCTGCTGGTGAGGATGTTGAAGAAGACACCCTCTCCTAGAACTGATCCCGTATTTCAGAGACCCTCCTATTTATGCTTTGATTATGTTTTTATGCCAAATAAGGGGAGTAAAAAGAATTCTTGCTTTAAAACAATCTTTATTTTTGTCCAGATACTTACTTTTATGTATGTTAATTATTTGCTTCTCTAGGTTTTTATTGAGATATCACTGCTGCTGTCAGTTGGCCTATCATCAATACTTGTGTTTTGTGATTATGTGCTTTATTATCTACGTGTTGGTACTATTGTTGTGTATGAAGAATGGGAATGCATTTGTCATGAAAAAGTTACCCAAAAAGAGAGTTTGTTGATTCATGAAAGTTGGTAAAAATTTTCCTATAAGATAAATGATTCCATGCATAGAAGAATTTAGAGGTGATCCAAGTGTTAAAACCATAAGCTAAATGGTAAATCAGCATGATTTACATATGAAAACATTGGAACAAAGACCAAGTGGGAAACCAACATGTATATTTTTAAGAAAGATGTAAACAGGTCTGGCCCAATAGTGTTACGGCCCGGTGCAACCCCATAGGGCCCCTATTAAAAAAGGCCCCCTAATTTTAGAAATTTATTGAACCTTTTTTTCATATAGGTAGCAGGCCTGATTATTTGTGTCTTGATGGTCCATTGGTTCGAAGCCCTTGAACCCCTTATTTTATTTTAGCCCACTTTAAGTCCAATTTATGTTATGTTCAAGTATGCATATTGCTAGATTAAAAATGGGATATTTGGTAAGAGTTGAACTTTGGTTGCTAAAGTAACAGACTATGTCCAAACCATTGTGCTAAATTGATTATTTGTTATGTTTTATATTATAATTAATCATATAATCTACTATCCAAATAAAAACATAGGATGCATAAATATATTACTCTTTAAATAATAGAAGTTGTTTGGTCTTACATTACATATTATTTAAATAGTGTGACAAATTATTTTTTAATATTTTTATAAAATTTATTTAATGTTATATATTATTAAAAATATAAGATGTGTTACCATATTATTCTTTAAATAGTAAAAGTCTATTTGTCATTATAAACTACTTCATGAAATGATGATATGATTCAATTCAAAATATTAATATAAGATAAATGATTTTATTTAATATTAGTAAATATTATCGGTTATTCACGAAAAAGAAAATGAGATGCAACTATATATTATTCTTTAAGAAATATAAGTTATCTATTTTTTAGTAGTATATTATTATAATATTTAAAGTAAGAAGATTGTATATGAATTCTTTGATTATATTATAAAATTTTAGAATAATTTATAATGTATGATAATATACTTTTAACATTAAATAACTTGTATTATATAAAGAATAATCTTACTATTTTATGCTCTTATATACACTTATATAATATTAAGTAATTCTTATGATTCACATTGAATTATGTTGTGTACTACTTTATGAACATATTATAAATCAAAAAAATAGAATTCAATCTTTTAATTGTCCTTCACATAGATTTAATGCTTTAAAACTATTATTCTAACTGGGTACCGTAAGACTCGCTAAGCGCCCCTTTAAAAGTGGACTCGTCGGACAACTCCCGTGTTTTTTTAATAAAAAGGGCCACATTTTTTTCGCACAGGACCCCTGAAATGCTAGGACCGGCCCTGGATGTAAAGAGAAAACTGAGATGATCAAAGTGTTCAATCACTTGGATGGTTTGTAATCTGAATGTGGTTTCAAAGCAAGTCGTAAAGAGCAAACTAAGATGATCAAAGTGTTGAACCACTTGGATGATTTGTAATCTGGATGTGGTTTGCAGAACAACTTGAAGAGCAAACTGAATGGTCAAACTATGTACCAACTGGATGGTGTAAACACCCATGTTCAATTAGGCAAAAATCTACAAGGAGCCTTGGTCGAATGAATCAAGAATTGATGAAGATCAATTAAGAGATATTCGTTTATTTGTCAAGTTCGAAATTCAGGGGGAGGATCGGCTAAAAGATATTTTGTCTAGAAGTCTAAAAAGGCAAGGATCAATCAAGGATTCATTGTTCATGTATCTATACATGGTATAGACTGAAAACCAATTGTCATATCAATTGAAACAGAATTCGCTGCTTGTTGTGCAAGACAATCTAAGAAGGATTCTAGATGTGTCCAGCCATGATTTATGGAAGGCTTGACTTAAAGGCGATTGTGTTAGAATAGAGTGATTGATTCTAGCTGAGAACATAATTGATTTGGTTAGAGGATTATTTTTGAACAATCGAGATTACGATATCAACAAACGAAGGAAACCAAATCAATATATACACCAAAGTGTAAAGCATCTCAAAGGAGATCAATTTACTATTTTTTAGAAGATTCTCAACGGGCTTACTTGAAGACTAAAAGAGTGTATCAAACCACTCGGTGGCGTGCTTATAAATACCAGAGGTAGAACGACATTGAGGATATCGAATACACGAAGAAAAAGCTTATTCGTTCTCTGCCAATTCAAAGTAGTTTCTTATAGGTTGAATTGTATCCTATGAGTTGTCCTCTCCTAGGCTGGTTGTCAGGTTGTTAATTCATATTGAGTTAACAACTCTGCAAGTCCCTTCTTGTAAACGAACTTTTCATAGTGAATTCTTTTATGAGTTGGTTGCCCCCCAGATATAAGTATCATATTGATACTGAACTCAGTTATCATATTGTGTGTTGACAATTGTTTATTTTTGCCCATCCAGTCATCCAACTGCTATACCAGTTGATCTATTTGCGTTCACTAATAATCGATTCACAATTTCCAGTGTTTTATAGAGAAGGAATTGAAAGAGATGGGGGCAATGAAAACAAGAAGGATGAGGGAAGAAAAAGAAAGAAGCATGAGGTAGAGGTTCTAGATATGGAAAATTAATATTAATGACTTCTAAATTGAAGACAAGTTAGAATTCATAACTTAAAAATTTATTAAGGATTTTCACTATATCTTATTTGATTCAGTTCTTAAAATGAAAGTAACAATTAAACTTCTGAAATCATCTAAATTAAGTTCTTAATATCTTTATCAAACATCCCTTAGATGTTTTAAGTTCGATTCTCATTGTAATAGGACGATAGGTAAGTTTTCTAAAATAAATAAAAAATAAGCACGGGGTGATTGTATTGTATAAGAGAACATTAAAGAAATTTTGGGAATCTGATTCAGTGTGTGAAGTATCTCAGACTAATTTATATCCATATGATTAGGAAAGATTCAAGGAATAACAGAATGATTTCCATATCTTCTTAAACAGTCGACCTCTCTCCATACCTATTTTAGGGACTCACAAACATGAGTTCAATAAGCTTGACAAAATGAGTGTGTAGGTTTGTTTTGAAAAACTAATCGGTTTTACTTTTTAAATACAAGTGATTTTTTTTTTAAAACCCACCCTGCTTCTTACAATGAGAGTCCAACTCAGGATCTTTAAGTCATATCCTTCTAAGCATTAGGTCATTCGATATTCTCTTGTAAATATAAGTGATTGATTAAAATATTTAAACATAATCGATTAATTGATAATAAAGCACAAATACGCTTCTAAAAGAACATTGAAGTTCGATTTAGTTCGAGAAGTACTCGAGTTTTTGTTCGAATCTTCAAATTTTTTCGAATCGATCAATACATGCCCTTCTAATCCTTACATTCGAATCTGTTAGGCTAATGGGCAACCCTAACCCATAACCCGTAGAGTACATTAGGGTTAAGTTATATTCACCTATAAATATAGGTGACCTCTATATTGTATGGACAACTATCTCCCTCTATATTTCTACATGGTATCCGAGCCTATCGATTCTTGAGGCCTAAATACACATTCCGCTGCGCTGCCGGTGGGTTTTCTGCTATGTAATACTCACCGGCGAGATTTTGTTGATTTTTTTTCCCAATATTTCTTGAAAATTTTATTTTATTTGAAATCTACTACAATTATTATTGTTGCAAACTCATAAGAATTTAGACAAAGTACCATGAGTTTGAGGGAGGGAGATAATGATTATGAACAAATGGGCCATTGAAAAAATAAAAGAAAAAAAATGATTTATTCTACTTCGAGTTGAAGTGGAATTTTGAACAAGATCTGGCAGGTTCGAAAAGGATGACGTTCCTTGCATTTACTGATTGGCGAATTACGCATTGTCTGGCGAGTCCTATACGCATTGTCTGGCGAGTCCTATACGCATTGTCTGGCGAGTCCGATACGCATTGTCTGGCGAGTCCGATACGCATTGATCTAACCGGGTTCGAAAAAATTGGCGTTCCTGGCAGTTACTGATTGAAGATTGGCGGTACGTGTTTCTGACGAATCCGACACGCACTGATCTGACAGGTTCGAAAAGGATGGCGTTCTATTGATTGGCGATACGCGTTGTCTGGCGAATCCGACACGCACTGATCACGGATCCGGCTTGATCCAAATTACTTTTTTTTTATGATTATTGTTGATGTATTGTAAACTCATGGAAATTCTATCAAATTACCATAAGTTTGAGGGAGGGTGTTAGACTAATGGGCAACCCTAACCCATGAGCCTGTAGAGTATATTAGGGTTAAGTTATATTCACCTATAAATATAGGTGATCTCTATATTGTATGGACAACAACAATGATCATCAATAATATATCTCCCTCTATATTTCTACAGAATCAAATTCTTACCATATTCAATATGATTCCATTTGCTCGTAGACCTAAACACAATCATAAATAGGTGGTGATAGTTTTATCTTTTTTGTCAATCGATGTCATACTAGAAAGTAAATCTTACACTATTGAGAGGAATCTATACTAGAATGGAGGTAGACGCATTTATTTTTATTAAAGTTTCTTACCAAGACCCTAACCCGGGACTTCCAATTATTGAGCGTAAATCGATAACTACTATTAGGGGCGTGTTCGGTTCGGTTTTGGACTAAAAAAAGAACCGAACCGACCTAATCAGTTCTACGGCAGATATAACCGAAATTGGTTCAGTTCTAAACGGTTCGGTTCTAGGTCGGTTTCGGTTTTGAGCCTGTTATGGGGCTCATGTTTTGTACTAAATTTGAGCCCAATTTCGGCCTTGAAATTTTGGGTTTGTTCATTCTTAGCTAATATTATTATTCATTTTGGATTCAAATCTAAATGTGAGTAGTATTGTTTTATATTAAATGTAACTCATAATTAAGTTCCAAAAATATATCTACTTTATATAAGTTTAACGAGCTCCTTTTAACTAGTTTCGAAATTCGTATACCCATTCGTCACACGGAACCACTTGTTTAATAATATATATATATATATATATATATATATATATCGTACTAATAATGACAATGTTAAACATCTCGCTAATTATACTTTACTAAGCTTAATTTTTTCTATATAAAATTAGTCATCGGTTCGGTTCGATTTTCGTTGGTTCTCCCATAAGCCGAACCGCATCGGTTCGATTCCCTCAAAGGCGGAACCAAAATCTGTTCGATTTCGATCGGTTCCAACAAAATCGATTCTTTTCGATTCTAATCCTATTCGATTCGGTTCGGCCCGATTTCGATTTTCCTCCACACCCCTAATTACTATGCCAAGATGACGGATAATCTACTAGGTAGGTTACGGTAGTCTGCCCCATGATTTCAAAGGGCGACATTGTATCAAAAAGCTGGAATATCGAGCCATAAATGTCTTAGTTGAAGACACGTGTCAAATATTATGCCACTTGGACAACCCAAAAGACGACCACTTTAACTTTTTTAACTACACCCCTTCATTTAGTACTATTCAAATCGTCCCCTATTTACTTGCTATTCACTCAAATTGATAGCTTGTGTAGAATTTAAATCATAAATTATTTTGTATTCCTTTATGCGAAAACATTTAATTGATATTAGTTCGTTTTGAGAAATATTTTAATAATATTGTTTTTTTATGATTTTTATAATGTATATTTATTCTATATATAATATCTAGCAAATTTCCATCTCTTCATATTTTCTGATATTTTTCTGGACAATTTTGTCTCAATCTCTTCCAAACGCTTCAATCACTCCGTACTATTTGATTGATCGTTGTGACAACCTAGAATACGAATTTCATTCTAAATGGACTAAAAAATTCTTAATAACTTCTTGGGTTCTTCATTAACTGTCGAAAAAGCAACTCTTGTAGATCTCTCTGAAGCAGATCTCATTGACGGATTGGTAGAATGCGTGACTGGCGTCTATGTAAAAGTTTACTCCCACAAGAATGATTTTATTAGTTTACAAGGATTTGGCTTGGCTCTGTCCGGGCTTAGAACTATAAAGGGAGCCGTGTCTCTCGTTGTAGGGCTTCGATCTTGCAGATGTTTTTCCTAAACGACAAGGATAAAGAACGGGCACTTAAACAGGGCCCTTGGTGCTATGATAATAATCTAATCATTATGCACGATTGGCAGATGGATCTAATCCCATGAGAATTATCTTTTGACACTTGTCTATTCTGGATCCAAGTGCGTGGGTTACAAGAACAGTCTTCAACTTTATTATATAAACAGTTTTCTTTAGGTTAGTAGTATTTATTGTCCTTGCTAGAGTACATTAATGTATTTGGGTCTTCACCCTCCTGTTGGCTGTTGTGTATAGTTGTGGACTCCTGCACCATTATTGGGCCACACCTTATGGTCCAGTTAATGTTAAGTTGGATCAGACCAGTCTTCAACTTTATTATATAAAATCGCTCATTAACAAAAAACAAAACAAACAAAAATTATTTATTTACAATCCATGATCTTATAAATATAGGAAGAGCAATAACTATACATCAATATTATTAAATATATTTATCTTCAATTTGTTAAAATGCCTTTGTGATGATCTTATATATTTTACATATTAAATTATGTAAGTTCAGTTAAAATAAATTAAATAATGTTAAATCTGATACTTATATTTTTATTGATTCTTACCATGTACATGAATTTTTGAAATTTACATAGGATCTTTTGTTATATATAATAATGTTGTGCCTTATAAATGTAATAAACGAATTTGTACAAGTAAAATTGTGCACAAACATCTAATACAAAATAATTAATAATAAAAAATTATATTTTGAGAACCCTATAATATATATACATATATTGACTTCTATCGATGTGTCAACCGTGGTTACCATCCCTATCGTTCTTGTCATATTTATTTAATTATTTTATTTTGATTTTAACATATCTAATCTAACTATACAATTGGCAAACGAGGCGGAGCTAGAAAGAAATTATTCTGATCGTCAAACTTATAAAAAAGAAAAACAGAAAAAACATAATTAATTTTATATACAAAACATAACTAGATATCCATATAATATAAGTGACACTAGATTACATTTTGTTTCGTCTAGACTTCAAACTTTGAAAATGAGCTAATACATCATCATCATCTACAATATTAGACATATCTCGCTCTATAAAAGTAACAAGACAATCATATAACCATTGATCACGTATTCTATTTCTTAACTCGCTTTTGACATAATTCATAGTTGAAATAAAATATGCGTTGCACAAATAGTCTTTGAGAGTGTCACCACAGTTTAGTCCCCAATAATGGCACCATTGTAGTTTAGTCCCCGAAAGTGGTCAAAAAGTTGCAGATTAGTCCTCACGTTAACTATTGCATTTTTTTATTAAAAATAATTTTTTATTTTAGGACATCAACTCATTTTAGTGTTAAAAGTTAATTGAATAGTTAACCTGGGGACTAATCTACAACTTCTTTACCACTTTCGGGGACTAAAATGCAATAATACCACTATTAGGGACTAAACTACAACTTGGTGATACTATCGGGGACTATTTTTGCATTCACTCTAATTGCAACGGGAATGTCAAAGCTAACTTGAGAAGTTTATGAACAAAAAAGTAGGTCTATTGCTTGTTTGATACTCCCTCCGTTCTCTTTTACTTGTCTTTCTAGCCATTTTTATATTGATTAAGAAAACTAAAAATTAGTAAAAAAAAACATTAAAATGTCAAATGACAATCAATTGAAACTTTATAATCTGTTAGTTGATAAGTTTAAAAGAAAAAGTAATAAAAAAATACATTGAGAATGTAAATTTGTAATTAATTTTGCTAGAAAGACAACTATTTAGAAATAAGAAAAAAGAACGTTACGTTAATAACGCTATATACTCTCATATTCTTAACTTGTCTTATGCCCAAGTATTTTACGTTAAAAGGATGTATTTTCCTATGTATGTGTTATGTGTAATTGCGTATGTGATGTGTGGATTTAGAAGCATGTTATGTTTATTGACTATATGTTGATTATTGTTATGATGAATTGATTGTTATGATAAATTGATTGTTGCGATGAGTTGACTGTGGGTAATAGTAGTATGTGTTGTCATGATCCGCCAACATAAGCTAGGTGATGCGGGCGTTGATATTATGAATAGTGTTGTCGGTCACTGAGGTGATGTCTGGCGGGGTTGCCGGTCACTATGGTGATGTCTGGCAAGGTTGCCTGGCACTACGGTGATGTTTAGCGGGGCATAAGTTACTGATGATGGCAGAGCCGGTCACTGAGGTGATGCGGGCGAACTCTTCCTATAGGCGAGCTAGGTAAAGTAATGTACACTGCGAAAGTCAGGATCCAGTGCATATAGATTCATGAATGTGGTTTATTATAGGAGGATGTTGAACTTGGATTGTTTCATTATCTACTGATGTTAGTTGTTGAATTACTTAAAGTATTATCTTCATTTTTTGCCCATGTTGTCTTCCTTGTGCACTCCTTATCGCTTCCATATTATATGTTGATTGGTAGCCATCCATGCGTAAAAGTTACTAGCTGTTAAGCTGACCTTTCGAGAAGTTATTCTTATCAGGCTAGGACGCTAGGTTTTGCAGTGCATAGATCTCCGTTTTGGTGAGTGTCGATGTGACATTAGGATCTCTCTCAGTCATAGATATGTGTTATGTTATTTAGATGTATGTTTTCCTGTTTTATCTTTGGTGTATTGTATTGGATGTATTATGGATTATTTTGTCTTTCATTATGGTTGGGACATAGGTGATTATACCCAGATGGATGTATTTTTAGTAAACTATTCCAGTTTCTCTTAATTAACTATTTTGCTTTATTTTTATTACGAATGTTTTATTGAGAATGTTTTATTGAGTCATCCATCGAGTGATGACTCTGTTACTGATTTAGTTCCAGCCTAACCTCAAGGGACCCACTGATTACAGGTTGTCATAATACCTATAAAATGATTCTCATATAAAAATGTAAACAAAAATTAATATTACATTCACAAAAGATAATCAATACAATACTAATTTAATGATCATCAATTACTCGAGTCTTAATTGCGTAATAATAAAATATTGGTTAAAAAAACTCCGCCTAAAATTATGTCAAATTATACTTATTCAAATCGATTTGATGAGAAATTTGGCAGAATACCACGGTCAACGCGGTCAATTTGCTAAAATAACCGAAAAAGATTTTAATTGGAGAATACCACAAAGTTGGGGCGAAAGGACTATTTTACCCTTACCGCCAATTTCTCTTGTGTGGGGATATGTAGCAGTTCACGGGGCCCAAAGCATACCTTTTCACCAAACATTTTGTCTCACTCTCTCTCTCTCTACATTCTAATTCTCTCCCTTTCTCTCTCTAAGCCACCCCAACCGTCATCTCTCCTTCATCTGAAATTTGCTCCTCCGCCGTTGGCCCGACCTGAAGAAGAGTAACTGAAGAAAACCCTGGTAAGTATGGCAGTTCATTTTGGGTTAAGGAAATCGTTTCTCTTCGTTTTGATTTTTGATTTTGGGGTTTAGTGACTGTTCCTCTTCTCTTTTGCATGTTTGATATTTTGAGTTTTGATGAACATAATACATAAATGGTTCACTTTTGGCATATTTTTTTATATTTTCGGGTTTTAGTTGCTAGTTTTGTGTAAAGTAACAAAAGATATGAACTTTGATTTTGAAATATAAGGGGTTGCAGTTGTTACTTTCGTGTGAAGTAAAATAACTGATTTATTAGTTTTTTTGGACAAAACGTTTCAACTTTCGTTGTTGGAATAAAGTAACTGATTAATTCGAGTTTTATGAACAAAACTTTTCAACTTTCGTTGTTTGGAGTAAAGTAACTGATTTTAAAGAGTTTTGACACAAATGTTTGACTTAAACTTTTGAGTTGACATTTACTTTTGGGTCATATTCAAAAATATTTCAACTTTCGTATTTAAAATACAAGGTTTACAGTTAAAAGTTAAATTTTGTTATATTTAATCCATTGTAACTGTTTATAATAAAGTATAATATGTCATAAGTGTTTATAATGGATTATAATAAAGTATAATGGAATCTTATCAACTGTCAATAACGTTTTCCTTTTCCCCATTATATTTTACAGAAAATATGAGAGGTAGGAGAGGCAAGAATATAGTAGAGGAAGGTCAAGATGGGGGTCTTCTGAAAGTCAACATCAACGACTGGGCTAACACGACCTGCTTGGATCATGTGCGGACTCTGTTATCGGATGAAAATATCCAAACAATGCGTGAGGAGTATCCAATGATAGATGGAGTCTTCAAACTTGAGGAAGTGGATATACAAAGTCATGTATTTGCTTGGTTGATGAGGCATGGGGAAGTTGTCGTTGATCATGGTCCTAATAATATGATCATAGGCTTCAGATTCGGGAGTAGGGTGTTTGAGTTTGGCCCAATCGAGTGTGCCTTGATGTCTGGCTTTATGTGTGGGCCGTTACCACCATCTGACCATGAGGATAGTGAATTGTACAGAATGTTTCTCACAACCGAAGAAAAATTCTATCTCACCTTTGACATACTTAATACCAAGTTGAATGACGTGGCAATACATCAACCGGACAGCGTGTTGGCACGCAAATTAGCAGTCATCTACTTGCTCTACAGCATGGTTTTTGTGAAGCAAAATCGAAATGTACTGTCTGAGATACCTGTGTTCCTTGCCAATGATCCTTCAAGGTTCAATTCATTCCCATGGGGAACGCTGCTATATAATGAAATTGTTAAGGAGTGGTGCAATGGATATAATCGCAGGGATTTGAAGCCAGCAGGTGGACAGATCAAAATTGGTACATACCCTTATATCATTCAAGCATGGGTGTATGAGTGCTTGAGGGGTGATTATTCTGCTACCTTGGCTGCACCAAACATAGATGTCTTGTCTGAAGCCAACAATGGGCCCCCCATCCCACGTGTAATGAAATGGAAGACAATTAAATCTGATTACAAATTGGCAAAGCTGACCTTTCTCGAACGTCAAGATGTTGTAGTTAGTTATCTTTTCATTTTGGTATAATGTGTGATAATGTTCTATAATGTGTCATAATTAAGTATAATGTGTGATAATGAAGTCTGATACTTAAGTATAATGTCTGATATTTAAGTATAATGTCTGATAATGAAGTATAATGTCTGATAGTAATACGATCTGCCAGGCCCGTTTTGACCATCTTCAAAACAACTGTTTATGGTCATTATGGGAAAATTATTTACAAAGGACAAACAATAATTACATTTATTTATGAAAAATCAAAAAATCAACACAAGCTAATATGCTCATCTAGAAACATTTTTCATTTGAGAAATCAAAGCATAGCCGACTATATCTCACCGATGTATCCTTGCATCACATGAATTTGCCGAGGTCCATTGAATTTGGATGAGTATTGACTAACGATAGTTATTACGATTCCTATGTTAGTAAGAAAAAAAATGAGCTTGAAACCTTAATTATTACCCACATAGTACATAGATTTAGAAGAAAAAATATATATGAATCTTTTTCAATTATCTTTCGAAATTGCTTTTTAAGATTATTATTATTAGGAGCTTGCAGGTCATTATAAAAAAATTATAACCTTATTTCTTATTGAGTTCGGAAAAGGCATAACTCTAGGTCCATTGCATTAATTGGTATGACCTGTTATTTTTTACACCTGATCAAACTTGGGTTTTCATTTGAAATTAGAAATTCAAAAGGTTACAAGTGAGCATTCTTCAATTTGGATAAGAATATTTACATCGAAATGATTCAGCCGCATCTTCACCGGTGGATTGGCTCGGCCTTGGGACGGATCCCTAGATGACTCTCTAATAGGACTCATTGGTCTCTTTCCTAATCGCGCAGTTTGTGTCCCTCTAGATACGCGATCAGAGTTGAGCTCTGACTTCTCTGGTCAAAATGGGCAAAAAGGATCCCGGATAGAAACGGGCCGAAAACTTGGTCCGGGTCGAAAAAATATTTGCGTGTAAAAATGGGCCGAAAATATGGACCGGTGTTGAGAGGTGCAGAAAAAATGGTTCCAGGTTCAAATGGGCCGAAGATATGTTCTAGGGTCGAAACGGACCTAAAATATTTTCCTGGGTCGAAACTGGCCGAAAATATGGTCTGAAAATATGGTTCGGGGTCGAAAATATGTTTCGGGGGAGAAACGGACCGAAAATATGTTCCTAGGTCAAAACATGCCCAAAATATGGTCCGGGGGAGAAACAAATGTTCCCGAATCGAGACGGGCCGCAAAATATGGTCTCATGGGCGAAACGGGCCAAAAAATGGTTCGGAGTCCAATGGGCAGAAAATAAGGTTCGGATCCAATATGTTACTGGTCGAAACTGTAACGTATTCCTATATTCTTAGATTTATTAACTAATATAACATCCTAATATAAACAGATGTCTTTGCCTCTGTGTTAGTTTAGATTCCCCCCTATCTGATTAGTGTAAGATTTACTTTCAGTATGAAATCGTTTGACAAAAAAAGAAAAATCACTTACATTTTTGCGATTAAGGGTATTTTGGAGAAATGTTACTAAAAATTAATAAAAATATGAAAAATTTAGAGATATAAAATTTTAGTAAATGTGACAATCTGCTAGAAATAAAAAGCCTATTAATTTATTATAAAATTTAGGGTTTTTTTGGGTCTTTAGTATGTTAATGTTATTCTCTTCATCTTTAATCGTACTTCTAGTTTCGAATTATGATACTTTTCAACTTATTTTCTTTTGGCCCCCTGAAGTATCGAGACGATTTCAATTTACCCCTGAATGATTTATCTTTTCAATTTACCCCCTGAACGATTTATCTTTTCAATTTGCCCCCTATTTTTTCGTTCCGCCCCCTGAAGTATTTTTTTTGCCAAAAAATTGAATTGAGGTAAGGGAAAAATCGGAAATGCACATATAATTAGTTTTTGAGGCAAAATTTGTAATAATTAAAGATGCGGGTTCACTAATAAAATTCAAAAAAAAATTCATTAATAAATAATTAAAAAAATCCCCCTCCTTCTTCCCCACCCCACCCCTCCTTCATCTTCCCCGTAACCCCCCCACCCCCCCAACCCCTCCACGCACCCCCCACCTGTAACAACGAGGCGCAACAGCCCCCCGCCCCCCACCCCCACCACCTGCGAGCAGTCTATCATTTTCCTCCATCAAAAGCTTGTTCATCGCCGTCAGCTTCCGATTTACAGCCTGAAGCCGTAATGCTTCTTTCCTCTGTTTCTCCCTGCATCTGCAAAACCAGCAACAAATATAGAACATCATATAATGTCCAAAATAATTAAAAATCAACAGCTGGGTCAAATCTAGAATCGAAATATAGTACTCCACATATGCTTATGTAGAATAGAAATGATGGGGTGGGGGGTGTAGGATGGGGATATTGTTGCTCGCAGGTGGTGGGGGTGGGGGGGGGGGGCTGTTGCGCCTCGTTGTTGCAGGTGGGGGGTGTGTGGAGGGGTTGGGGGTTGAGGGGTGGGGGGGTTACGGGGAAGATGAAGGAGGGGTGGGGGGTTGGGTAGGGGTGGGGTGGGGAAGAAGGAGGGGGATTTTTTTAATTATTTATTAATGAAAAATAATTTTTTGAATTTTATTAGTGAACTCGCATCTTTAATTATTACAAATTTTGTCTCAAAAACTAATTATATGTGCATTTCCGATTTTGCCCTTACCTCAATTCAATTTTTTGGCGAAAAAAATACTTCAGGGGGCGGAACGAAAAAAATAGGGGGTAAATTGAAAAGATAAATCGTTCAGGGGGTAAATTGAAAAGATAAATCATTCAGGGGATAAATTGAAAGCGTCTCAATACTTCAGGGGGCCAAAAGAAAATAAGCCAATTTTGAATTTATGAAGTAAAGGACGTTTGGATGTTGCTCGATTGGACTATTTTTTAATAAGTTGTGTACTTTTTGTGAAAATTTATTAAGATATGGCAAGAGGCACGACTTTAATGAGGCCAATTTTCACCTTTATTTTTATGGATATGTTTAATTTTATTGTCTTTTATTCTAATTTTATTGACACAATTAACACTGTTGGAAGACATGCAATAGAAAACTTCATCTAATGTAATACTATTTGCTACTATATACAACAAAAGAATTATTATTAACTATTAATGTTATACTTTTGCTTCAGATTAGATTTGGGTGTCAAGTCAACAAATTAAAATATTAGAGCATTCATATTAGATGTTCTAAAACACATTTTTATATCTAAAAGAAGGTAAAATTTAATAAAGTAAAGCTTTTTAGTACTTCTATTTTAACCAGGCCTATATTAAAATTTGAGGAATTGTACAATAAATTCGGAACTTTGTTATCTGACTCGAAAAACTCGGGTCCTTTGCCGCTCGTATTCTTACCGAGCGATACTCGAATAAACTTTTTTACTTGATAGTTTATCGGGTAAATCTGGGTCCCCTCGAGTACCAGCTCGTATATTATTTTTATAAGACCACCCACAGCAAGAGTTTTTGTGGGGGTTTTTGTGGGGTTTATCTCATGCAACAAAGAATCAATTGGGGTTCATTTTAGTTGGGGTTCATTCAATAAATCTGATTTATTGGGGTTTAATGTGGGCCCCGCGCGCAAAAGCACCCAATGGGGAGCTGCCAAGCAGCCCCCTGCAGGTTGCGTCAGGCGCGTGTGCCACACTCGCCTGACGCAACCTGCAGGGGGCTGCGTGGCAGCGCCCCATTGGGTGCTTTTCACTATTTTTTTTTGTTTTCCTTATTTATTAAATGTGTTATTTAAGCAATAATTCATTAAAATAAAAAAATAAAAAATATATCAAAATTTTTTATTTTTCGAGATCTATAAATAGAGGTCAAGTTTGCTTCATTTGGACACCAAAAAAAAAAAGTTTTTTTACACCTTTGTCTAATCCATCTTTGCAAAAAAAAAATTCTTCAATCTTGAACTCTCTTCATGGATCCTTCCTAATATCCAATTATTAATTTTTATTGTAATGGATTAATTAATTATAAATAAATTAAATATTAACTATAATATTAAAAAATTAATAAATATAAAAATTATAATTTTAACGATAACATATGTATAAATAATGAGATAAGTAAATAAATAGTGGGTATATGATGAGGTGATGTGGAAGGGAGAGAAAGTGAATAAAACCCTAAATAAACCCTTGCTGTGGAAACTGAGTTCTATTTGGTGTTTAAGTGGGTTAAATGCTGACGTGGCACTGAATAAAGTGGGTTTTTTTGGAGTTTATTGTGTTTCTTGTTATGGATGGTCTAAGTATATTTAAATAGAAATTCAGCGACCCGCTTGTCTCCCGGCTCGATACCCCTCATTTCCTTATCGAACGATACGAGGGTCATTTACTTGGCTCGATAGTACCGGGTAATTACCCATCTCAATAAAATTTAAACCCAGCTGGATAATTCGATACATGCTCGTATCCAACTCGTTTGCATCATTGAAATGATAGCATTTACGAAATCAAAAGAGCGGCAGGAATATTCGATCTTAACTTTGAATACATTGAGTCGATCACACGCAAAGCACAACACTCACCAACATCATACGTGGCAATCCAGCTGGAGTGTCCCAACCTACCGGTCCCACACAGACACTAACTCCGAGGAACACGTCGGAGAATGGTAGTTGACCTGCTGCTATACACTCATTAAGAACTCCATTCAACCGGTAAAACCGGTCACTCGGTCATCCTAAACAAACAAATTTGGAAAATATTCTACCGTTCTTTTTATACGACGTTCTAGATATTTTCACATATATTAAGAAAAAATTAAAAATTATAAAAGAGTTACATTAAAAAATATAACATATCAATTGATTGTCATTATATTAATGATTTGTGGATAATTTTAATGAAAAAGTACATTAAAATTATATAACGTCATATAAAAAAATAAAACCAACAGTCTAAGAGATCATAAAAAAACGGAGAGAATATATATTTATTTTCGGAAAGTTCTATAACACCAATTATATATATATTCCCTCAGCTCTCGCCAAAATTTCTTAACAAAACGCACTTGGTTTTGTAGAGAGAGAAAACCAAACTACGTTCTTTTTCCAGAGAGAGAAACTAAATCATTGTTTTTTACGAAATTGGCCTAAGAAGTGTTTGAAGAAAAAAGATGGAGTGGCCTGCAGTTTTGGATGAATATGAAAAACTTATTTTCAAGATGAATACTCCACAGTAAGATTTTTTTTCCGTTTTATGTGAAATGTTTTCGTCGAAAATTGATGTTTTTCGAGTTGTTTTGGATCATCTACCTCTTTTCGATGTTGTGTTGTGTCATGTGTGATAGATTGCATGTCATATTTTTCACAAAAATTTAAATTTATCTCACATTACCTCGATTTCTCCTCCCATTAGTGAAATAAGTCCCAAATCATGAAAATATTGTAGTTGATTTTTTACATGATATTTGTATAATATAGTTAATATTTATGGAAAATTAAATATAAAATATATACACTATTTTGGTGAAAATAATTAATTACCTTATTTTAACTAGCTTAATTGAGTGGTTAAATGGAGTAATTATTTTATTGATTTCTTGCCTTTGAAGCTATTTCTCTCTTTTCTACAGTAAAAATTCTCACATACCAGTCTTTCTTGACTTTTCAATGACCTTTGAGGGTTCTAGAAAATTTATAAAAATTGCAATTTGTTTAATTTAAAATTGATAAAAATTGATAAATTAAGATTTTTGAAGACATGGGTCGGAGAAATTTGCTGACTTTTTTATTTATTTTGACTTTTCAGAGTCATGATTGATAATGCTGGTTGTGCTAATTCCACGCGCGTTATGGTTAGTCAACTATCGTTTGATTTTTTCAAGATTTTGTAGTTGAATTTAATTATTATTATTATTATATAATTTTAATTTTTGTAAATTTAATGTAGATTGATAGTGCTAGAAAGCATTATATTCTTCTGGAGGCAGTGCAGGTGTTCACAGATCTCAACCTTTCGATTGAGAAAGCTTACATCTCATCCGATGGTCGCTGGTTCATGGACGGTAACAATAATTTTCGGGAAATAGATCGTTTGTTATATTTTGTGGGATATCTTAGTATTTGGATGAGCCACAACAATAGTGGATTTAGGTATTTTCAAGTGATTGTTTGAAATCGGTATAATTTTGAAGTAGGTGTTGAATACACTTAAATTCAAATATATATTTAAATGCTAATTTTTACATTAATTTTATCTTTATATATTTATAATTTTTTAGTTTTCAAAAAAAGTGTCTGTTCGATCAAACTGACATGAACAAGAGTGGCTCCGCTGTCGGACTCTAATCTTCGGGGATTTTTATTTATTTTACTCGATCCACCCAGAAAAGGTTGTCGAGTTTTGAATTTTAATGGTTGGATTTTGTTTTTTATGGAAATGGTATTTATTTTTTTAGTTAATTTTTGGTGAAATCATATTAAAAGCTTATCTGCCAACAATGATAATTTTAATCTTGATAGTAGTTGTATGTGTTAATTAATTCCCTTAAAGTTTCCAAACTTTTAGGACGTTGTATTTTAGGTCATTAATTGTGTAATTAATTTGATATTTTAATTCTAGTATTTAATTATTTGCTTTTATGTTTCAGTTTTTCATGTAACTGATCTAGATGGAAACAAGTTAACTGATGAAAGTGTCATTAATTACATAAAAAAGGTACTCTCCTCCTAATATCCTAATATATTTAATTTTATGTTGATAATTGTATAATATAAAAGTTGATTTATTGTTATAGTATTTTGCATAATTGCAGTCACTTGGGACAATTCAGTTTACAAGATCAGAGCGAATCGAAGGGTTAACTGCACTAGAGTTAACTGGAAGTGATCGAATTGGCCTTTTGTCGGAGGTTTTTGCTGTTCTAGCAGAGTTGAACTGTAATGTGGTTGAAGCTAAAGTGTGGACTCATAATGGTCGGATTGCATCGCTGATCTTTGTCAAGGATTGTGATTCGGGTTCTACTATTGAGGATTCTCAGAAAATTAAGCAAATAGAAGGCCGGTTAAGAAATCTCCTTAAGGGTGATAATGACATCAGGACTGCCAAAACATCAGTTTCAGTAGTCGACACTCACAAAGAGCGAAGGCTTCATCAAATGATGTATGCTGACCGTGATTATGAGAGGAAGTTTATTGATAGTGGCGATTCACCTGCTGTGTCAGTTCAGAATTGTTTGGATAGAGGCTACTCTGTCGTAAATATTCAGTGCAAGGATAGGAGGAAGCTTCTTTTTGATGTCGTTTGCACGTTAACTGATATGCAGTATGTTGTGTTTCACGCCACCATCAACACAACAGCTGATAGAGCGTCAATGGTATGCTTTTCCTCATGATGATACTGCAGAATATTTAGGTCTACGTGTAAGTGAAGTTGCTGAGTTCTGTTCAAATTTGTTTTTAGGAATTTTTCATTAGGCATGTAGATGGCAGCCCAATTAGCTCGGAAGCTGAAAAGCAACGTGTGATTCTGTGCCTACAAGCTGGAATCGAAAGAAGAACATATGAGGTGCATTCAACTTATCATTTAGAATGATCAAATTCTGAAATCAAGAATCCTGGATCGATTCTTCTGCTTTATTTTGTTCTTACAGATAAACGTTGCTATCTTATTAGAAATCTGATTCTCCCTTTTCTCTGTTTCCTAACATTCTCTTGCACAGGGTGTACGATTAGAGCTGTGTACAACTGATAAGCGGGGGCTATTGGCTGACGTGACAAGGACCTTTCGAGAGAATGGCCTTAATGTGACCAGAGCTGAAATATCAACAACAAGAGATACAGCTCTCAATGTATTTTATGTAACAGATGCCTCCGGGAATCCAGCTGATCCGGAAATTATAGAAGGCGTCAGACAAAAGATAGGTAGAACCTCCTTGATAGTGAAGCAATTGCCAATGATCTATCATCAAAAGGCAGAAATGGATGAACAACAAACTGGCGTTGGCGGCACCGTGTTGCTATCACTAGGCAGTTTATTGAGGAGGAATCTGTCCTATTTAGGATTGATAAAATCTTGTTATTAGTGAAGATGAAGGACAGGGAGAACATCCGAAACCTGACTTGCTCGACGGTAATATACCGCCCGCCCGCCCTCCCCCCCCCCTCTCGGCACATATACGATGACGATACATAGTGGTGCTTACATGTACATATACATACAGATGGACAGATGGTCATTACTAATAACAAAATTAGAAGTAAAGCAATTGATCATTGTAGTTTCCAACAGTCTGGCTCTCTTACCATTGGTATTCTATATTATATCACAACAAAATGAAAATGACTGATTTTAGAGTTGGAAAAGGTGAGTGGTATAGTACTCCAAGTCTGATCTGGTATACACACACCAAAAACAATTGCCAAAGCAATGGAGTTTTGGTGTGCAATTACCGTTTTACCCTCCCTCTCCATTTGGAAGCGCAATGGGTGAATAAGCTCATTTGTGGTAAAATTGTAATTTCATATATAAAAAGGCAAAAGACATGAATTATCATCTATGTTTTATCTTAAACCTTTTTCGCTCACCCATGTTTTAAGTGTACCAATTCGCTCATCCATGAACGAAAAATTGAATATTTCAGTACAGTCATATATTTCATCCTTAATATTGACGTTAACTTAGCCATATGCTAATCACATGATTTTTGAAACGGTAAATATAAAATGTCTTAAGTAGTAGAAACTAAAAAATAATTAAAGAATTGAATCCCGGATGAAACCACGTGAATTTCATGTGACGAAGAAACAGACCACAAAGTGAGTGAATAGAGAATTTTAAAATGTGAATGAGCAAATGAGAACATTTAAAACATTAGTGAGCGAAAGGAGTCCATGATAAAATATAAGAGATGATCGTTGCCTTTTGCCCTATAAAAAAAGGCTAGTGATAATGCCAGAGCAATTTTTATATTGGCAGAGCAAAACTACCTTTGATTTCTTTTATGCTCTTTGATTATACGACTTATAATTATAATATTGATTGTTAATGATAAAATACTTTGATTTCTATTTAAATAATGAAAACATGAATAAATGTTATAATTAACAATTGATATTACGTTGAAAATATAATTTAATAAACGAATATAAAAGAAATTACGTATGATTTTGCTCTAACAACGTAAAAATTACTCTGGCATTATCACTAGCCATAAGAAAACACTGTTTTGGTGTATGTACAGTGTTGCGTGTAGGTGGGTAAATTGTAGGTCATATATTAGGTGGGTGCTATTGACGGAAACTATATTAGGTAGTAAAGAAATCTATTTTATACCACATGTTGATGTTAATAGCAATTTATATTTTATACCACATGTTGATGATATTAGCATTATTATGCCATTCATCTCTCTTTTCTTTATTTGAAATTGTAAATTCATGGACTGGATTGAAGGCGAATTAATTTTTTTAGTTGTGTTTGAGAACCTTCTTTTCTTTATCTTTCAAAAAACTATTCCCATTAATTCACCCTCATTCTCTCGAATTTTTTTCAAATTCTCTCTCCCCAAATCCTAGGATAATCAAGAAGAATAACGATTTAATCATATTTTTCCTCATCATCTGATTATCCTCGCTAACAATTATGATATTCAAACAGTAATAAAATTTATTTTCCGTGATTCCCTCTAATTATCTTCCCTTAAATTTATTCTCCATAATTCCCTCTAACCTAGTAAAAAGGGCTTTTGCCCCTATACAACCTAAATCCGGACTATTTACATAAGTACTACCATAAAAAAATTGGCTTTGGTAGCAAAAGGCTAATTTCAAATTTTGTTGGATGAGTGTAAAAGAAGATACTTCACATCATGAGGACCAACAAAAAAAATATCGAAATTGTTCCATTCTTAAATGTAAGTGGACCAAGTTTGAAGAACAATGCTTGGTGTTGAAACCAACTATTTTGTCTAATCTGCTAAGTTGATTTTGCTAGATGTCACACAATAATAAGCAGGGAAGTTTCATTTTTCTCATAATTATTGAAGTACCAATGAGGATGAGGATTGCAATTAGGGTGGCTAACGGACGGCCCCCCTCGGACGGTCCGAGGGCCCGGTCCATTAGTCCGCCTCGAGCCCGGCCCCGGCCCATCAGGCCCACGAACGGCCCCTGGTCTGTTTAGTAGTGGGGCGAACAGGGGCTTAGGTTTTGAGCCCCAGGCCCGGGCCCGGTTCGAGCCCACTTGAAATTCGGCCCGGGCACGGTTCGAGGCCCCTCAGGCCCCCTAACAATCAACGTGGCCACGTTGGTGTAGAATCAACGTGGGGACGTTGGTTTCAACGTGGTCACGTTATACTAGCAGAATGTGCAGCAAATTTACATGATCAAATATCAATCTCTACAAAGCAATTGAAATATATTACCACCATTGAATACATACTCATAGAAAACATAATTCATAATCAATTAAACACATCACAACTCACATGATCATCCAAAACACAATCGTAAATTAGAAAATCATTCAAACTTAAGTTACAATTCAAACATTCAAATAAAGTTCATACAATAACTAATAAAACACATTCATTCATGTGCTTCTTCATCATCCATAGCATGTGGAGGTGGTGGTGCTTGTGGTGGTCCGCCATATGCGCTCCAACTTTGCATTTGAGTACTAATATGTCCCATATGAGTTCTCATCTGAGTCATCTCCTCCCTCAACGATTGATACTCAGACATCATTTCCTGCCTCCATGATTCATAGTCATCTCGCATCCCCACCATTTGTTCCTCATAACCACATTTTCCGACAAAAGATTTGCCAATGCATTATTTATTGATTTCAACATTCCTTGTTCATGTGGTGTAGAGGAGGGCCCCGCTCCTTCATGTGTGGTCGATGGGTCAACAGGAACCTCATAAACTAATTTAGCTCCAGTAGTTGGGGCGCAGTTCTTTGGTGGAATAGGGGGTTTGCAATCGTTGAACTTCCATACATCATTCCTAACATGCTCATATTGTTCGAAAATTTCCTATTTCGAACGAAGTCCACTATCCCACATATAAACATTTTGTGCGATCAATGATTGTTTCCCAATCATGGAGTCCTTCTTCACATGAACTTGACGAACTTCATTGACGGGAACATGCTTAACATTAACTAGCAAGTGGGAGAGTATCATTCCATATTGGAATGGTCGCTTCGACCTTTGATGATACATATGTGATAGGATCATGTATGGATAGTTTACTTCCTCATAATTCAATAAAGCCCAAGTTATGAAACCATGTACAAAACTAAGTTCCGAAGCTTGACTATTATTAGGCAAAACGATTCCCGTAACAACCTTGGCTACTAACTTTTGAAGTCCATTCATATTAGACTTGGAGATTTGGTTAGGCTTGATAGCAAAACGATCATTATTAAGGGCTTTTGCACAGTCTTCCGGCTTTGGCGGCCATTTAGACGACCACCGTCCAAACAGATAATCACTTATGCCCTTAGCGCGGCTCATGCCAAATTCACGAACTAGGTCTTGTTCAGTAATAAGACCACTAACACCATTAACAACAAAACTACAAGCTAGCATCGAACGATGACTATTCACATCATCATCACGTTCATAATGTTTATGCACCAAATTAACCGACTTATACAATTGCTCTAAAACATCCGGAAACCAATTCGACGTAAATATAATAAACAATGTTAGTTTAGCAAAGTCTAGGAATTGGAACAACAAATTACCGGTCACATCCATTATCTCGCCTTGATCAAGGTACATTCTCGGCCTCACTTTTACTCCTATTTGACAAATGTCCATGGCAGCGTCTCCACTTTCCTCTTCGGAAGTTTCCAATGTTTCTTCCACTTGTGGTTGTTGTCTAGCCTTCCTACGCCTTCCCCCTTCATTTGCTTCTTCAATTACAATGTTTGTTGGTTGTTTATTTCTTGAACTTCTCTTTGGTGCCATTTTTTATTTTGAAGAATTTTGATTAGGTATTTGATGGATTTGGAGTAATTGGACACAACAAAACAATTTGTGAGAGATTTTGTTGATGTTTGAGAAATTTGAAAGAGAAATTTGAGAGAAATTTGAGAGAAATTTGTAAGGGAGAGTTGAGTTTTAAGGGATTTGGTTCGAATGGGGCTGATTTTGCCCTAAATCTGTGAATTCCCGACTTCAACGTGCCCACGTTGGGATATAACGTGGGCACGTTACATCAGAGCCAAAAATCACTACTTCTCTGCCGATTCCGGGTGCCCGCGTTATATATCCAACGTGGGCACGTTAGAGTTACAACGTGGGCACGTTTGAGACAACGGGGACACGTTATATTACCAACGTGGCTACGTTTTAAGGAACGTGGCCACATTTTGATGGTAACTTTCAAAGGATTTTTAATAAGTTTGAAGTCACGAACATTGTAAAACAAAGGATTTTTATTAATATTAAGTCGTTCACAGTTTATACTCGTGCGGGCCAGGAGTGTACATAATGTTATTCTTACAACTTACAAATCATCATAATCTAGTTCATCATCGGTATCGGTATCTTCATCTAAGTTTTCAACATCTTCTTGCGTCGCCTCTTCTTCTTCGATGTCTTCTTCAATGTCACTAAGGAACTCGAAAGCGTCTTTATCTTTATTTACCTCCATAAGCGCCTCTTGATCTTGCATCCTGTGCTCGGCGGCCGTCCAATCCTTGATCGCCACACATACCTCAGTGGCCGAGCTTGTGAGTCTTGAACGTCTATGAGTGTATATTGCAATTTGGCCATGCTAAATGCGGACTCACTAGCTATTGTAGACATAGGTATGGCAAGTATTTCTTTGGCCATTTTAGACAAAATCGGAAAGGTACCTTCTTTGCTCAACCACCATTTTAATATATCAAAAGGATTACTATCATCATTATATTGATCAAGTTCAAAATTATTTGTCAAATATTGTGTCAATTCATTCAAGTCTTGTGAGGGAGTAGAAGAAGTACTTGTTAATTCTTGTTCTAATCGGAAAGGTACCTTCTTAAATTTTTTGCCGGATGCTTCAACAATTTTTTTATATTCATATTTTCTTGCCCCGCCATTAACAATTAATAGAACGGCCTTACGAATAGGTGAAATAAACTCGTCCCAAACAACTTTAATACCATCATTAGCTACAAGTTGAAGAATGTGACATAAACATCTTACGTGAAAAAGTTCGGGAAAATCATGTTTAGTCGACATCTTAATTTTTTCAATTGCAACACCATTGGATGAAGCATTATCAAAAGAAATTGCCATAATTTTATTTAAACATTTATATTCTTCGACACATTTAATAATACCATCGTTAATTTGAGCGTTGTTATGTTTGACAATCGATCTAAAATATATAATTCGTCTTTGTAAAATCCAATCTTTGTCAATCCAATGACATGTAACACACATTATATCAAAATCATTAATATCACCAATGTCACTTGTCAAACAAATATTCCAAGGCAAATTAGAAAGAGTGTTACAAAGAATTGTTTTTTCAT
The DNA here is from genome assembly GCA_003412495.2 of Echium plantagineum. NCBI lineage: Eukaryota > Viridiplantae > Streptophyta > Magnoliopsida > Boraginales > Boraginaceae > Echium > Echium plantagineum. The sequence goes on from CM016563.1 coordinate 36,974,046, forward strand.
TGTTTAAATATTTAAAAGCATAAGTTCGTAAACTAGTTCGAGGAATTCGTTTAGCCCGAGGGTTAACGGCTTTTTGAATCCAACTAGTAAAACGCCATCCATCACAAAAGCCAAATGGCAAAGCACTACCAATTACAAATTTCATACTTTCCATCTTATAAAACAAATCATTAAAAAGAAACGTTAAGCCGGTTTGAGTATTTATTGTTCCTTGAATGCCACCCGACCCCCTAGTACCATTTTTAGTTATGTTATGAGTCTTTAAGTGCCTACCTAAATGACCGGTTCCACCTTTACCCCCACCCGTTTTCCATGATAACTTGTTTTTACATATTAAACATATAGCACATTCTTTAACTCGATCGCCCTCAAAGTGTTGCCAAACCCAAGAATGTTTCTTCCTCTCAATAGTATTACCCGTAACACTAGTTTGAGAGTTCAAAACGGGAAGTTCACTCATATTACGCTCATCATCTAAATTAATAAAATCATTTGACGTACTAGCACTACCAATTTCACTATTCACGTTTCTAGCAATCATGCGTTTTGGTGCCATTACAAAATTACACACAATAAAAAATAAAACAAAAGTATAATAAGATTGATAGATAGTACCAAATTCAAGTCGAAGCAAGGTAATTGAGATTGAATGCACCGAACAAGTCCAACTTTCGATATTGAATTCAAAGTCCAAAGCCCAACCTTGAAGATTGAATTATACTTCTATGAGAATTTGAGTATATGAGATGAGTATTGTTGCCCACCTTTGATAGTAATTGAAGATAGTTGTGAATTGTGTGGAAATAATGAAGTTAAAGGTCCCTTTTATAGGTGATTAATGATGATAAAAAAACAAACTCTGCAGCCCCAACGTGGCCACGTTGGATCTAACGTGGCCACGTTGATAAAAAACTATCCGTTATTTATAAATAACGTTCATAAAACTAGCCGTTATAGCGTCAACGTGGCACCGTTGGATTTCAACGTGGGCACGTTCTTCTTCCAGATGACCGTTAGAAAACAAATGTGCCCACGTTGGATTTTAACGTGGCCACATTGGATTTCAACGTGCCCACGTTGGATATGAACGTGGCCACGTTGGATCACCCAAATGACCGTTATAAAATCTTCTAGCCGTTAGACAGTAACGTGGGCACGTTGTGGGTAGAACGTGGGCACGTTGGGTCAACATTACAACTTCAGTTCTATTATAAATACGGTTACACCTCTTACATTTCAACTACAAAACTTTCAATTCTTCAATAAAAGTCACAACTCACATCTAAATGGATATGGATCGAGAAGAAGTTCCAACTCCAACACCATTCAAGCGATTTTACAAGGTTATTCTCGAGTCATCTTGTGAAAGGCTAGAACTACCTCGAAAGTATGTTAGAGGATGTCGGCTTTTTCTAGAAGGAGAGCGTAAGTTTTTTATTGATGATCAAACTTTTGATGTAAAGTTCGAGAATGGAAGAGGAGAAAATGGAGAAGTAGGTCGTGTTTTCTTTAAGGATGGATGGAGTCAATTTTCCGCTCATTTCAATTTAACCCGTGGAGGAATGTTAACGTTCAAGTTTCATAATGAAAAAACAGAGCGACATGGATGTATCGTTTATGTTGTCCGCATATATGGTCTTAATGCTTGTGAGAAAAGACCTATTGCGCGTTGAAAATTTTAATTAATTATGTAAACTCCTTGTCATATGAGTATAAACTGTGATTTTTTAATAAAAATTATCATTAATTATTTATGGTTCTTATTATAAATTAAGTGAATCTAAATAAGTGTCTTCTTTGTGGTCAAAACGTGCCCACGTTGGTCACCCAACATGGGGACGTTGGGGCCAAAATATTAAAAAATACATAATTTGTTCAACGTGGCCACGTTGAAACACAACGTGGGCACGTTAGGCCCCCGACCAGGGGCCTCGAACCGAACAGGGGCCCAGTAAACCCTTAACGGACGGGCCTGGGCCCGGTTCGTTAAGGGTTGTGGGCCTGTCGGACTCGTTATGGAGGCCCGTCCGACTCGACCCTTAGTGGGCCGGGGCCGTCCGGCCCGGTCCGTTAGACACGACTAATTGCAATACAATTAAATTAAATTGATGGAATAAGGTCCGACAAGATTGGGCTCAACAAAGGAAATGAGCTGGGCTTAGTGGTCCGCCTTCTCTAAGAAGGAAACAGTTTGCAAAAGCCCATGCTTCCCCTTACTGTTTACATGTTGCACATCTAAGAGGGGATAATCTCAATTTGCTTTTTCAAGTACTTGCTTTGACATTCAAGTGCGGACCTTATAATGACTTAAGTATCGGAGTGTTTGTGATCGAACATGGACCACATTTCCAGGTATGATGCATCCAATCAACAAGCATTGTTACATACTGTGAAACGACTGGTGAGAAAGACTAAGGCTGCACCTAAGAGAACAATTCTACTACACAAACTAAACCTCCGTCTAGTTCCGAAAAGATAGTTGGTACCGGAGCCTTCCCACATTCACCAGCACCAGAGACTAATCCAGAAGGGTCGGAACCATCACTTGCACCGTCTGTAGGGAACGAAAATTGTTTCCAACAACATAACATTTCACACATGGATCCATCAATACTCCCAGAATATCCCACTGGACAAAGTAGGTATGGGCACGGTAAGACAATTAACCAAGATATTCCGCAAAGGATTTTCTCAACGAATATTGAGGCGGAGATATAAAAAAGGATGAAAGAGGCCCTAGCTGCTAGACAAGCACCTCCCCCACCACAAAAAAGTAAGGAGGCATAGACCTCTACACACATTCTCATTGACCGGGCAAAGAGCCATGTCCGGAGGAAGGGGCAGAGCCACCGCACCCTCATAATGAGCCATATTACAACGATTATGGCTATGAGTATGACAATGATTATGATGAAGAACTATTTGACGAGGCATATCATGAAACATGTGACCCCATACTTAAGATGTCTTATAGGCCCGCACCATCTCAGAAGGAGGTTCCTATAACTCAAGTTGTGCCTAAGAGGTCGTATAGATCCGCACCGCCTTCTAAGGAGGCGCATGCAACGTAGCCCATGCGTCGTCACCAATCGTTTGGTCAGTAGTCCCGTCCATAACGGTCTTACCGAGGGACCATCTGAGTGGTCTAATAGATCCGCACCACTTCCTGTGAAAGTGCCTGCAACTCAGTCACCCACCCCACTTACGGTGGACCAGCAAACAACAAAGATGTTCCAAAAAAAATTGGTAAAATGAAAAATATGATAGCTACATTGGCACCGCAACGTCTAATGGCACACTTGATCCCTAAGACCATGATGCGTTTCAGTGAGAGGCTGCAAAAGGCGGAGCTACATGTGAGTTTTGTTTTACTCAGATTTAATCAGTACAGTGGTACGTGAGACCCACAGAAACACCTCCAGGTACTTATATCAGATAATGATGAGCTCAAATGACTCTGAAGTATATATATATACAAAGGTCTTCGCTAATAGCCTGACCGGCAAGGTGCTAGACTGGTACATGGATTATTATTCTAGTTGTTACCAAAAAGCTACCAAAAATTTTAAAGAGATAAAATTAACAAGAATGACACTTCATTGAGTGTACATTTTGAACCAAAATTCCTTTTTTTGGTGACACTTGTTGGTTTTTTTAAAATGAATTTTTTTATAGTACTCCCAAAAACGAACTTTTCGGTTTTGTTTAAGCTCTCTTTTCATTTCCATAGCCAACTACTCGTAGCTTCTAATTTGCTTTCCACTTAGTTGTTTCAATGCACATATGAAAGCTTTCTCGCTAGTTCAAACTACTATATTCGGCACTTCTACATTTGGAGTTGTGAACAAACCTTAGGAATGCATAACTTAGATATATAGAATTTAACTTCTTCATTCATTGTATTTTTTGCTATATCTACTTCCTTAAGAAAAGCTTCAGGAGCAAGATATATTGTTGTTTCGACTATAGACATAATGTGAGGTAGCGTAGAACGATAAGATTAATTATTACTTCCACACTCAAGTATTTTGTCTTTCCCAAACTATAGTTCTTAGTTACATTCTTTTAGTCGAGCATTGAAAACTTTAACAATGAATTTCATTACCCGATATGAATTAATGAATGACAGAAAACATAGTTTTGAAAAGAAACATAACTAGAGCACTCATGATAAAAATAACCAAGAATAAATGGTTGATTGAAAAATCGACATACTCTTATGTTTTTTTATCGCCTGTTGGCTATTATAGTATTATCTAGGCGTTTGAGGCGCGACTCTTACTCAGAAACAAAGACGATGACTTGGAAGTTGTTAAATTGTTTTCAAGTTTTAAAATGAAATTGTTTTTATTCTTAAAACTAAAAGTTGTGAATATTTTAAGAAAAACGTTTTGTATTTGAAACAAGAAATAAAGCTCAAATAAAAAAATAAAAAATAGAGCTCAAATCGAATAATATATCTTTGTGATATAAAGAGGTCAGTTTGTGCTCAAGTCTTGATTCAAATATATATCACCTAAAGTTTCGAATTGTTTTAAGCTAAAATTACGCCATTGGAATTTCGATCGGTACTTGGCCATGTATCGACTCAAGTTCTGAAATGGGTTGGAATCGACTTCGGAACTTGCCAAGTCCTGACTCAAGTTCTGACCAATCTTGTAGCTGATTTCAGGAACTTGATCAGAACTTGCAAAGTACTTGGCCATGTATCGACTCAAGTTCTGAAATAGGTTGGAATCGACTTCGGAGCTTGATCGGAACTTGCCAAGTCCTGACTCAAGTTCCTACTAGTCTCGTAGCTGATTTCAGGAACTTGATCGGAACTTGCAAAGTACCGACTCATGTTCTAACCAGCCTCGTAGCTGATTTCGGAACTTGATCGGAATTTCACCATATACCGACTCAAGTTCCGATGCCGAATCCACAAGACCGTTACAGCGTATCGAAACATGATCGATACTATCTCAAGTACCGACCAAGGTCGAATTAGAGGGTTTTTCAGCAACTATAAAAGCCACACTTCTTTATTTTAAAAGCCAACCTTCTTACACGAATTTTAAAGGCTTTTTCCTGCAACCTAATTACAAATTTCACCACTTTTGTTCATCCATTCAAGAGAGTTTTGTTTGTGTCTTTATTGTTTGATCTTTCATAATAATACTTTACCTTTTTACCCAAATATATAATACTTACGATTCTATCCCTCGATCTTCTTTAATTCAATGAGACAAATAACTAATTAGACAATAACAATTTATATATCATGTAAGCCATTATTAGATATTAAAATATTCTAGAATGATTCACTACTATAGCCAATAATTACTTTATTTTATCTCATATTCTTGCAACGGGAATGACACACATGTACTGGAATGTATGTTCATACATGCAAATATCATTGTCCAAATTAATACTCCCAAAATCAAGAGGTTATATATATATATATACTAATAATAATTAATACTCCATAATAATAATAAAAAAGACGCCCCCAACCACCCATTGTTTGGTGAAAACATAATATAATTACAAGCAGACGTAATTATTTAATAACTAATCACTATAAGAGGACATATTTTAAAGGTTTTTAACTCATACAATTGGAATTTAATATAAGGATCTATATTAATTAGTGGAAAGTTGGGACGATATAAGCGATAGTTGATAGAATATGTGTTTACATAATAGGTCCTGGTATTTGATTGGGTTCGCATCTTTGGCTCAGGAGTGAATGTTACTTGTGATGCTTGCTTGAGGTGAGTTCTTATTCACGTCTGTTTACTTTCCTATGCATGTGTTATGTGTAATTGCGTGTGTTATGTGTAATTGCGTGTGTTATGTGTAATTGCTATGTGATGTGTGGAATTAGTAGTATGTTATGATTATTTATTTATTTATTTATTTATTTTTTAAAAAAAGGGAGTTACCCTTTGATTTTATTAATATGAATAATCCATTACAATCCCCAAACATCATTACAATTCGTAAACTCGTAAATTCAAGAAAAGAGGCGACTAGCATCAAACTAGTGAGAGAAGTTCTTCTCTCTGACCACTTCCTTGCTAGCAAGAGGGCTCGAACCCGAGACCTCCGCTATAGGTGTCAGCATGCTTGCCACTAGAGCAAGATGTCTTGACAGTATGTTATGATTATTGTTTATATTGAATGTGGATATGATGGTAGATGTGGACCTAAGGGTTGATGATTGATATGTTGAGATATTTCATGTGAGGAGTTTGGTTGTTGTCATGATCCGGCAACGTAGGTTAGTTTAGAGCCGGTGATAGGGGTGATGCGGGCGATGGCGTTAAGGCCATGGGAGTTTAGAGCCGGTCACAGGGGTGATGCGGGCGATGGCGTTAAGGCCATGGTAGTTTAGAGCCGGTCACGGGGGTGATGCGGGCGATGACGGTAAGGCCATGGTAGTTTAGAGCCGGTCACGAGAGTGATGCGGGCGATGACGGTAATGTCATGGTAGTTTAGAGCTGGTCACAGGGGTGATGCGGGCGATGGCGGTAATGCCATGATATGATGATAGTTAGAGCCGGTCACAGAGGTGATGCAGCGAGTTAGGTAGAGTACTGTACAGTGTGGAAGTCCGGATCTGGTGCATATAGTATATTTCATGTGTGGTATGTGAGGATATTGTACTTGATGATTTTGTATTGTTATTGCTCGTATTGATTGCTGAGTTGTTGAGTTTCATTATTTATTCATTGTTCTGTTTTCTTTGTCGATTTATGAGGTATTTTTTATCGCTTTCATATCACGTGTGTGGGTTGGTAGCCACCCATGAGTTAGAATTCACCAGCTGTCGAGCTGACCCTTCAAGGATTTATTCTTTTAGCAGGCTAGGTGTTGCAGTGCGTTGTTACCTGTTTCGGTGAGTGACGTTGGTGGCATTAGGATCTTCCTCAGTCATGGATGTGCTTTTATGTTAATTATAATGTCTTTCATGTTTATCCTTAGAGTTATGGATTGGATGTACTTTGGATTTTGTCTTTCATTATGGTTGCGTCATAGGTGGTTATACCCAGATGGATATATTGTCAGTCTTCAGTAAAACAGATTTTTACTTTCTTTTTATCTATCTTATTTCATTTTATTTCGTTGAAATGTTTGTGTTATCGAGTCATCCATCGAGTGGTGACTCTGTTACGGATTTGATAGTGAGCCTAACCTCAGGGAGGCCACCTGGGGCGGGTCGTTACAGTTATAATCATATTATTCACTCATATCGGAATCCTAGATTAGTATTTAGGTTCTTAATCGGGAGATTAAGATAGCGAAATCATTAGGTGTTGCCTTGGGTTTTTAGCTATGGTAGCTAGAAGTTTGTGAGTCTATTTTGGAGTTGCTTGCATGTAGAACATTTGGAGTTTCTTCATTCATTCTAGTAAATTCATTACCGAAATTTTGAGGTTGGAAAGCCGAAGGTCGAGCAGTTGCGGAACCGAAGCTCGTTAAAATCACTGAGTTTTTCCATTCCCTTGCTTTTTTACTTTCAGTACAATTATTATAATCATTGCTTGTTTATTTACCACAATTTATATTGCTCATAATTGTTTTTCAATTATTATAATTTTGAGCTATTGTCTTTTTGTCTTTACGTTTTCATATAAATCGAAAAGTATCAAAAAGAGTAGTAATCCTTATTCACCCCCTCTAAGGATCACGTATTTGCTAACGTAAGTGACGAAACAATGATTCTAATAACCGTAAAATTATTTCAACCCTAACTGAAAATATATAAAAAAAACAGTAAAACTATTTCAAACCTACGGAAAGTATAATAAAAACCGTTTGTCTCTTATTCAACTAGACCCGAAAGCATAAAAGTATAGTACTCTTGCTTTTTAAACTCATGAAATTTGTATACTGTACCAATATGCTTGATAACATTACTTGTTCGGTTCAATACTAAATTAATTTATGATTTTAACACGACCGACGAGGACGTCATACTAGTTTACGTACACCATATTGTTGTACAGTCGGTGAAGTAAAACGGATAGAAAAGTTTACTTTAAATATTTACTATCTTGATTGTAACCCAAAACAAATATTCACAACCATCTCCATCCATATCAACACCCCCACGATTTTACCGCTTTCAAGTTTTAGTAAGTGCACTATATTCAATCACTTTCACCCAAATTTTCTATCTCTATATCTATTTTAATCTTCATCCAAATTTGAGAATCTAATCCCACGTTTGCGTCTATCGAGGATATTGGCACAGAGAAAGCAAAGATCCTCTAAGGGTTGATAGTGGTCTTTTCAATTTTGGATTCTGAGTGTTTTTGGTATATTAAATTTGTTTATTTATTAATTTTTATTTTTTTTTAAATCTAATTTATGTGTGCTAACAAGACTTTAAAGTTTGTTAATTTTGACATATGCATAAAAGAAGTTGAAAAAAGTTAAGAATTTGCCCTGAAAACTCTCTCTCTACACCCTCTTAGTCAACTCTCAAAAATCATTCTCATTCCAGATACTTTCTTCATTTCTTGTGTTGGAATATCCCGGGGTTGCAACACACAATGAACTACGATAGTTCATATGTCTAGAAAACCCTAATTCGTTGATCGTTAGAACTTACACAATAGAACTAGCTCATAGAAGTATATGTTTAAAGATAGTGTGAATATGCTACAACTAACATAATCAAAGAGTGTGGCTACAAAGATATACCTTTGAAGCGTGAGCGGAAGCGATATGATCTTCAAGTGCTTATCCCCACACCTTGCTCCTTGCTTTCTTCTTGAGGAAAATTTCTATCACCAAGGTGATATGGAACTACTATGAAATAGTCCACACCAATACCTTAGATAGCAATAAGACACACTTGGACTAGTGTGTGTTATTGAGGAGTGTGTAGTCTAACTACTATAGCAAACTATAGAACAATTTCTACACTCTAACACTTAGAGTTTTGCTAGAGGGTTTGAAGATGAAGTGTGTGTTTGTTTTGTTCTCTAACAAGAGTTGTATGATAACTTAGCTTGATTCTCTACCCATTCTATATCATCTTATGATATAGAATGGATGATGAAACACATCATACACTAAACAAACACATTAACCATCCATATGGTTAATGCCTCTTGGTCCATGGAAGATTCTCTTACAAGAGTTCTTCCCAAGACTTACAAAGCCTTCCCAAGGCATAAAGTAGCCACCAAGATGTCAACCATTCATGATGATGGAATTAATTAATCTTAATTAATTAATTAAATCATATCTTATTTAATTAATTCATCAATTAATTAAATCATTTCAATAAATGATAATATATATATATATCTCACATATATATATATACATAAACCCCAAATGGTGTGTCCGGAACCAATTCCGGGCGCACCATCGGTTCGGTCGGGACACGATCTCGATCATCGTGATTCAACGTATGAGACCGTATACACGAATCCCTTATTCACTTTCGGGTCACTACTCGAAAGTATCTTCGATAATTGTTACGTGTGTGACCTCATAGCCCGAGTAACGAAGGCATCGGGATTCAACGTATGAGACCGTATACACGAATCCCGAAGATCATCGTGAGAGCCTAGTATGCCATTCGATGACCCCCGGCATTATCTCGGGTGAGACTACTGATAGTTCAGATAACTATCGGTTGTTGAACCGTATATATAGATGATATAGTTCACGGGCACTAATTGAGGAAATTGACACATCAATTTCCAACACTCCCACTTGCCCTTGGACTATTACCAATGTCTTGGATGTACACTTGCATCCTTGTCACATGATTCCCTTTGTCCTCGGTTTTCGTCATAGGCTAAAGCAAGAAAGCGTGTCGCCAACTCCTATGACATAATTTCTCGGAACACGAGATAGTCTCACTCCCGTTCATAACGGGTGAATTCATAAGTAAGACTCACTCTCCGAGTGGCCAGAAAAACCTTCCCTGTATACCAGGGTGGACAAAGACCCTACCAATGCATCACCGATCATCTCACCACTACATTCACATAAGACCCAACGTACCCCATTACCACCAGTAACGGATGGGTCCGGAAGTAGTCAAAGCCTCATACTCACGTAGCATGAGAATGATATGCATGTAGGTCTCAGAACCTCTATCATATGGCTCGTGTGAAATATAGGACACAAGATCTCTTCTATAATTTCACAACGGTCACTGTCCAGTACCATGTCAAGACTCTCTTGACAATGAACCCATGTAATGATTTGGACCATCCTTTTGACTTAAGAAACAAAGTCAAACGAATCATTACACACTAGTTTGGTTGTGTCCGTTCCCAAAACGCTGGGACACACCACTAGGGACAATGTAATCACCACAGTTCTTGTCTTGAAAAAGGGGTTCCTTAGCCAATACACTTATTGGCTCCTCTTCAAGAACTCGTGATTACATGGGAATTAAAATATTTATCATACAACTATGATTAAATATTCAATTGTTTATTCAAGTGCTATAAAAGAATAGGCAATCAATTAAACAAGAAGTAATACTTTTATTCAACAATAAGAGTTTTACGAAAGTATACTTCATACATATAAATCAAATAAACTGAAATAAAGCTCCCACTAAGACTAAGACCACTCGGACCTAAGTCTAAGTCCAATAGCTGAAGTATGGAACTCATGTTTAGTCTGAGGTAACGGTTTAGTCAAGGGATCAGCTGCGTTGTCGTCTGTATCCACTTTGGATACCTTGATGTCACCTCTCTGGAACATTTCTCGGACGAGGTGATACTTCCTAAGGACATGCTTGGACTTATGATGAGCCCTAGGTTCCTTAGCCTGTGCTATGGCTCCAGTGTTATCACATAACAACTCAATTGGACCATCAGCGCTAGGAACTACCCCAAGCTCAGTCATAAACTTCTTAAGCCAACATGCCTCCTTGGCTGCTTCAGAAGCTGCAATGTACTCGGCCTCCGTAGTAGAATCTGCAACTGTGTCCTGCTTGGAACTCTTCCAACAGATGGCTCCACCGTTCAGGCAGAATACAAACCCGGTCTGAGAACGAAAATCGTCTCGATCGGTTTGGAAACTGGCATCGGTGAAACCTTTAGCAATCAACTCCTCATCTCCGCCATATACCAGAAACATATCCTTAGTCCTTCTCAAGTACTTAAGGATAGATTTCACAGCGGTCCAATGGCTGTTGCCTGGATTCGCTTGATATCGGCTGGTCAGACTCAGAGCGTACGATACGTCTGGTCTAGTGCACAACATGGCATACATGATAGATCCTATGGCTGAAGCATACGGGACTCTACTCATGTTCTCCTTCTCGACGTCAGTGGTGGGGCACTGACTTTTGCCGAGAATAGTACCAGTTGTGATAGGCAGTATTCCCTTTTTGGAATCGATCATATCGAATCGTCTCAGAACCTTATCAATATAAGTGTCCTGTCTCAGGCCAATCAACCTATTGGCTCGATCTCGATATATCTTGATTCCAAGGATATACTGCGCCTCTCCTAAGTCCTTCATTGAGAAACACTTACACAACCATCTCTTGACTGACTCAAGGAGCGGTTTGTTGTTTCCAATGATCAGTATGTCATCTACATACAGGACTATAAATGCAATGTGGCTCCCACTTACCTTCTTGTATACACAAGCATCCTCCTCATTCTGAATGAAGCCAAATTCTTTAATTGCTTCATCGAATCGGAGGTTCCAACTGCGAGAAGCTTGCTTGAGTCCATAAATGGATCTCTGAAGCTTACATACCTTCTTAGGTCCTTTCGAACATGTAAAGCCTGGAGGTTGTGTCATGTACACATCCTCCTCAAGGTTTCCATTAAGGAAAGCGGTCTTTACATCCATTTGCCATATCTCATAGTCATAATATGCGGCAATGGCTAAGAGGATCCGAATAGACTTGAACATGACTACCGGTGAGTAGGTTTCATCATAGTCAATACCATGAATTTGTTTGAAACCCTTCGCCACTAGTCTAGCCTTGTAAACATGGACATTTCCATCTTTATCAAGCTTTTTCTTAAAGACCCACTTACACTCGATAGGTCTAGCACCTTCGGGTAAGTGAACCAATGTCCAGACATCATTCTGGTACATAGAGTCTATCTCGGATTTCATGGCTTCAAGCCATGACTCGCTATCTGGCCCTTTCATTGCGGCTCCATAAGTATAAGGCTCGTCGTCTTCTATCAAGAAGGATTCCCCATACCATCTATCGGGAACATGACGAGTCCTATTGGATTTCCTAAGGGTCGGTACTTCTTCAGGAGTTTCATCTACCGTGGATCTAGGGTCCAAGATAGGATCCACCATGAATGGAGGATCTACTTCCTGAAGTGAGCCTGCCAAGTTCGTTAACTCGACTTGCTCATTTGATGAGACCCTTGAGTTCAATAACCCAACTCTCCTATTCAATGAGTTTCTTGAGTTCGATAACTCAACTTGCTCATTAAACGTGTCGAATGAGTTCATTAACTCATTTGGCTCATCATCTTGAACTTCTTCAAGTTGTACCGTATCTCTGACATTTCCTGATAAGAACTCTTTCTCAAGGAAATGCGCTGTCCTAGCCACGAAAATCTTATTTTCTGGCTTAAGGTATAAATAATACCCTTTGGTTTCCTTTGGATAACCAATGAAATGGCACAAGTCAGCCTTTGGGCCTAGCTTGTCTACGTTCAATTTCTTGACGTAGGCCAAGCAACCCCAAACCCTGAGAAAGCTAATCTTGGGACGTTTCCCAAACCACATCTCATATGGTACTTTCTCAGCTGACTTGGTTGGACAATTATTTAAGGTAAGTGCGGCAGTTTGCAACGCGTAACCCCAGAAGCTGACATGTAGGTCGGTTCGACTCATCATGGATCGCAAACTGTCTAACAAAGTGCGATTCCTCCTTTCGGACACACCATTATGTTGTGGTGTTCCGGCCGGTGTGAGTTGTGAAACAATTCCACAATCTCTAAGATGAGCGTCAAACTCATGGCTCATATATTCGCCTCCTCGATCGGATCGAAGAGTCTTAATAGTCTTGCCGAGTTGATTCTCTACTTCATTTTGGAATTCTTTGAACTTTTCAAAGGCTTCACTCTTGTGCTTCATTAGATAGACATAGCCATAACGGCTAAGGTCATCCGTGAAGGTAATGAAGTAGGGAAAACCACCTCTTGCAGGAGTGTTCATTGGACCACATACATCGGTATGTATTATCCCCAATAAATCACTTGCCCTTTCACTCGTTCCAGTGAAAGGCGATTTGGTCATCTTGCCTAAAAGGCATGATTCGCATTGGTCATATGATTCAAAATCAAGTGACTCAATAATTCCACTTTCGTGGAGTTTCTTGATGCGATTTTCATTTATATGACCAAGTCTGCAATGCCATAGGTAGGTAGGATTCAAGTCGTTAGGCTTGTTCCTTTTAATATTTACGTTATATACCTCATGATCCTCATCTAGTATGAAAAGGCCATTTTGGTTTGAAGCTTTTGCATAAAGTAAACCATCACGATTAATAGAACACATATTTCTTTCCATAAGGATGGTAAAACCATCATTGTTCAAAACAGATATGGAAATAATATTTCTAGAAATAGCGGGAATACAATATACATTATTTAAAACTAAGACCATCCCGGATGGTAGTTTTAAATCTATCTTGCCCACGGCAACTGCAGCAACCTTTGCTCCATTGCCCACCCGCAAGTCCACCTCTCCCTTCCGAAGAGCTCTACTGTCCTGTAGTACCTGCATATTTCGACAAATATGAGAACCACATCCTGAGTCAAGTACCCAAGTAGAGTTATTAGAGGTGATAAAAGCTTCAATAACGAATATACCTGCCGGAAGAGTCCCACTCTTCTTGTCTTCGAGGTACTTCTTGCAGTTCCTCTTCCAGTGACCAGGTGTATTACAATAATGACATTGGTCAGTCCCCTTAGGACCTTTAGCCGGAGTTTTGGAAGTCTGGGCCTTGACTGTTTTGATAGATCCAGTCTTGGCCTTTCCCTTCCATTTCCCCTTGCCTTTCTTAAAGGCCTTCTTGTTCTGAATCATCAGAACAGAGGGAGTAGGGGTAGAGCTCTTCCCACACTTCAACGCAGTATCAGCCGTGCTGATCATGTTATGTAACTCCGATAACGATTTATCGAAGTCATGCATGTTGAAGTTCATGACAAAGTTACCAAACTTGTTAGGAAGGGAACGGAGGATTATGTCAACGGCCAAATCCTTGGAAAACTGAGTTCCCAAAGACTCAAGTCTCTCGATGATCCCAATCATCTTGAGAACATGAGGACTGGCTTGTTGACCATTGGATAGTTTGCAATCCATGAGGGCACAAACAGCTTCGTACCGCTCATTTCTTGCCCGCTTCTGGAACATCTCTTCCAGTCTGCTGTACATGTCATATGCTGCCACATTTTCGAACTGAATCTGAAGATTCGGTTCCATGTTGGCTAGCATAAGACATTGGACATCCAATGCATCATCCACGTGTACATCATATGCACTACGTTCTAGCTCATCGGCATTATCTCCGGGTGGTGGAGGAAGTTCTTCCTTAAGAACATACTCGACTCTCTCGTGCTTGAGAACGATTCTCAAGTTACGAGACCAGTCGTTGAAGTTATTGCCATTGAGTTTACACTTCTCAAGTGTAGATCGGAGTGAATTTGAAGTTGATTTCTTAGCAGTTGCCATCTAAAAACATGCGAGTATGAAACGACATTCAGTTTAATTTATATGTAAAACATACGATACAAGTAAAGCATGCTTGAAATAATAATACGAGTACTAACAACCCCTCGAAGTGTACAAGTATACCAAGACCCCACGGACTTGGGTATGAGCGGCACACGCAATCATCCTCATAGTCCAATCCATGGGCAAGTCCTACTAGACTATCATATATTAATCATCCAATGATTATATATGACTCTTGGCGTCTATCATTAGTCGTTTTATGACACTATAGACTTCCTTTGCCAAACGGGCCGGTTCGATGGGCTAACCTGTAGCCACGTTTTAAGTAACCTTAGTTCACCATAAAGGGATGGATTACATTTGCCGGTTCGATGGGCTAACCTGTAGCGCATGTAATCCCATTGCCTCCTATTCCTATGAATCAAATCCCCATTCCATTCAGACTACAGTTTATATATGTATAACACATTATACATAAAACACATAAACATACTAGGAATGGAATAAAACACACAAGCAACACACAACTCACACACATACTCACATTCAAATAATGTGAATCATAGTCATATATGCATATCATAACCTTTAGTTGTCCAACAACTAACTTAGCCAATTTTAGGAAGTTCTATCATAAGTTCAACATATTGAACTAATAACCCGATTTCATTCAAAGAGACTTAGCATAAGTTATATTTGTTAAGGTTTGAAATTTATAATAACTCAAACCTCAAACTTCCTTTCGATACTCAATTAATCAATTTAATTAGTACCAATAGGATAAAATCAAAGTGCTCCCACTTACCTCCACAAGACTCGCCATAAGACGATCTTATGTTGGAAGAGCTAGATTTTGACATACATGCTAATTTTAAACTATTTTAAACTTCTCAAAGAATGTTTTGGACTTATAGGATTATTTCCGGAATGAAAACAATCTCTAAGTCACCCATAACAAACCGAAAACGTCCATAATCATCAAATGACTTTGGACTTAATCGATTTGTTTTGTTTCGAAATCATCAAATGACTTTGGACGTGCCTGGACGCGTCCAGGGGGGCCGAACCAGGCTTTGGGCCAAGGCGTTCCGTATCCAGGGAAAGCCGAGGGTGCGCGTTCCAGTGGAGCCGTGTCCTTGGCTTGCTTGGAAGCACGCGAAACTTAGGTTTTGTCGGGGAGGGTTTTCCGAATACGAAAATCGGCTACGGTTCATATATCGACATATATACTATATGGTACTACTTTAAACACTTCTAGAACATGTTAAACGTGTAATATAGCTCTTGATACCATGTTGGAATATCCCGGGGTTGCAACACACAATGAACTACGATAGTTCATATGTCTAGAAAACCCTAATTCGTTGATCGTTAGAACTTACACAATAGAACTAGCTCATAGAAGTATATGTTTAAAGATAGTGTGAATATGCTACAACTAACATAATCAAAGAGTGTGGCTACAAAGATATACCTTTGAAGCGTGAGCGGAAGCGATATGATCTTCAAGTGCTTATCCCCACACCTTGCTCCTTGCTTTCTTCTTGAGGAAAATTTCTATCACCAAGGTGATATGGAACTACTATGAAATAGTCCACACCAATACCTTAGATAGCAATAAGACACACTTGGACTAGTGTGTGTTATTGAGGAGTGTGTAGTCTAACTACTATAGCAAACTATAGAACAATTTCTACACTCTAACACTTAGAGTTTTGCTAGAGGGTTTGAAGATGAAGTGTGTGTTTGTTTTGTTCTCTAACAAGAGTTGTATGATAACTTAGCTTGATTCTCTACCCATTCTATATCATCTTATGATATAGAATGGATGATGAAACACATTATACACTAAACAAACACATTAACCATCCATATGGTTAATGCCTCTTGGTCCATGGAAGATTCTCTTACAAGAGTTCTTCCCAAGACTTACAAAGCCTTCCCAAGGCATAAAGTAGCCACCAAGATGTCAACCATTCATGATGATGGAATTAATTAATCTTAATTAATTAATTAAATCATATCTTATTTAATTAATTCATCAATTAATTAAATCATTTCAATAAATGATAATATATATATATATCTCACATATATATATATATACATAAACCCCAAATGGTGTGTCCGGAACCAATTCCGGGCGCACCATCGGTTCGGTCGGGACACGATCTCGATCGAACCGAAATTCCTCAATATGGATCAAATCCCTTATTCACTTTCGGGTCACTACTCGAAAGTATCTTCGATAATTGTTACGTGTGTGACCTCATAGCCCGAGTAACGAAGGCATCGGGATTCAACGTATGAGACCGTATACACGAATCCCGAAGATCATCGTGAGAGCCTAGTCTACCATTCGATGACCCCCGGCATTATCTCGGGTGAGACTACTGATAGTTCAGATAACTATCGGTTGTTGAACCGTATATATAGATGATATAGTTCACGGGCACTAATTGAGGAAATTGACACATCAATTTCCAACATCTTGTTCTCACTCCCGATCAAAATCTCAATTTTGATCATTCTTCGATTAAAGTTCATACCAAAAAAAATCAAATACTTTGCTTCCTTCTAATCTCAATCTGTTTTACTCTTCCCATTTTATCTTCAATCCTTATCCAACACTACTCATTCTCCTTTGGTGTTTTACTCTCTCTCTTCATTTACTCACCTGACAAACCTCCTCTCCCACTCTTCTCTCCTCATTCATCACCTCCGCACGCAATTACACTTCCAAGACAAAGCAGCAATCGTTCCTTTCTACAACCAAGCCGCCTTTCCACCTCCCCAAAATTTCTTCTATTCCCAAACAGCTTTGCCCAACCATCTTCCCCCGTTTGTAATGATGAATTCGGCTGCCTCTAATCCTACCCCTAAACACTACAATCAACAACTTAAACCTCTCCTTAATACTCCCCCTTTATCATAAAAACTTCCCATCTCTAAACACTTACCATCTTACAAAAACACACATTATTTTCACAGACTTAAATCCAAATTTCACAACAGAAAAATGGCTAATAATCGCCCTCACCACCAAAACAATGCCAGAACCCCCATAGACAGAAGAGGATGGGTCGTTGATATGGATCAAGAGGAAGCTCAAAATACCAGAAATCAACTTCGAAGATCACTCATTGGAGTCATTCATGACTCAGCTGACTTTACTGCTGAAAGAATCCAAAATTATGTGGATTCCCACTGGCTCCTGAGGGGCATCGTTAATATTGAATTGAGAGGCCCCCTCATTCTCTTTCACTTCTCACAAGAAGATGACTTAGATGATGTGGTGATCCGCTCACCTCTCAACATCAACGGTGCCCTCTTACTTCTTCAGCATTGGACTCCAAACTCCATATTCTCAAGAATCTCATTCACCCATGTTACACTCTGGATACAAATTCATGATCTCCCTGCCGAATATTTCAATGACCATAACATACATAGACTTGCTCGACTCACAAGGGAAGTCCAAGTCATTGCTCGACTCAGAAGAGCCCTACACTTTGTCCGTGTAAGAGTACGAATCTTGTTGAATATTCTGGAACTCATGCTCCTCTTATCCCAGGAGCTTTCATTAGAACTCTGGAACGCACAATAATCTGGGTTTCTTTTCGCTATGAACAAGTCTTCAGGGTGTGTTTCCACTATGGAAGAATTGGTCATACAATGGACAGATGTTTACAAGACAATGATCAAACCCTAAATGGAATCCACCATGTTATGCAAATGAACAACCCAGATGGCCATCTTCGAGCCCTGATTGATCATGACGTTCCTCACATGGACACTCGATTGATCGGACTACCCAACAATGATGTCCACAGAAACAGTGTTGTCCATCTATTCAACCCACTTAGTGACTCTGATGAAGATCCCGGAGAGGAAGACGAAATCATTAGTTCAGGCTCTGAAGATGAGGAAGACGATGAAAATGATAATAATGATATACCGGAAGATAACAATGCACAAAATGAAATTGTAGATGAAGAACCTGAAGAACAAACAATCTCTCATGACTCCCCAAACCACCACACCACAACTCCCAATCCCAACTCAAATCTACAACAACCCAACACCACCCAAAACACACTCACTACCACCCAAGCAGCAACAAACACACCCACTGCCAATATTCCACCAGTTTCCACAGCCCCTACCCCCACCAACAACACTCCAACAACACTAAACAATCAGAATCCTGCCCCCCTTTCCATGCGAACCATCCCAGAAATATTCCATACCTTAGAAGACCAATTATTTATCAACCCATTCCCAGAAGAACTTTCAATCCCACAAGAAACTTCTTCTCTAACACCTTTGAGCCAAATGACCCTTACCGAAGACTCAACATCCTTGCCCAGGTTTCACCACCCCCATCTCGACACTTCAATGCCCTCCCTACCCCTCAGCCCTTGAATGTCAACTTAGACCTCTCAATCACCCCTCCGACCACTATTGAAAATCCCTCGGCCTCTTCACCAACTGAAACCCCTTCCCCCACAACAATTCTGAACCCGCACTTTTCGGACTCAGAGGAAGAACACCAGGCTCACAATGACAACAGAAACCCATGGACTGAAAAGGAAATGGAACTCTTCTTTGAAGAGCAAACTGAACTTGCTGCACACATATCATTTAATGAACATCAAAGAGATGTGCACTCTTCATCCCAGACTCCGACAATCCCTCCAAACACCATTCAAGTTCGTTACTACGAGGATTGGCTCAAGATCAAAGCTCTTTTAAACTCTTTCAACTCTGAATCTGAAAATTCCTGGGACTCCAAAAGAGAAAGAATCTTGAATAGAATCGGTTTCAACAGTGATAGTGAGGAGTCTTCAATACATGGATCTGACTTCTTCACCACTCCAAACTCTCATTCCATTACAATTTCTGAATGTTATACCTCCAAAGGATCTTCTTGGAACACAGCCTCATCTGATTTTAATCCACGTTTCTATGTGGATTTTGTGGTGTGTAAAACCAACTCACTGATCTGCATCTTTGGGGTTGCTGCTGAAGGGGCTTCCGAATGGAACAGAGATGTTGAAGAAAAAATCAAAATTTTCTCAAATCTTCTACATGACCAACACGAAATCGACAATTCCCACTTTCTGATCTTTGGCCCCTGGATATATGAGGAAGATATACCCAAGAATATCCAAGATCTTCT
Organism: Echium plantagineum; assembly: GCA_003412495.2. NCBI lineage: Eukaryota > Viridiplantae > Streptophyta > Magnoliopsida > Boraginales > Boraginaceae > Echium > Echium plantagineum. Next base: position 36,993,922 of record CM016563.1, read on the forward strand.
TTCCCGAAAATGGATTTCGGGCTCCTTTGCTCTTAAGCCGAAATGGTTTGAGAATCTTGAAGAACCTCTCCAAAATCTTTTTGCAAAGATCCACTCATTTTATGCTACAATTTGTAAAGTCAATTGGACTTTGGATGACTCGACTCTGGACAGTGTTGGATTCCACCTGCTTGTGGAACTCATTAGGTTCCACTCCCACTTTCATGTCGGACAGATCGACAACTGGATGGAGGAAATGAGTTTCATAGACAGATTCAAAGCAAAAGTGGGAAGCAAAAGAGAAAGATTCTTTGAAATCTATGGGGATGAATACACAAAAAAGATTGGAATTCCACCGAGAAAGAAACAGAGAAGAGCACCCCTAGCCGATGAAGCAGGACCATCTAACTAGGCAGATTTAGATTCAATGGAGATAGACTTTGAGGACTGCCCTGAGGAACTGGATGGAACTGATGAAGTGGTAGATCATGTAGCAGCCTCGGATACTTCTATCCCAAGGGATGAGAGTACGAATACTAATCCATTTGACTCTTCTATGTGTTTGATGCCTAAGTTTAGTTATTTGCAAAAGTTCTTTTCAAAATATTTTAATTCAACAATTATTGAATCTCCAATAGATAAACATAACAGTAGGATTTTGGTGGTTCTTCCACAACAACCCCAAATGCCATTATGAAAATTTTAAGTTGGAACTGTAGAGGACTTGGCAAGAAATCTACAGTACAACTCCTTTCAACGTTTAATAAACGTTACAAACCGGACATCTGTTTTCTTTGTGAGACCTTTTACACGGTTAACATTGCCACTAATCGTTTGACTAAACTCCTTTTCCCCAAACACTACGGTGTTGATTCCCTCGGGCACAGTGGGGGACTCTTGATTGGCTTTTCCTCTAATGTGAGAGTAACTCCTATTCATCTCCATAAGAATATTATGTTATTCTCAATTTTGACGGAGACTTCTAGTCCATGGATACTTGGATGTATCTATGGTAATCCCAAACTAAACCTTCGTGACTCAACCTGGAGTCTTCTTTTTGACACTCTACAATCATATCTTTCACATCCTCTTTTACTATGTGGTGATTTTAACCAAATCCTCACTAGTACTGAAAAATTCCCCCCTCCCCAAAAAAACATACCTGGCTCTTCTAGTCTTCTTAATTTCATCCAAAGTGTAGGACTTGAAGACCTCAAATATCTTGGTTGTCATTACACATGGGAAGGGACTAGACAGAACCATACGGTATATGAAAAATTAGACAGGGCCATGATTAACTTTGACTGGAGCAACCTTTTCCCTAATGCTAATTGTTCCATATTGCCCATTCATCGCTCTGACCATAGCCCTCTTATCATCAATACAAAATTCCAACAAGCTTCCTATCCGCGCCCCTTCAAACTTGAAACCTTTCTCTTCTCTATCCCCGAATTCACCAATATAGTCCATAAAGCCGAGAACACCCAACAAAATCAACCTAATACCTCCTCCACGGCCTACTCCTTCATTCATAAACTTAAAAATACAAAAAATTCCATCAAACTCTGGAACACTAATAGAGTTGGTAACATCTTTCAACAAATCAAAGATATTCAAAAAGAACTATCTATTCTTCAAAACAACCCTTCTAAACCAAACTACCCTTCCCTTGATAAAAATCTTAGAAACCAATTGGATGGCTTACTTGATCAGGAGGAAATTTAATAGAAACAGAGAGCCAAAATAAAAGCTATAAAGGATGGGGACAAAAATACAAAAGTTTTCCATGCCCACTTCAAACACAAATCCAAAACAAATAACATCCTTGAACTTATCAATGATAATAACGTCCTTATTAATTCCGAACCCGAAATTCAAGAATTATGTAGAAACTAATTTATTCAACTCTACAACCCTTCCAAACATAATACAAACTCCCATATACATTTCAACTCCATAAAAAACATCTCGGCCAAACTTACTACTAAACAATATAATATTCTTGATAGACCCTTTTGTTGGAAATTGATGTGTCAATTTCCTCAATTAGTGCCCGTGAACTATATCATCTATATATACGGTTCAACAAACGATAGTTATCTGAACTATCAGTAGTCTCACCCGAGATAATTCCGGGGTTCATCGAATGGCAGACTAGGCTCTCACGATGATCTTCGGGATTCGTGTATACGGTCTTATACGTTGAATCCCGATGCCTTCATTACTCGGGCTATGAGGTCACACACGTAACAATTACCGAAGATACTTTCGAGTAGTGACCCGAAAGTGAATAAGGGATTTGATCCATATTGAGGAATTTCGGTTCGATCGAGATCGTGTCCCGACCGAACCGATGGTGCGCCCGGAATTGGTTCCGGACACACCATTTGGGGTTTATGTATATATATATATATGTGAGATATATATATATATTATCATTTATTGACATGATTATAATTAATTAATGAATTAATTAAATAAGATATGATTTAATTAATTAATTAAGATTAATTAATTCCATCATCATGAATGGTTGACATCTTGGTGACTACTTTATGCCTTGGGAAGGCTTTGTAAGTCTTGGGAAGAACTCTTGTAAGAGAATCTTCCATGGACCAAGAGGCATTAACCATATGGATGGTTAATGTGTTTGTTTAGTGTATAATGTGTTTCATCATCCATTCTATATCATAAGATGATATAGAATGGGTAGAGAATCAAGCTAAGTATCACACAACTCTTGTTAGAGAACAAAAACAAACACACAAACTTCATCTTCAAACCCTCTAGCAAAACTCTAATTGTTAGAGTATAGAAATTGTTCTATAGTTTGCTATAGTAGTTAGACTACACACTCCTCAATAACACACACTAGTCCAAGTGTGTCTTATTGCTATCTAAGGTATTGGTGTGGACTATTTCATAGTAGTTCCATATCACCTTGGTGATAGAAATTTCTTCAAATAGAAAGCAAGGAGCAAGGTGTGGGGATAAGCACTTGAAGATCATATCGCTTCCGCTCACGCTTCAAAGGTATATCTTTGTAGCCACACTCTTTGTTTATGTTAGTTGTAGCATATTCACACTATCTTTAAACATATACTTCTATGAGCTAGTTCTATTGTGTAAGTTCTAACGATCAACGAATTAGGGTTTTCTAGACATATGAACTATCGTAGTTCATTGTGTCTTGCAACCCCGGGATATTCCATCATGGTATCATGAGCTATATTACACGTTTAACATGTTCTAGAAGTGTTTAAAGTAGTACCATATAGTATATATGTCGATATATGAACCGTAGCCGATTTTCGTATTCGGAAAACCCTCCCCGACAAAACCTAAGTTCCGCCTGAGTCCAGGCAAGCCAAGGACACGGCTCCACTGGAACGCGCACCCTCGGCTTTCCCTGGATACGGAACGCTTTGGCCCGAAGCCTGGTTCGGCCCCACTGGACGCGTATATGCACGTCCAAAGTCATTTGATGATTTCAAAACAAAACAAATCGATTAAGTCCAAAGTCATTTGATGATTATGGACGTTTTCGGTTTGTTATGGGTGATTTAGAGATTGTTTTGGAAATAATCTTATAAGTCCAAAACATTCTTTGAGAAGTTTAAAATAGTTTAAAATTAGCATGTATGTCAAAGTGTTGATTTTATCCTATCGGTACTAATTAAATTGTTTAATTGAGTATCGAAAGGAAGTTTGTGGTTTGAGTTATTATGAATTTCAAACCTTAAACTTATGCTTAGTCTCTTTGAATGTAATTGGGTTATTAGTTCAAAATGTTGAACTTATGGTAAAACTTCCGATAATTGGCTATGTTAGTTGTTGGACAACTAAAGGTTATGATATGCATATATGACTATGATTCACATTATTTGAATGTGAGTATGTGTGTGAGTTGTGTGTTGCTTGTGTGTTTTATTCCATTCCTAGCATGTTTATGTGTTTTATGTATAATGTGTTATACATATATAAACTGTAGTCTGAATGGAATGGGGATTTGATATGGCCTAGTATTTATTCGAAATACAGTCTGCGTACTGTCCTTGATATTGAAATACGACGCATGTGTCGTTTTAAATTATTGTATTGTTATTTCTTTTTCGCGGCGCATGTGCCATTTAATGCGAAAGTTGATTATGTAACAAGACATGAAGAGATGGACTTGGAGCATGGCGATGTCCAAGAAGACGGAGACCAAGGACTTAGTTTAGAACTAGTTAGACTAGTTTTATTTAATGTCTTTTAGGCCATATCACGTCCCTTTAAAGTGTTTATTATTCATGCCATGTTTCATGCTTACATATATTTTCTTGAAGTATATGTATACCTTATGTGATATGCATGAAATGTGGATTACATGTTTAATCTAAACCCCTCCACGTAATAATTAAGTGTTTGCCAAACCTAAGTTCAAAGTTGTCAAACTTTCCTACGTTTCGGGTGGATCATCCCTAGATGGGCACTTTGATTCATAGGAATAGGAGGCAATGGGATTACATGCGCTACAGGTTAGCCCATCGAACCGGCAAATGTAATCCATCCCTTTATGGTGAACTAAGGTTGCTTAAAACGTGGCTACAGGTTAGCCCATCGAACCGGCCCGTTTGGCAAAGGAAGTCTATAGTGTCTTAAAACGACTAGTGATAGACGCCAAGAGTCATATATAATCATTGGATGATTGATATATGATAGTCTAGTAGAACTTACCCATGGATTGGAATATGAGGATGATTGCGTGTGCCGCTCATACCCAAGTCCGTGGGGTCTTGGTATACTTGTACACTTCGAGGGGTTGTTGGTACTCGTATTATTGTTTCAAGCATGCTTTACTTGTATCGTATGTTTTACATATAAATTAAACTGAACGTCGTTTCATACTCGCATGTTTTAGATGACAACTGCTAAGAAATCAACTTCAAACTCACTCCGATCTACACTTGAGAAGTGTAAACTCAATGGCAATAACTTCAACTACTGGTCTCGTAACTTGAGAATCGTTCTCAAGCACGAGAGAGTCGAATATGTTCTTAAGGAAGAACTTCCTCCTCCACCCCATGAGGATGCCGATGAGCTAGAACGTGGTGCATATGATGTACACGTGGACGATGCATTGGATGTCCAATGTCTCATGCTGGCCAACATGGAACCGAATCTTCAGATTCAGTTCGAAAATGTGGCAGCATATGACATGTACTGCAGACTGGAACAGATGTTCCAGAAGCGGGTAAGAAATGAGCGGTACGAAGCTGTTTGTGCCCTCATGGATTGCAAACTATCCAATGGTCAACAGGCCAGTCCTCATGTTCTCAAGATGATTGGGATCATCGAGAGACTTGAGTCTTTGGGAACTCAGTTTTCCAAGGATTTGGCTGTTGACATAATCCTCCGTTCCCTTCCTGACAAGTTTGGTAACTTTGTCATGAACTTCAACATGCATGACTTCGATAAGTCGTTGTCGGAGTTGCATAACATGATCAGCACGGCTGATACTGCGTTGAAGGGTGGGAAGAGCTCTACCCCTACTCCCTCTGTTCAGATGATTCAGAACAAGAAGGCCTTTAAGAAAGGCAAGGGGAAATGGAAGGGAAAGGCCAAGACTGGAACAGTCAAGGCCCAGACTTCCAAAACTCCGGGTAAAGGTCCTAAGGGGACTGACCAGTGTCATTATTGTAATACACCTGGTCACTGGAAGAGGAACTGCAAGAAGTACCTCGAAGATAAGAAGAGTGGGACTCTTCCGACAGGTATATTCGTTATTGAAGCTTTCATCACCTCCAATAACTCTACTTGGGTACTTGACTCAGGATGTGGTTCTCATATTTGTCGAAATATGCAGGTACTACATGACAGTAGAGCCCTTCGGAAGGGAGAGGTGGACTTGCGGGTAGGCAATGGAGCGAAGGTTGCTGCAGTTGCCGTGGGCAAGATAGATTTAAAACTACCATCCGGGATGGTCTTAGTTTTAAATAATGTATATTGTATTCCTACTATTTCTAGAAATATTATTTCCATATCTGTTTTGAACAATGATGGTTTTACCATCCTTATGGAAAGGAATATATGTTCTATTAATCGTGATGGTTTACTTTATGCAAAAGCTTCAAACCAAAATGGTCTTTTCATACTAGATGAGGACCATGAGGTATATAAGTAAATATTAAAAGGAACAAGCCTAACGACTTGAATCCTATCTACCTATGGCATTGCAGACTTGGTCAAATAAATGAAAATCGCATCAAGAAACTCCACGAATGTGGAATTATTGAGTCACTTGATTTTGAATCATATGACCAATGCGAATCATGCCTTTTGGGCAAGATGACCAAATCACCTTTCACTGGAACGAGTGAAAGGGCAAGTGATTTATTGGGGATAATACATACCGATGTATGTGGTCCAATGAACACTCCTGCAAGAGGTGGTTTTCCCTACTTCATTACCTTCACGGATGACTTTAGCCGTTATGGCTATGTCTATCTAATGAAGCACAAGAGTGAAGCCTTTGAAAAGTTCAAAGAATTCCAAAATGAAGTAGAGAATCAACTCGGCAAGACTATTAAGACTCTTCGATCCGATCGAGGAGGCGAATATATGAGCCACGAGTTTGACGCTCATCTTAGAGATTGTGGAATTGTTTCACAACTCACACCGGCCGGAACACCACAGCATAATGGTGTGTCCGAAAGGAGGAATCGCACTCTGTTAGACAGTTTGCGATCCATGATGAGTCGAACCGACCTACATGTCAGCTTCTGGGGTTACGCGTTGCAAACTGCCGCACTTACCTTAAATAATTGTCCAACCAAGTCAGCTGAGAAAGTACCATATGAGATGTGGTTTGGGAAACGTCCCAAGATTAGCTTCCTCAGGGTTTGGGGTGCTTGGCCTACGTCAAGAAATTGAACGTAGACAAGCTAGGCCCAAAGGCTGACTTGTGCCATTTCATTGGTTATCCAAAGGAAACCAAAGGGTATTATTTCTACCTTAAGCCAGAAAATAAGATTTTCGTGGCTAGGACAGCACATTTCCTTGAGAAAGAGTTCTTATCAGGAAATGTCAGAAATACGGTACAACTTGAAGAAGTTCAAGATGATGAGTCGAATGAGTTAATGAACTCATTCGACACGTTTAATGAGCAAGTTGAGTTGTCGAACTCAAGAAACTCATTGAATGAGAGAGATGGGTTATTGAACCCAAGTGTCTCATCAAATGAGCAAGTCGAGTTAACGAACTCGGCAGGCTCACTTCAGGAAGTAGATCCTCCATTCATGATGGATCCTATCTTGGACCCTAGATCCACGGTAGATGAAACTCCTGAAGAAGTACCGACCCTTAGGAAATCCAGTAGGACTCGTCATGTTCCCGATAGATGGTATGGGGAATCCTTCTTGATAGAAGACGACGAGCCTTATACTTATGGAGCCGCAATGAAAGGGCCAGATAGCGAGTCATGGCTTGAAGCCATGAAATCCGAGATAGACTCTATGTACCAGAATGATGTCTGGACATTGGTTCACTTACCCGAAGGTGCTAGACCTATCGAGTGTAAGTGGGTCTTTAAGAAAAAGCTTGATAAAGATGGAAATGTCCATGTTTATAAGGCTAGACTAGTGGCGAAGGGTTTCAAACAAATTCATGGTATTGACTATGATGAAACCTACTCACCGGTAGTCATGTTCAAGTCTATTCGGATCCTCTTAGCCATTGCCGCATATTATGACTATGAGATATGGCAAATGGATGTAAAGACCGCTTTCCTTAATGAAAACCTTGAGGAGGATGTGTACATGACACAACCTCCAGGCTTTACATGTCCAAAAGGACCTAAGAAGGTATCTAAGCTTCAGAGATCCATTTATGGACTCAAGCAAGCTTCTCGCAGTTGGAACCTCCGATTCAATGAAGCAATTAAAGAATTTGGCTTCATTCAGAATGAGGAGGATGCTTGTGTATACAAGAAGGTAAGTGGGAGCCACATTGCATTTATAGTCCTGTATGTAGATGACATACTGATCATCGAAAACAACAAACCACTCCTTGAGTCAGTCAAGAGATGGTTGTGTAAGTGTTTCTCGATGAAGGACTTAGGAGAGGCGCAGTATATCCTTGGAATCAAGATATATCGGGATCGAGCCAATAGGTTGATTGGCCTGAGACAGGACACTTATATTGATAAGGTTCTGAGACGATTCGATATGATCGATTCCAAAAAGGGAATACTGCCTATGACAACTGGCACTATTCTCGGCAAAAGTCAGTGCCCCACCACTGACGTCGAGAAGGAGAACATGAGTAGAGTCCCGTATGCTTCAGCCATAGGATCTATCATGTATGCCATGTTGTGCACTAGACCAGACGTATCGTACGCTCTGAGTCTGACCAGCCGATATCAAGCGAATCCAGGCAACAACCATTGGACCGCTGTGAAATCTATCCTTAAGTACTTGAGAAGGACTAAGGATATGTTTCTGGTATATGGCGGAGATGAGGAGTTGATTGCAAAAGGTTTCACCGATGCCAGTTTCCAAACCGATCGAGACGATTTTCGTTCTCAAACCGGGTTTGTATTCTGCCTGAACGGTGGAGCTATCTGTTGGAAGAGTTCCAAGCAGGACACAGTTGCAGATTCTACTACGGAGGCCGAGTACATTGCAGCTTCTGAAGCAGCCAAGGAGGCATGTTGGCTTAAGAAGTTTATGACTGAGCTTGGGGTAGTTCCTAGCGCTGATGGTCCAATTGAGTTGTTATGTGATAACACTGGAGCCATAGCACAGGCTTAGGAACCCAGGGCTCATCATAAGTCCAAGCATGTCCTCAGGAAGTATCACCTCGTCCGTGAAATGTTCCAGAGAGGTGACATCAAAGTATCCAAAGTAGATACAGACGACAACGCAGCTGATCCCTTGACTAAACCATTGCCTCAGACCAAACATGAGTTCCATACTTCAGCTATTGGACTTAGACTTAGGTCCGAGTGGTCTTAGTCTTAGTGGGAGCTTTATTTCAGTTTATTTGATTTATATGTATGAAGTATACTTTTGTAAAACTCTTATTGTTGAATAAAAGTATTACTTCTTGTTTATTGATTGCCTATTCTTTTATAGCACTCGAATAAACAATTGAATATTTAATCATAGTTGTATGATAAATATTTTAATTCCCATGTAATCACGAGTTCTTGAAGAGGAGCCGACAAGTGTATTGGCTAAGGAACCCCTTTTTCAAGACAAGAACTGTGGTGATTACATTGTCCCTAGTGGTGTGTCCCAGCGTTTTGGGAACGGACACAACCAAACTAGTGTGTAATGATTCGTTTGACTTTGTTTCTTAAGTCAAAAGGATGGTCCAAATCATTACATGGGTTCATTGTCAAGAGAGTCTTGACATGGTACTGGACAGTGACCGTTGTGAAATTATAGAAGATATCTTGTGTCCTATATTTCACACGAGCCATATGATAGAGGTTCTGAGACCTACATGCATATCATTCTCATGCTACGTGAGCATGAGGCTTTGACTACTTCCGGACCCATCCGTTACTGGTGGTAATGGGGTACGTTGGGTCTTATGTGAATGTAGTGGTGAGATGATCGGTGATGCATTGGTAGGGTCTTTGTCCACCCTGGTATACAGGGAAGGTTTTCCTGGCCACTCGGAGAGTGAGTCTTACTTATCAATTCACCCGTTATGAACGGGAGTGAGACTATCTCGTGTTCTGAGAAATTATGTCATAGGAGTTGGCGACACGCTTTCTTGCTTTAGCCTATGACGAAAACCGAGGACAAAGGGAATCATGTGACAAGGATGCAAGTGTACATCCAAGACATTGGTAATAGTCCAAGGGCAAGTGGGAGTGTTGGAAATTGATGTGTCAATTTCCTCAATTAGTGCCCGTGAACTATATCATCTATATATACGGTTCAACAAACGATAGTTATCTGAACTATCAGTAGTCTCACCCGAGATAATGCCGGGGTTCATCGAATGGCAGACTAGGCTCTCACGATGATCTTCGGGATTCGTGTATACGGTCTTATACGTTGAATCCCGATGCCTTCATTACTCGGGCTATGAGGTCACACACGTAACAATTACCGAAGATACTTTCGAGTAGTGACCCGAAAGTGAATAAGGGATTTGATCCATATTGAGGAATTTCGGTTCGATCGAGATCGTGTCCCGACCGAACCGATGGTGCGCCCGGAATTGGTTCCGGACACACCATTTGGGGTTTATGTATATATATATATATGTGAGATATATATATATATATATTATCATTTATTGACATGATTTTAATTAATTAATGAATTAATTAAATAAGATATAATTTAATTAATTAATTAAGATTAATTAATTCCATCATCATGAATGGTTGACATCTTGGTGACTACTTTATGCCTTGGGAAGGCTTTGTAAGTCTTGGGAAGAACTCTTGTAAGAGAATCTTTCATGGACCAAGAGGCATTAACCATATGGATGGTTAATGTGTTTGTTTAGTGTATAATGTGTTTCATCATCCATTCTATATCATAAGATGATATAGAATGGGTAGAGAATCAAGCTAAGTATCACACAACTCTTGTTAGAGAACAAAAACAAACACACAAACTTCATCTTCAAACCCTCTAGCAAAACTCTAATTGTTAGAGTATAGAAATTGTTCTATAGTTTGCTATAGTAGTTAGACTACACACTCCTCAATAACACACACTAGTCCAAGTGTGTCTTATTGCTATCTAAGGTATTGGTGTGGACTATTTCATAGTAGTTCCATATCACCTTGGTGATAGAAATTTCTTCAAGAAGAAAGCAAGGAGCAAGGTGTGGGGATAAGCACTTGAAGATCATATCGCTTCCGCTCACGCTTCAAAGGTATATCTTTGTAGCCACACTCTTTGTTTATGTTAGTTGTAGCATATTCACACTATCTTTAAACATATACTTCTATGAGCTAGTTCTATTGTGTAAGTTCTAACGATCAACGAATTAGGGTTTTCTAGACATATGAACTATCGTAGTTCATTGTGTCTTGCAACCCCGGGATATTCCATCACCTTTACTATTGAGAAAATTAAAACTGCCCTCTTTCAAATGCCCCATCACAAATCCCCCTAGACCTGATGGATTCCCTGCGGAATTCTTTCAACATAACTGGAATATAGTCAATCTGGACCTTTCTAAAACTATCCTTGATTTCCTTAACAATGGGTACCTTCTCAAAGAACTTAACAGCACCTTCATTACTCTTATCCCCAAAAAACCAAATTCTAATAATCTCCAAGATTTCAGGCCTATTAGCCTTTGTAATGCAACCTATAAAATAGCTTCAAAGGTCTTACCTAATAGACTGAATCCTCTTCTTTCTGACCTCCTCTTCCCTTTTCAGAACGGCTTTATTCATGGTAGAGGAGCTCAGGATAACATACTCCTGGCCCAAAAAATAACACACCACATCTTTCACTCAAAAAGCAAAAAACATGGACTAGCGGGAATTAAAATTGATATGAGCAAAGCGTTTGATCGCATCAATTGGAAATTTCTTCTGGCTTCCCTTGAAAAAATGAACTTTCCCCCTCATTGGATCCTTCTAATACAAGAATGTATCACTTCCGTCCAATTCTCAGTTTTGGTTAATGGATGTGCCACACAACCATTCAAACCTTCTTGTGGACTACGACAAGAAGATCCTCTTTCTCCTTTACTTTTTGCTATCTACACTGAAGCTCTTTCTGCCACCCTTCTTCAAAATCAATGTAAAAATCTTCTTAAGGGCATCTCTATCTCTAGAAAGGGACCCCAGATCAGTCACCTTCTTTTTGCAGATGATAGTAATTTTTTTCTCCACTTAGATAAAATGAGCATCTCATCCTTTTGTCATGCCTTGGATCTCTTCTGTTCTGAATCTGGACAGATCATTAACTTTAATAAATCCATCATTACTTATAGCCCTAACACTCCTAACAACATCAAAACCTATGTCTCCCAAGAACTCAAAATCCAAGAATCCAATATATTTGAAAACTATCTGGGGGTTACTATTGATCCTCACAGAAACAAGAGAAAACTTCTTTTCGCCCAAATTATAGACAAAATCAAAAATAAAATTCTCAGCTGGCAAGCAAAATTCCTGAATCTTGCTGGTAAGATTACTTTAATCAAATCTGTCCTTACCTCAATCCTTATGTACCCAATGAGAGTTTACAAATTTCCTATTTCTATTCTCAATGAAATAGACAAAATCCTGGCTAATTTCCTTTGGGGAAGACACAATAGTAAATCCATACACTTGATTAACTGGAGTTTCCTCTGCATGGACAAAGAGGAGGGAGGACTTGGTTTCAAACATCTCGATCATTTTAACCTTGCTCTCTTGGCAAAAAACGGATGGAGACTCATTAATAACCCAAACTCTCCTCTCAGCACCCTCTTTAAATCCAAATACTACCCTAACTCCACTCCGGACCTTGCTGCATCTGTCAAAATAACAAAAAAAATCCTTCCCTTGTTTGGAGAAGTCTCCACGCAGGACTCCAACAACTTGACATGAACAAAATTTGGACGGTGGGAGATGGGAAAACCATTAATATTTGGCATGACTCATGGATTCCTAATATCCCACGTTCCGTTGTCTTAAATCATTTCAAAAAAGACTGCCCCTCTCCCATACCAGAAAAAGCGGGGGAACTTCTCCATATGGATGGTCATTGGAACTTCCCTAAACTCCGTAGAATTTTTCCCTCTTTTCTTGTCACAAAAATCATAGAAATTAAACTAACTAGCAATAAGGACGAATGGAGCTGGAATCTTAGCTCAATCAACACCAACCAAATCTATAGTAACATCCACAATATACACTCAGAAGAAACTCCAAAACCTTCTTACTACTATCAATTTAAACACTAGAAGAAACTCTGGTCTCTTCCACTACCCCAGAAAATAAAAACTTTCCTTTTGAGACTTGTCCTTAATCGACTTCCTACAAGGATCCAAATCTCCAATAAAACCAAGAACCCAATTGATACTAAATGCTCTTTCTGCTTCAATCAAATAGAAACATCCCTCCATCTTTTTTTACACTGCCCTCATGCCATCTTTCACTGGAAAAGTTATGGAATTCAGTTTACTTCTCATCTCAGAAAGATTAATGAATTTCTTAATCATTTTTTTGAGAAGAAACATAATTTGGATCACTTCATCAAAATCTGTAGTATTCTCTGGAATATTCGGATCACCAGAAATGAGCTTACCTTCAATAATAAACCTCCGGACCATCTCAACTTCAACAAAATGACACTGGACTGCTACACTAAGTGATCTTGTGCATCGAAGACTTCAACCCGCCAGCAAAGGAACAAACAAGAAATTAATCCCTCTATTCAGGATTACACACCTGTCTTCTACACTAGGCACCTCATTCATGCCACCTTTTCAACACTTAATTGTAACAAAAGGGATACAAAAATTTGCATTGGCATCTCGAATGATAAATTCCCCTCATGGATGATCAGCTCTTCTCATAAAGGAACCCACAAAATTATCAATGGCAACTCTATTTTCTTTAAGAAAGACTCAATCAACGATGAAATCAACATTGAAATTGCTTTTAATGCAATAATCACAAGACTATTATTGGTTAAAGGTGCAAATCATCACTCGATTTACTTTGTTATTGATGCGTTCTTTTCACGAGTATGGAGTAAACACTTTTATAGGCTTTTAAGAGACAAAGATTGGAGTATGATCAAGAGAGATGTGCTGAACTCCTGTTGCAGGATTTTTTGGTATCCGACGGCAGTTGGATGTTTTTTGAATCTCTTGGACGAAACTATTGCCGAATTCAATTCGGATTGTAACCATTTTACTTTACCAGTCTCTTTACATTCGAACACTATTGACTCTGTTGTAAACTTTTCTCATTAATTTAATTGAATGCATGAATTATCAAAAAAAAAAGTTTGTTAATTTTGAGCAGTGAAAGTTAATTCAATTCTGGATAGTGGTTTTCGGCTTGGGATTTTGTTTGTCAAGTGTATTTAGTTTGGCAAATGATAATGCTAGAGCGATTTTCATATCGTCAGAGCAAAATTATGTTTAATTCCTTTTATGCCCTTTGATTCTATGACTTATAATTACAATATTAATTGTTAATGATTGAATACTTTTATTTTTATTCGAATAATGAAAACAAGAAGAAATTTTATAATTAACAATTGAGATTACGATTATAATATAGTTTTATTAAAAGGGTGTAAAAGGAATTGAGCATGATTTTGCTCTGGCGATAGAAAAATTGCTCTGGCATTATCACTAGCCTTTACAGAAATTTAACACTTTTACATGAGAGAATTGCTGGAATTGTCCCAGTAAAAATGTGTCCATTGCAGTTTGGTCCCAGTTAATTGTTGGTCTACCAAAATGGTCCCAGTGATTCGTTCATTTGGTGCATTTTAGGCCCCAACCGTTAAATATAGACGAAAAATTGTAACTTTGGGCAAAATTGAAGTTTTAGCATTAACTCAAGGTTAAAATGCAAATTGGATATTTGTTTGTTTTTTTAATTTTTCTTTTTCAATTTCTTTGTCGATTTTTTTTTTATTTTTTCCCTAGTAAAAAGGATTCGATTTTGACAAAAAAAATTTGATTTTCGTTATTTTTTCGCAAAAAGGTTTAATTTTGATAGTTGTTGACAGAAAGGTTCAGTTTTCGTACTTTTTTGACAAAAATATTCGATTTTGATAGTTGTTTTAGCAAAAATGTTCAATTTTTTACTTTTTTTTCGAAACAACTACCAAATACAACATGTTTGTCAAAAAAGGTACAAAATCTTTGTTTGTCAAAAAGGTTCGATTTTGTACTTTTCTGACAAACATGTCCGATTTAGTAGTTGTTTCGCAAAAAGTTTTGATTTTGGTAGTTGTTTAAAAAAAAGTCAAAAATTGAACATTTTTGCTAAAACAACTATCAAAACTGAACCTTTTTGCCAAAAAACAACGAAAACCAATTTTTTTGCCATACCCGAAACATTCATCTAAAAAAACTACCAAAATCGAACCCTTTTTACAAGGAAAAAATCAAAAAAGAAAAG
Source organism: Echium plantagineum (assembly GCA_003412495.2). Taxonomy (NCBI): domain Eukaryota; kingdom Viridiplantae; phylum Streptophyta; class Magnoliopsida; order Boraginales; family Boraginaceae; genus Echium; species Echium plantagineum. The sequence goes on from CM016563.1 coordinate 37,009,001, forward strand.
GAATCGGAAAAAAATCGAAAAAATCCAAAAGATATGGAAAAAAAATAGAAAAGAAGTCCAAAAAAGAATAAAAAAAATCGACAAAGAAATCGAAAAAAAAAAAAAGAAAAAAATAAAGAAAAATCCAATTTATATCCAAACTACAACAGACACATATTTATTGAGACTATTCAATCAATTCTCTCACTTTTATATATTTGAAGTCATCAAATGTATCGAAATACATTTATTTTCGGGCAAATGGCTTCTGACATCACTCACGTTTGGAAAAAAAAAGCCAGTTAGATCACTCATGTTTTTCTCAATTTTTTGTCATCAAATGATTTCTTTTTCGATTTCTTTTTTTTGAGTTTTTCTCAATTTTTTGTCGGTTTTTTTATTATTTCTTTTTCAATTTTTCTTGATTTTTTTTATTTCTTTTTCAATTTTTTCTTGATTTTTTTTATTTCTTATAGAAAAAAGAAATCAAAAAACAAATCGAAAAAGAAATAAAAAAGAAATCGAGAAAAGAATCAAAAAATGAAAAAAAGTTGAAAAAAATCGAAAAAACAAATCGAGAAAAAATCAAAAAAGAAATGAAAAAAGAAATAGTGAAAAAAAATCAAAAAATAAATAAGAGAAAGCCGAAAAAGAAATCAAAAAAGAAATCGAGAAAAAATCGAAAACGAAATTGAAAAAGAAATCAAAAAAGAAATCGAAAAGAAATCGAGAAAAAAATCGAAAAAGAAATAAAATAAAAAACAAGAAAAGATCGAAAAAGAAATCGAAAAAGAAATCAGAAAAGAAATCGAGAAAAAATCGAAAAAGAAATCGAAAAAAATATCAAAAAAGAAATCGGAAAAATTGTAATATCAGGATTGGGGTCAATGTATTAATAAAAATTAAATTGAGTAGTTATGAGAGGATGTTTGGACAGAAATACCCTTCAAAAATCTGATGGGGTGACCTGAGTGACTTTTTAAACATTAATGATCTAACTGGCGTTTTTGAAACATGAGTGATCCAACTGACTTTTTTTCCAAACGTAAATGATGTCAGTTAGTCCCGCAATCCCGCACTCGAAAGAACGAGTTGACGGGCCCTTATGGCTAGTCTAACTAAAAGTGAGATACTCAAAGATTAAATTAGAGGAAAGATATTTGAAACTCTCTCCCTCCTCCCCTACCCCTACCCCCACCCCCACCCTCCACCCCCACCACCCACCTCCCTTGAGCAAGTAGATGGATAGCGGTGGTCCTAGCTGCGTTTTCGAAATCCTAGTTTCAAAGCTTCAAAGCTCTCAGGTAACCCCCTATGAACTCTGCTTTACACACATTTATATACCAAAATGTTTTTTTCGTCCCTACAAAAATGTACTATTACACACTTTCTTGATTACCAAAATGAATTCTTTCATTTGATTATTTTCTTAAGTTTTTGTTTTTCTTTTTAATTTTAAATAGTTAATTAACATGTAACCAGAAAATACTAGGTCTCAAGTCCTATAATCAGCAACTTTTTTTCGTTTCAATTTTAAAGGGCATTTCAATTTAGTGCAGAAAATGCTAAGTTATTATTTAAAAATTGATTCTTGGTTCAAATGGAAAATGGGTTTTTTTTTTCATAATTGGAAAGAAAATTGTTTTGATTTGTTGGGTTTCAGTTAATAACTGTAACAAGTAGTGTGCAGAAGTTATATAGTTGTCCGACTTGTGTTACTAGTTGTCTCCAAAAGATTGTCCAATTTGGTTATTAGTTGCAATATCAACAAACTCGGGGGTGGTTAATTGACGCACATAACTTTGATTTGAATCAAAATTGTCAAGTTAATATTAAATGGTGTCGAAAAATGCTATCTTTTGAAATTTATCACCTAATATTTTATGCTATATACAAAAATTTTTAGCCCTCGCCTCCTACTTAGCTTAGTCGGGAGACTCTTCAGATGCATTAGGTCATGTTCAAGTTGATACAAAAGTATTTGAGTCCATAATTTATAAAATAGACATTACTTTTGAAGTGAAAAAGAGTATCTGTTTTGGTCGAAATCTGATAAGAATATATGGGAAGTGTACGAAAGTTTAATGTGCTGTTTATCGTGATATATTGCCCAGCAGGGTTTGAAGGCACCTGACTTAAAGAAATTGTATGCTTTGCTGGTAGTAGTGACTAAAGGCATCGAAGTTGAGATGGATCTAGGACTATATGTGAAGCTTAGTACCATAGGCAGCCTCTCGAATTTGTTGTTTGGGGAATTATCTATGAGGTTTGATAAGTTTTTTTCTGGTCTTGATGATGTTTCAATATGTAACGAATATGACATGGAGGTTGAGGTTCTTCTTTTACTACTGAGATGCTGTTTGATACTTTTGCTTATCCTTGAGCCGCCAATTCGTTTGGAGAAGGGAAGAAATGTTCTATTGGTTCTGAGAAAGTTATGTTCAGTAAAAATTATAAGGGGAGAAGATACTGCAAGAATCGTCTTTGAGAAGTCATTTTCTCAAGCATGCCAAATGAGCAGTAACGACTTGAAAATTTCATCCCTTGAGAACTCTGATGCTGCTTTAGAGTTCTTGGAACTAACTAGTTCACGGCTCTTTTTCATATCTGCAGTCCTAGAGGTAATTTACTATTCACTTCATATTTCTGGTCTAATACTTTTTATAGTTTCTTCATTATAGCTTACTGGATCAGGTTGGTAAAATTTAAAAGGTTCTATTCCAATGAACAAGAACAATAGTTGAGATAATCTATCTGGAAGTTCAGCAGTAGGCTATGCTTACAGGAGTAAATAATGTCTCAAGGTGTTTAGTGAGATAATGTTTTGATATTATTATCACAAAGTGCTGATTCACGAATTTGCTAACCGAGTATATATGTAAGAACTTAGAAGTCGTAGAGCTCTGATCAGTTTTCATCTATCGTTAATCATACTTAAACCAGCTGAAAATATAGACTCCAGATAGTCTTCAATAGTTTGCATATACTTCAAAATCTTCCTTGTTCCGTGATAATATATACAAGGGTGAAGCTAATTTATACAATTAATTATCCACATACTACCTCCATTACTTTTTAGTACCGTAAAAGATACTTCAACTTTGATCCGGAATATTTTGGTTTTCATGGATATTATGTGAACAAGAAGTTTATGAGGAGCATTGCATCTATCTATCTAAGTAGTGCAGTTATTTGGTCACATACATCCCTGTCATAGTCATGTTTTCTCCTTTTGCTCAAGTATGAGAAATTTCTTTCCAGGTGTTCATAGATGAGCTCATGGAGAATAATAAGTTGCCCGAGTATTGTCTTTTGATTGATACTGTAGCACTAAGTGGTCAGAACCTATTTGCCCCGAATATGGGTGCTATTGGTATCCTGGTGGAAGTGGTCTGTTGTCACTTTTCCTTATCTTTGTCTGATCAGAAATCATATGAAGATGCTGTCAATAGATTGTTCTGGGTAAATGGAGGAGAAGGTGAGCATCGAACTAGACCTCCAGAAGTGAGACTAACTACAGCTGCTTCTTTATTTCTCGCTCTGATTAATCTCGGAGCACCAAGATACATCCTGGGTCATATGGTTCTACTGGTTTCAGAAGCATGTAGTAGTATGATGCATCTTGGTAGTTTTTGTGGAAATCATAATCTCTTAAATTGTGTTCTCTCAATCTATAGAACATCTGTTACTTTGTACTGTGAACGAATCTGTAGGTTGGAAATAATAAGCCCTTCCCCAAATGCTGTAGTCTTCTGCTCCAACGAGGAAGGAAAATCTCAGCATTCTTTTGAATCTTATGTATCGCCCATTAGGAAACGGAAGATGGATGATCACATGAGAATGCTAGATCATTCCTCGGATGTTATCTTGCAGAATATTATTGTTGGAACAAAATCTGAAGTGGAGGATTCCGCCACCAAATATGTGAAGGAATGTCAGACTATTCTTCATAAGTCCTTCCCTAGTGAGAATATAGAAAGACTAAGAAATATAATTTTAAGAGCTTCAGATGGCTTTGGTGATGGAAAAATAAAATCATCTCAGCTTCCCAATTTGTTTGAGATATATTTTATTTCGTCCCTGTTGAAGCTAATGAGTACTTCCTTGCATTTGGCTATTCTGTGTCTCGCCCATGATGGCTCAGGTAGTTGCAGATCTCTAGAGGAAATTATTTCTTGCAAGGAGTATGATTTTATTTTGGGAGTAACGAGCAGTTTTGAAAAATGTAGCATCTGTCTTCCAGAGCTACAACAGTTTGCTGGCTGTGTGGAGAGAGTCCCTTTGAGACATAAAGGACCCATGATGATGTTTGTTTCTCTCTTAGGTCTTCTTTCATTGGCTTTTAATAGTGGGGTTGATTGCTTGGTGAAGGGGTGCTTGCTGACTATCATGGATGTGATGACTTTCTTTGCCTTTGATAAAGATAATTCCGACGCACTCTATCAATTAGTTGATTGGACATCTAAAGAAACACTTTCTAGTTTGTCTCTTGTCAAGCTTCAGAAGGTATATAACGCCTCTTTCTCCTAAAATTGAATATAATGTGTTTTATCTCTAAAGATTCCTTTGGTTATGCAGTCTCGGGCCGTTTGTACTTCAAGTTGGGCAATTGCGTTGAAGTTTCAGAAGTCCTGGACTCTACATTCAAGGTGAGTTGAAGTGCTAATTTTCCACGATCACTTAAATCTTGGTTGCCTTGTATGCATGGACTTTTTATACAATGTATTAAGATAAAAAAAGCTAATGGTGATCACAATTCTTTCTCAGAGTCCTTCTGGTTATCTCATCTGCCCCCTGCTTATTCACTTGAAAAAGAAAGATGAAATCACTATTGTTGTTTATTCGACCCCCCTTACCCTGCTTAGGTGGGAGCCTATCTAGAGGCTGGGCATGTTGATATTGTTCTTGACTCTATTCGATATCTATTGAATATGCAACTTTCACGGTCCCACAACTCAATATAGATGTCCAATTAATTTTCTTCAGTCTCACTCTCTAATACACCCTCATAAAGTAGTCTAAATTTTAGTTTACATTGTTTTCCCTCGACTTATGTCTGTGTTCTCTGCGGACAAGATTTGCAACCTAAAACTCCGGTCTTACTTTTTTTAGCATGTTTTCTGTACTTTCAAAAGAGGAAAAATAATGATTTCATGCTTGCCCCTTTTGGATAACTTGAACCCATGACCTTTTGGTTACATGTTTGAAGGTCTTACATGTAGACTATGATTTGCTGCTTGTTTGTTTTTCTCCTATCTTAGCGTAATCAAATTTCTTGAATCAGTCGCCAAGAACTCCAGGAATTTGTTTCGCCTCATTTACTATATTATAGGATGAATCAGTAATGTTTATTCCATAATAGTCTAATGCATCAGTTATGTTTTTCAGTTTCTTGTTATTGACTGCAATGTGAAAAGACCTACTGACTAAGATATTTTATCTGATCTTTAAAATTTTGTTCGTTCTTGTAGAGTAACTTGGTTCTACCTATTTTATTTTCAGAAGACGTTTTAAAACATTGCGGTTAGGAATTGCAGTATTTTTAAGTAAATTTTTGAGTAGATGATATCAGAGCCTGAGTTTTGAAGTTTTGCTAATCTCCTTAGTCCTTACTAACGATTTAAACTGTTTCAATAAAAATGGGTAGCATCCGTAAGACAATAAACTATACTCATTAGGTGGTATCTGGTAGTGTCCGAGGAGCGTAATCGCGCACTCTAGGTTGCTTTTTATTTTAGTACTTTTTATTATGTTTTTCATTTAATGGTGTACGGGAACTTATCCTGTCCCTCCTTATGTTGGGCTTCGGCTCTGAACCTTTATGTGTATTTTAATAAAACAAAAGCCTCGGGGCTTAATTTAAAAAAAAAAAAAAAAAAATGGAGTTGGTTGATAACCATGTACGAGATGAATTTTCTAAGCACTTGTTGATTTAGGCTCTTGGTTGTGGGTATTTTTTTTTTGTAACTAATTGGCTACATGTGTAGTCAGACTCCCTACCAGAAGATTATGAACACTTTCTGGTTTAGGATCTCGGGTGTGATAATTGCCTTTTAACTAGTTTTATGATTTGTAGAGTGGCAACCTCCCTGCCAATTAGTGCTACGGGAAGTGAGGAGAGATCATCACAACCCTCGGATGTCTCTCCTTTTAGGTGTGGACATCATACTATAGAGACAGAGGAGATCAAGAAAACGACAAGCGGGGAGATATTTGTCAAGTGCATAAGGCAGCTCCAAAACCCATCTACCTCAACACCATCCGACTTCGATGATTTGGTTGATTTTATCGAGTGCCAAGAGGGTAAGGATTATTCATCGTGGCTAAAGAATCGACGAAGCTTTTATAGGTTGAAATGGCAGAAACGTAAAGAGCTTATGTGGGAGAAAAGGAAAAAGAGTTGGAAGCGAGTTAAGGGGAAAAACGTGTAAGGAGCTTTCGTTCGACACTGATGCACAGGATCAACCAAGTATCATAACCAGCCATGAAAGTCAGAAATGTGAAAATCCGTGATGACCAGCACCCCCCCCCCCCCCCTCCCCACCTCTTGAAACAAATGGAGTATATATTTTAGCAGTTAAGTCAGTTGTAGCTATTAGTAAGTGTGAAATTAGAACAATCTTTTGTAAATTTGGAAGTGAGAAATCACTTTACAACACAGGTTACTTGTGACTCGTCGTGAGTATGCTAGCTCTCTAAATTCATTTTTTTTTTTAGGGCCTTTTTGTTAAAACTGAAAACTGAATCTGACAACAAGTGACTGAAACTGAATGTCTGAATCTGAATGATAACTGAATCTGAATGATAACTGAATCTGAATAATGAAATATTTAAGTGTTTGATAACAGTTCGCAGAAAAGATCTTAATTTAAGTCACATTGACAAAATTACCCATAGCATACTTCATTCATATATATAAATTACTAAACAAGTCATTTGTGTAAATATTATAATCTAAATTATTAATAGTATAAATATAATAATATGATTCAATAAATATCAAAATTTTATACAAGATAATTGATGTCATTCAATAAATTATAAAATTATAAAGAAGATAATTAATGTAGGTAAATAAATACTCCCTCCGTTTCTTTTTATTTGATTGTTTGAAGCTTTTTTCTTGTTTCAAAATATTTGATTGTTTACAATTTCAATGCAACTTTTTACAATTTCAATGCATCTTTTTACAATTCCAATACATCTTTTTACAATTCCAATGCACCTTTTTACAATCTCAATGTAGTTTTTCACATTCTCTTAATAAAGTACTTTTTCCTCAAACAATCAAATAAAAAGAAACGGAGGGAGTATTAAATATTTAATTAAAAGTTATAATATCTAAAATCCAAAAAGTAAAATATAACATAAACAGGGCCTAACAAACAAAAAATTATGATTATTAGTCATATATATGTATCGACTGCATCATCATCACTTCTTCATACACACATTGTATCAAGATGTACAATAATTGGATTGTTCACCAATCACATCCATTGGCAACATAAATAATTATCAACAATCACAATAGCAACTAATAAGCAAAATTTGTACCCAAATCAATATGAAAATAATATTTTAACAATAATAGTAACAAACAGATGCACAAAAATAACTAAAAATTCAGTTTTAACCATAAGATAACATTATCATAATTAAAATAGAGAATTACATTGAAAATATATAACATCAAAAATAAATTGAATAGTGAAAAAGAAAATATTATTAATCCGTTTGACATAAATTTTCTCATCAATTGAAGTAGAGAAACGTGTAATATCTGATGTTAGATTTGGGCAAATTGATTATTTGAGAGAATTGTAGGATTCAGTCATTAAGAGGAGAAAAATAAGTAGCAAATTTTGACTTAAAATTTTGTTAAGGATTTCATTCAGATCTGAATTTATTAAGTACTTAAATTTTTTTGTTAACAAACAGAATGAAATAAGAATTGAATTAATTAATTTTAAATACTTAATGGATTTAACAAACATTCCCTTAGTCTCGTGAGGAAATTTTTTTTGTTAAGCGCGTGTTGGGCAGTTGTATCATATTCGAGATTGAGAGTGAGTTATTTTAAGTATTTCTTTTGTTATTTTTACCGCAAAATATATTACACCCTTCTTCCCAAATTCTTATTCCACTTTCTATTTTTCGGGGTTAAAATTTGAAAACTTTAACCATTAATTTTCAATACCCAATAACAAATAATATAGTCAAGTTGACTGCTATTAGATTCATTTCAATATATATATTTTTAAGTCATGTCTCGGAGATCATGAAAAGTCAAATGTAAATAAAAATGGGAAAGAGGGAATAAATAAAATGACCAAAATAACTTTACTGACAAGTCATATGCCCCTCACATGATATAATTCACGATGACATAATAAGTGATGGACCTAAAGAGTTTTAAACATAGATGATTGATAAGAATATTTTGAAATATAGGTGATAAACTGAAAATATTTTGTGAACAAAGATAATTGTTGTAGCCGTTTGCCCTAAAAAAGATAGGTAATTTGAAAATTTGATGTTAGGGAAACAAAAAACTTAATCTTAAAATTGTTTAGAAAAAATATTAAAATATGACATACCATTGTAAATTTTTGTAAAAATAGCAACTAAACTGCTAATGGATCTGGTAATATGTACCCATTTATTATTCGACCCGAAAACTCGGGCCTATTACGTGTTTGTATCTTTCTTATCTAGTAATACTCGAGTAAATATTTTTACTTGATGACATATCGAATAAATCTAAGCCCGCTCGAATATACGATCGTTTATTTTCTATATTAAGATAAAAGATTTTATGCTTTAATAATAGTTAATGTCAATAACCACTAGTATAAGTTAAAAGATCTTATGCTTTGATAGACTGGCCTCACAAACCACCACGGGTCTTTCCAGCACGTTTTGTCTTCACTCACATGCTCACTTTAAGAAAGTATCATACATTATAAGCAAATATTCTTTAGTTTTTTTTTTGAAAATTATATTGAAGACAACAGCAAATGCATACGTGTTACAAAAGAGTCAAATATTTTTTTTTAGTATCATCATTACACAACCTAATTCTTGTTTCGATTCTATTCAGAAAAAATACTTGTTGACACTTCTCAGTGGGTAATGATGCAAACGAGCCGGGTTCGAGCGGATAACGGATTACCCGGCCAGATACAGATTTTACCGAGCTGGGTAATTACACGGGATTAACGAGTCGAGTAGGAAACAGGCTACTCGAATCCGGTCCGGGTGTCGAGCCTGGGTAACCCGGCTCGTTCTTATCGGGTTTTACCCGGCTCGGTATATATTTTTCTTTTAACGGGTAATTTTACCCATTTTAGTACACTTCCAAATTTTAGTGAACAATTTTGATATTTAATTTTATTCACTATTTTTTATAGTACACAAATTTCTGTAAAATTGAAATAAAATTCTACTTTTAATCTCACATACAATATTCTAATTATTTAATTAATCAAAACTATTATATGTATTAACAATTTTCTAAATACAAACAATAAATAACTATAAAATTGAAATAGAAAAAGAAAAAATCATTAACACATTTGACAGATAAAGTTAAATAATAGTTATTAAAATGTAATAAAAGATGCATGCTGAGATATGGTGAGAAGAAATGACCCTTTTAATGGAGGAGGAATTCGGGAAGAGTAGGAAGTGGTACGATTGATAATGGCGTTTGATACAGGAACAGGAATGAGCTAATGTTATTTGTTTCTATTTTAGGTTTACACGTTTAGGTTTTACTCAAGTAATTTGAGCTTTTTAGTACCGGGCTATTGGTCCTTAGTAAGTTAGTATACTAAAATATCAAATACTAAAAATAGTACTTATATAAATATATAATAATAATATTATAAAAAATAAACGAGCGGGTAATCTAGCGGACCCGGGTGTTTCTATTCGGTATCGAGTAAAAAAAATTACTTGAGTATCGCTCGATAAGGATACGAGCGGGTAACGGACCCGGGTTTTCCGAGTCGAGTAACGAATTACCCGGTCCTTTAACAGCACTACCGATGGGTCACCCATCCCAGAATTACCCCAAGTCTAGCACGCTTAATTTTGGAGTTCTCATGAGTTGAGTCACCGAAAAGAAGATGCGTTTTGATGGTATGAGTAGTACCAATCAAATCATATTAAACCTATCACATCTAGTGCTGTTATCGAGCCGGGTTCGAGCGAGTAACGGGTTATCCAGCCGGGTTTTTATTTTACCGAGTCGGGTAATTACCCGGTTCTAACGAGCCGGGTAGCAAATGTATTACCCTCGTATCGCTCGATAAGGACACGAGCGGGTACCGAGCCGGGTTTTTTCAGCCGGGTGACGAGCGGGTTCCGGGTTATCCCCAAATTTATATTTAAAGATTTTAATTTTGGGGTTCTCTTCAACAATATTTCATTGTTGAAATGCAAATCTGAAAATTCTTTTCAATACTAATTGTATATTGGTCATTTGAAGTTCAATACGATTAAAGTACAACATATATTACATATAAATATAAAATATAAAAAATAAACGAGCGGGTAATCAAGCGGACCCGGGTTTTTCGATTCGGGTATCGAGTAAAGAAAATTACTCGAGCATCGCTCGATAAGGAACGAGCACGGACCCGGGTTTCCCGAGTCGAGTAACGAGCGGGTTACGAGTTACCCGGTCCTTTAACAACACTAATCACATCGCCTACTTTGGGCCAGATATTACACTAATGGACCAGGTAACCCCTCACCCGCTCGCCGCCCGAAATCGAGCGGTCCGCGAGTAATATGTTTGCCCCCGACTTACTAACACGAGATAATTACAATGCTTGGTAAAGCTTAAAGTCGGTGAAGAACCTGATACTTGTTCGAACCGGTTCGGTTCAATTTAAGATTTAGTTCCATATACATAGTTTGAGAAAAAGCCCGAAGCTCGGTCATCTCTCATTCACTTAAACTAGAAAAACCTCGAACAACTTCGCCTCACTCTCTTCTCCACCAAAATGGAAGACATAGAAGATCTTCTTTTGGGCAGCGGCGGCGGAGTCGCGGCGGGGTTCAGGCTTCCGGTAGCGGCCGCCGTGGGTGTTGATAAAAAACAACAAAGGAAGAAGAACAGTCTTCGAAACCCCACTTCTTCTTACTACTCATCACCTTCAGCTCCCAAAATCCCAGGGACTCAGGTTACATTTTTTTAATAGCCCACTTTTTTATACCAAAATGATTGTCCACTTTTCGATTGTCATGTTGAGTTGAAGTTTCCATGTTATTGGGAGTCGAAGATTTTATATTTTCGGCTCTTGGATATAATGAAATAAATCGATATGGTTCATGAAATTAGTAGATAGTTGTTTGCACTCCACTCGGGGTAAGACTATGCCCCGGGTGCCTCGGGGAGGCATTGTGGGATGTTGATGATGTATTAGTTGTAGCGGATTCTTACATACACGCGAATTCAATGCCAAGAATATATGTCGAAACAGATGTTATATAGTATGGAATTTGGAATATGGGAGTTTTAATAAAGATTTTATTTTTCCTTTTCAGACTATTTATGTAAAGACATTTGGATGTTCGCATAATCAGGTAAACTTTCTGGTCGAGAAGGTTATTTTTACTTTTACTGTTTTATGAAACTACGAATTAATTAGTTATCCCTCCATTACAGAAAGAGTGGTTTATTTTTAAACTTTGAACATAGATATTTTGTATATGTGTGTAATATTCAGTGAAAATGCATCAAAATATTGTATTTTTTAATGGATTCAGTATTGTCATGATAATTGTTATTGAAATAGAAGTTATCGTGTGTAAATTAAGGCCGTAAAGTTTGTTAATTCTGACCATTGAATAATTAAACTAGACCATCTTTTTTGGAATGTTGGAGTGTTTCATTTTGTATGTTCTGGATTACGTAGGCTTACATGAAATCTCGAATAGTTTGTTTTTGAATAATGATGTTAGTGATAGGATTACAGCTGCTCAATTTTAGTAATCTCCAGCGTGTAGTTCGTGAGACTTGGAGACTTGACTAACATTTGAAGTTTTCTTAGAGGTGAACCCAAATGGGAGAAATCTATGTCATTTGCTTCCAGTTGGTTTTATATCCATTTTGGTGTTTGCATTCTGTGGCATATACTCCCTTTAGTATATACATTTTGGTTGGTGGGGACTATTTGTATAAAGTTCTATGCCTACATGTTTTAAACAGTTGGAAATACTCGAGTTAATTCAAGATTGAGTTATTAATCGTGGGGTTTTCTCTAGTTGATCATTTTAATTTTGGATTGTTAGGCTTCGGTTATCTTCCAACTGAGGAATGAAGCAGTGTGGCTTTAGGTTGGACAATTTGGGTCCTTAGATGCATAGAAGATTTGTAATCATATCAGAAGTAGACTCTTACCTAAAACATCTAGTTATGTGCTATATTATTCCTTCAATAGCAATTTAAACATATGAATGTTTTTTTAATGTACTACATGCACCTACAGCTCAATTTTCATTTTGCCATTTGAATGGCTAGTCATATATATACCTATTCTAGTTGCTATATTTTGTCACTGATGTAGTATTTCTGATTTATTATATGCATTTAGGTTTTGAATGATTTCCCATATTTCCAACACTTGGTTTACTAATCAAATGTTGAGAATACTGGTTTATCTTTTTCTCTGCATCTTGAGTTTTGATAGTGATATGTAACTGAACTTGTATTTGCAGAGTGATAGCGAATATATGGCTGGACAGCTTTCTGCATTTGGTTATGCTTTGAGTGACAATCCAGATGAGGCAGATCTGTGGCTAATAAACACGTATGTTGTCTTAATATTTATATACAAGTTTTGTTGTTTTATTAGGTAGATGACTGTTAGATATGGCAGTCTATCAAGATCTGCTATTACTAGTATTTGTTTCTTGATATGTTGGTTATCTCCTCTCAAAGTTGATCTGTAGTTGCAAAGAACATACTGTAGATATATGAATCAGGAATTGATGTTATTTTGAACCATTGTTGCCGAAATGGATCCTTTAACTATTTTGTGATTACTATGTCTAGTTAGATTACATCAAACCTCTCTACCATTTTCAGGTACATCCTTTCATGATTAACAACGAGATTTTCTATGAACATTTTTAACAGGGCCTCTAGTGCAATTGATTGAGATGTCAGCATTGTTTCTCAAAAATTTTGCATGCTAACTGTCATTGAAAGGCAACATTAAGTGACACTAGATTGTGTGTATGTGGCATTTGCCTAATATAGTGGGGAGATGTTTTTTACATTGTATTCATTTTTCCTTGCATCTTTGTTCATGTTTTTTTAATCATTTTTTGCCCTTGTATATTTTTAGTGGAGGGGAAGCCTTCGGGAATGGACTAGGTGTTTTGTTAAATTTGATCGAGCCACTTTGGGTAAGGACCATTTAGAAGTCAAATGAAGGTCAACAACTCAAATATACGATTTTAAAAGAATTTAGGTGACAAATGCATCCCACGTCCCTATTTGAAAGGTTGAAAACTTTATTTGGCTCTACGAAATGTTTACAGAAGTTCAGGTGGCTAGATGAAATTTAGCCCGAGTGTTTTTCTTTCAAAGCTAATTTCAAAGGTTGGGTTTTGGCTATATTTCGTTTAAGATATGAATGAAATTCAATTCATATGTGATTTTTGTTAAGCAATGCAAAATTGTGTTCATGAACTTGGCAAGCACGTTCCGACATATGTATGCTTACATGTATATTCTCCGACCTTTGTTATATGTGTTGCTCCCTCAATATGTTTGTGATTGATTGTTTACCATTTCAGTCTTGTGTTTTATTAATTGATTGTTTAGAGCAAAAAGTGATTATTGACTTTATTATTGGTTGACAATTTTCTCTTTCTTATTATCATTAGTTGATAATCTTGTATCTCTTATTATCCTAATGAAGCACTTTTTAGCTAGATGATCAGTCAAAAAGATATGGAGGGTGGTTGCCACCCTCACTAATAGTAACTTCATCATTGTATTCCTACTTGTACATGGTTGAATATTTTTTGGCCTACTCATTAGTGCGTTGCCCAAAGGATCGAGCGGCCAGAGTTTTGTAATAACATGTTAGTTTTGTTGATATTGCCTTTCATGCTGTCTTAATTGTATAAATCAATTGAATTCAGATGCACAGTGAAGTCCCCCAGCCAATCTGCCATGGATACACTCATCAGCAAGGGTAGAAGTGCTCAGAAGCCACTGGTAGTGGCTGGTTGTGTGCCTCAAGGAAGTCGTAATCTGAAAGAGCTAGATGGGGTTAGTATAGTTGGAGTCCAACAAATTGACAGAGTTGTGGAAGTAGTGGAGGAGACTTTAAAAGGTCATGAGGTGCGGCTTCTGACTCGGAAGACACTGCCGGCCCTTGACCTTCCGAAGGTACCATATTGAGCTTGAGATAATGTCAGGCTATTTAGGATTACATCCACATTAGGTGTTAAATGTTTAGCTATTTTAATTGTTCATTAAAATTTGTAACAGGTGAGGAAGAACAAGTTTGTCGAAATACTTCCAATAAATGTCGGTTGTTTGGGTGCTTGCACTTATTGCAAGACAAAGCATGCTCGGGGTCACTTAGGAAGCTACACCATTGACAGCCTTGTAAGTTTTGCATAATGATCTATGATTCAATTGTCATGGAATGTTGGTCTTGATATCAGCATTTTAGGTGGGGCGAGTAAGAACAGTCATTGCTGATGGTGTGAAGGAAATATGGTTGAGTAGTGAAGATACTGGAGCATATGGTATTTTCCTTCTCTTTTTTCTCCTACATGCACATAGAACAACTAGGTATATGGTATTCTGGACATGATGTTATTATTAATGTAAAAGGAAGTGCTAGTCATTATACATCCTCGTAACTTTCTGTGTGTTTATGACTTTATCGTATGCTATCTTTTGTGTGAATTGGCTAAGGGTAGTTATAATCTTCATAATCTGAGGAAGTATTTTGTAAAAACGAGTACCATATCCTTAAGGAAATAAGGTTTGTGATTTAAAATTCTGTTTGTCCTGTGCTCTACATCTTCAGATTTGAAGCACATTTGTTGAGGCATAAAACATTTTCCATATGGTAACATTATAAATCATAACACTCGCACATTGAATAAACATTGTTTGAGTTGCACGGGCTTATTACTAATACAGTCTGGATATGAAACCCAACAGGCCGGGATATAGGAGTTAATCTTCCGATGCTACTGAATGCATTGGTCGCGGAGCTTCCATTAGATGGGTCCACAATGCTTCGGATTGGGATGACAAACCCTCCATATATTCTGGAGCACCTAAAAGAGATAGCCGAAGTGTTGCGTCACCCATGTGTGTACACCTTTCTTCATGTACCTGTACAATCGGGAAGTGATGCTGTTTTAGCGGTATGTTGAAACCCAGAAGTTTTCGTCAGAATAAGCTGTTGCAATTTGAATATAGCTATTTTGTTGCCATGTCCTATGGAGTCAAAGAGTGTACATTCTCTGGCTCTTTGATATAATGGAATAAATCATACCTATGCTTCTAATATGTTGTGAAGTAGTTGATACTGTTTGCATTTCACTTTTGGGTCAATACAGAAACAGCCTCCCTGTTATCACAGGGATCCCCTTATCGAGTTTAGGCGGCAGCCTCTGTAGAACATTGGGGAATGTTGTTCTGGTACTAATAAAGATAAACCACAACAAAATTATTCCAATATCATAATAATCTCTCATGTACATTGTTTTATCAAAGCAAGTTAATCTCTATTCAAAGTTTAACTATTTCTATTCTAGGCAATGAACCGGGAGTATACTGTAGGTGAATTCCGGTTGGTGGCAGATACATTGAATAGATTGGTTCCTGGAATGCAGATTGCAACTGATATCATTTGTGGATTTCCAGGTGATGATTAAGTTTTAGCTTTAATGCTTGAGTTGTTTGCTTGTATGTCCATAACGTGAATTTACATATGGACACATTCCGCAAGTTCGTGGCTTAAATTTATCTAGGAAAATGAACAGTCCCCATCATTCCCCAAGCACCAGATCCAAAGTGATTTTGACTATTAACAGGTCTTATTCTTCTTTTTTCAGGTGAAACTGATGAAGATTTTGCTCAAACTGTTGACCTTATAAAGGATTACAAGTTGGCTCAAGTTCATATATCACAGTTCTATCCCAGGCCTGGTACGCTGCAAATAGAGTAATTATATGTATATGTACAATATATCCATTGCTTTTCTCCATGTTTTGGCCGTTTCCAGTAGTTGTTACTAGTTGACTTTCATGGTATTCCTGTCTGTTGAAAGACACGATTTTTGTCATTATGGAAATATAGAAGATGAAAACAAAAGCACTACTTTTTTATTTTGCTGCACGAGTTATGACTTACCCTTGTAAGAGATTTCCTTACATGTTTTGCCTTGTCTGCAGGAACACCAGCTGCAAGGATGAAGAAGGTTGCAAGTAATGTGGTGAAGCAACGCAGTCGAGAATTGACTACCGTATTCGAGTCATTTGCACCATACAATGGAATGGAAGGCCTAATAGAAAGAATATGGATAACTGAAGTTGCTGCCGACGGAGTTCACTTGGTAACAAAATAAGAATTCAACTTTATCTTGATAGTTCTTTTACCAGCTGGTCTGTTACTATGCCAACTGAGATGAATTTTGACTCAATAAGTGATATACAAGTTGCTAATCAAAAAACTCTCTGGGTTGCCCCTCCGTTTTAATAGATAATAATATACAGAAGTGCCTGCGATGCATGAAATATATAGTTCAGAAACATGTGGCTACCAGAAAAGTTAATAGCTAATGGACTTAAGTTTGAGATATGATTACAGTGCCTAATTCATGACTTACATATGGTTTGGCTGTTAATTGAGAGATTTGAACTCTGAACCCTCGTCATATACTCTTAGAATTGACTATCTAGTTAAACTCCTACCCCCTTTTGAAGCTGCTATATGACCATATATTAAGGTGTTTTCTATTTTAATGGTTACCCATCTTTTGTCTTACCTAGGTTGGGCACACAAAAGGGTATATTCAAGTGCTGGTAATTGGCCCAGAAAGCATGCTGGGGAGATCTGCTATGGCGAAAATAACATCTGTTGGGAGGTGGTCTGTTTTCGGAGAAGTACTTGAGGTTCTGTGTAAAGAAGATAGGAATTTAGGTTCACATGAGAGTGCAAAAGACAATCAATTCTGCTGCTCTGGTAACGGAGAAAGTTGTGCTTGTTCAAAAGACTCTACGCCATGTGCTTCTGGACCATCTAGTTGTTGTGAGAATCATTCCGATGCAAATACTGTTTCTCTTCCAGCAAAGGATGGATGGAGCCTCATGGAATGGTTGTTTAGAAGTCGTGGTAGTTCCAAAGACTCTATGCCATGTCCTTCTGGACCATCTAGTTGCTGTGAGAATCATGTCGATGCAAATACTGTTTCTCTTCCAGCAAAGGACGGAGGGAGTCTCATGGGGTTGTTGCTTAGTAGTAGTTGTACTGCCAAAAATAATCAACAAAGTCAATGGGGTGGCCTCGATAGGATAATTCTGAGTGGAATTTTTCTTAGTCTTTTTACGATTCTAGCTACACTTACGCATCTTGGACTCAAGAGTTCCCCAGCAGTGTAAACCGAGCTGTGATTCTGGACATCTGGACATGTGTTGACCGTTGTAGCTTGATTCCAGATAACTTATCATCTTCATCTCGGTATCAGGAGTTCCTCATCGACGTAAAGCAGAGTATTTGTGGATGTATATTGTAGCTGCATACCAGATTATCAGTCGTTTTGCATCTCTGCTGTAGGCGGTAGGTACGACAGGTCTTTTGTCCCTTCGGAGCAAATCTGCTATAACGAAGCATTCTTGAATTTCTGTGTTTTGTTGAAGATTTTTCTGAAACTTAAAAATGGTCATTCTTATAGAACTTGTTTACAATACTTTTGCATCTTCAATACGTTCGATCATTTCAGGTGGCTAAGAGCTTGTTCAAAAGCATCTGCTCTATATTTAATGTCGAAATGCGGAAATTAAGGGTTATTTTGAAGCCCATGATCTCCTAAAGTATAGAAATATAATCAATATAAATTATTTAATTTTTATTAATATTTTATATAATAACTACCCACCAATATTAGTAAATACATTTATCATTATTTTTTGAAAATAAATTCAGAAGAATCTTATACTCCCTCCGTTCTCTTTTACTTGTCGTTCTAGCCATGTGCACAATGATTAAGAAAAAGTTAAAGATAGTCAAAAAGTACATTGGAAATGTAAAATGACAATCAATTGAAACTATATGATTGGTTGGTTGATAAATTCATAGTAAAAACTAATCAAAAAGTGCATTGAAAATGTAATTTTGTAATTAATTATGCTAGAAAGACAAGTATTTAGAAACAAAAATATGAGGCTAGAAAGACAAATAAAAGAGAACGGAGGGAGTATTATTTATTATAAATTTAAGCTTAGTTAACATGAGTTAAACAATATTATATAAAATTTGATATATTTAATTATTTATTTAGTTATCATTATTATACATACGTTTTAGTAATTGCGAATAATGTATGGAGTTCAGGTAAAAATTAATCGAAAATAAATGTTATAAATATTATCAATATCTAATGATACACACTATATCAATGACTACATATAAACGATAAGTCCAAGCTTGTCTTATCTTTAAGTAAAGGCTAATATAAACATAATAATTTCATTCAATAAATTCAAATAAATATATAATTATGATGTTTTCATTTAATTTGATATTGAGTCATTCAATTTAACTTATGAACTCTAGAGTTTCCATTTA
Source organism: Echium plantagineum (assembly GCA_003412495.2). Lineage (NCBI taxonomy): Eukaryota > Viridiplantae > Streptophyta > Magnoliopsida > Boraginales > Boraginaceae > Echium > Echium plantagineum. The sequence goes on from CM016563.1 coordinate 37,027,821, forward strand.
ATACAATATTGAGTCACTTAATTAAACTTATGAATTCCATGTATATAATTGTTGTCCTACTATTTGTTGGCCAATCTCTTTTTTGTAGTTGGTACTTGTAATCGTGAGTTATCTACTCGATTTTCAGGTAGGGCTAGCTGCTAATATTTAAATGTCTGCAAATGATAAGTCAAATCGAGTCTCAACAGTATAGTCAAAGTAGCATTTTTTTTTCAATCAAACGATATCGTACTGAAAGTAATCGCGGAGGTGGAAATTTAAGCTAACAACAAGGGGCAGAGACATTTGTTTTTATTAGGATGTCTTGCCGGGTTTCGAACCCAAGACCTCCAATGTGGAGGTTGAAAGTAAATCCTATACTAATCGGTAAGGGGAGAATCTACGCTAACAATAGGGGCATAGACGTCTGTTTTAGTTAGGATGTCTTGCGAGGTTCGAATCCAGAACCCAATATGAAGGTTGGGTCGATAACCACTAAACCAAAACCACGGATTTAGTCAAAGTAACAATTCATCCTCAATGACACAAAAATGACCATTATAGTACTGCTTCCGTCCCTTATTCTAGGATCTTTAAAAAAGGGAATAATCTCATTTTATCAAATTTTGCAAAAAAATGTAGAGGAAAGATTATTTTTAGGCTTAATTTCATCTGGGCACCTGAACTTTTTTAATTTTCCGAAATAGGTACCTGATGACTTTTTTGTAACAAATAGGCACCTGGACCCCAAAATTGGCACCTGAACTTTCGTTTTTCTCAATTTTCTTAATTTCTCAGATTTTAAAATTTTAGAGAGAGGGCAAAATAGTCAGACTATACTTAAAACTAACTCAACCTAATTACTCCCTCCAATCCAAAACAAATCCAAAAAAATGTATTTTTTACATAAACCAATGTACAATATACCACTTTTTCCTTTAATATCCCTATTTGCATAGAATAACTCAAAAAAAGTAATGATTGTATCATATAGTTAAGTGATAATTGGATTATTAATGATTGCTTTAGGGGCATAGATGGAAAGTGTGAATGTAATGATTGTTTCTTATTTGTGTGAAATGTCTAGAAAGACATTTGTTTTGGATTGGAGGGAGTATAAACTAACCCAACCTCAAATATTTAACCCAACCCATTAATAACATCATTTTCAACCCTGATCTGTTATATACACACACACCCAAATAGTGGAATACTGTAGCATAAAATGACAATTTTGCCCCCCTATTTGGAAGTGTAGTAGATGAGGAAGTTAAATATGTGGGCAAAATTGTCATCTAATGCAATAGTAACCCACTATTTGGGTGTGTGTATAGTGGATCCCTTTTCAACCTTACACCCCACCCCTACCCCCCCTTTCCTTCATTAATTATCTCAACCCTCAACAAATCACACCTTTACCCCAAAAGTAAAAAAAAAGATGCTAAAAACAAATTGCTCGTCAATCAATGGAACTCAAAAACCAGCCGACCTCAATAAACTCGCCTCCCATCTCCATCTCCGGCCATCCATGACGGTTTTGTGTTTCGCAGCCATGGCGGTTTCACATTCCCTTGCTTAATTCTTTCATTTATCAAATTGTATGAAACAAAATTCCAAAAACATTGGATCTTTATGTTGCTGATGAATTGAAGTGAATTGGGTTTCAATATTTTCTAAATTTGAAAACATGAAGCAAGATTTACTTCTACAATGCTTGCCAACAAACCATCAAATGATATGCAATAATAATCCAAAAAAGATAGGATCTTTTTGTAACGCCCCGCCCCCGACACTGGGTCGAAACGCTATTTGATTTGATGGACTGGCCTCACAAACCATCACGGGTCTTTCCAGCACGTTTTTGTCCTCACTCACGTGCTCACCGGGACACTTCCCAGTGGGTCACCCATCCTAGAATTACCCCATATCAAGCACGTTTAACTTTGAAGTTCTTCTGAGTAGGGCTACCGAAAAGAAGATGCATCTTGATGGTATGAATAGTACCAATCAAATCATATCAAACCTATCACATCGCCCACTTTGGGCCGGATATTACACTTTTTATACCAAGTATCTTAATTAGATTGTCACAAAATCAAACTTTTGAAAACACCACCCACTAGAAAAGCCAGATAGTATAGTGTGTATCAATGGAGCTAGGCCATTGGGATTTATGGGTAGAAGAAGCTGTCTCAAAACTCAAGTCTAAGAAACTCCTTCGTTCCCTCAAACCCATTCATGCTTAGAATGATTGAAATAAAATTGGGCGCTGATTAAAAAAGGAAAAGGAAAGTACAGAGCTTCAATATCTGTAACGCCCAATCTCTATAGATTTTTGTCTTTCAGAGGATAAAGACAATGATGGCCGATGGAGAAGGCTATGGTCGGAGATGGGAGGCGAGGGTCGGTTGGTTTTTGGGTTGAAGCAGGGGTTGGGGTTGGGGGTAGGATGGGGTGTGTTGGAGAAGAAGGGGTGGGGCAAACAGTAAATAGGCCTATTATTGACGTATAAAGTGTCTTTTTAGTATTGGCGCCTGAATTTTTTCTGTTAATTTTGCCTCCAAAAAGTTATATTTTCAATATTACTAACTTGTCTCTGGGTTAAGTAATTTTTAAATGTCAAAAATCTGAGAAATTAAAAAATTGTGAAAAATGAAAGTTCAGGTGCCAATTTTGGAATCCAGGTGCCTACTTGTTACAAAAGGTCATCAGGTGTCTATTTGAAAAAATTAAAAAAGTTCAGGTGCCCAGATGAAATTAAGCCTTAATTTTATGATAAGAACTTTTTTTGATAGATAATACAATAATCATATTATTAAACATTTTTGCCAATATTAATGTGTGGGGAGTATCAATACTATTACAAGATGCATCCCTAATAGCACATGGAGAGAAATTAAAATGCAAAACAGACATTTCACCAAGATTGGAAAATATCCCAATCCCAATCTAATAGAAAACTACAAGAAGTTACAGATGTTAGCCTTCAATTTAGGCGAATATTTTTACATTCTACTCAAACAATATGAATATCACTAAAATGATCAAACGACATGAGATAGAATAGAAATTACAATGGGCGTAAGCCCTAATAATTTCAAAGGCAGTTGAAAGCACCTAATAAAATCGTCCTTCCTTGTGAACTGAATGTTGACCTCCAGTTAATTCACAAGAAAAAGGGAATCCGAACATCGTGCCCAAAACAGTAAACCAAAAAAGGCCAAAAAGATATGCGAAAAAATCAAACAGCCACACAAAAACCAACGCGGTCAACAAAAGAGAAAATTTAGACTACATCTAAGACGTGAAATTGTCCGTAATAGCAAACATACAACTATAACTATGTAATAACATCATGATTGTGAATAAAGCTTTGTTGATCTAAATCCAATATGATAACAACAGTAATTTCTTGATACATTTTAATGATAATATATATTAAAAAGTTGTTTCTTCTTGAATAGAGGAAAAAAATATTTACTTTTCGTATATCTATTTATATCTATTATATTATGCAAGTTATTTTCTTGTTTAAAAAATAATAATAAAAGATATGATCTATTGAGCTGAATGACAATAACAATCACATGAAAAGTCTTAAAAATGAATAAAGATAAATAATGAGTTGGAAAATTTTGATTATTTTAGTACGACAATCAACTATTTTAGTATGAAGTTTCACATATGTAGATGATATTTTCAATCTTACTAATTTATTGTTTTAAGAAGATAATGTTATTTGGAATTTATATATGTAAAGATTATTAAATGTACACTTTAGTTTTCTAATTATAACATTTTTATACATTTGATACTTATGATGAAAAAGGTGCATGCAACAAAACTATCACGTGCAATGCACATCTCTTCTTACTAGTTTTATTAAGTTCATTTGTCAATGAATTATATTAGATGTTGAATAAATTAAAATCTTATCAAAATCCTTAATAAATTGTTAAATCAAAATTTTGAACTTAGTTTTTTCTCTTAACCGAATTAAAGATGGTGAATCTCACTCTTATATATTTGGCATCCCTTCACTTTTGTAGGTTTCATTTATTCGTCCAAACTCTCGAACTCTAATATATTTGAAAAACGAGCAGCTCGGACTGGTATATTCATCGCCTAATCATGTTTGGCTCGAGCTTTAGAGCCGAAAAATGAGCCTATCGAGCTTCAAGTTCTTCAGCAATACATTTACACAGGGTAATGAGTGACTTTAGGTATCCACCTTTGAACCTGGAGTGCACAGGCCTAAACGAAGACTTCAAATCGAAAAGGATGAAATGTACTACAAGAATTTATTTCACGACACACAAATTAAAATCACCATTTTATGAACACAATGCAACGCTCGTCCTTGCTGTAAATACAACACACATCTAACTCATTTCAAGGTCGCTTAGCGTATATGTAACCAATGCAACAACATCGTATCATGCATTATGAGTTGCACTTGAAAATGTACATGCCCGACATAGTACATAGATAACCACCAGCCCTACAGGTTCCCGTTAGAACTGGCATATACAATATATTATATTCGATACCTAAAAACACTGCCTTTCTCGTCTTCATGGGCAGTTTGTGTCGTATGACACAAGTCCCTGCAACTCGGGGCCTTCCAGCTGAGGATTGTTCTCGAAACTGCATGTTTCAGAGCCAGTTTTAATTAGACGTTAATTGGAAGAAAACGGTGTATAATGTAATTAAAGCAATACAAATAAAGGAGACAAAAGTAGACCGTGAGATCTTAGAAGACAATCCTTATTCATAGTGCAATCAAATACCTCACCACCCAACACCCACCTGCTTTTCATTAAAATAGTGGGCCATTTGCTGGAAGGCAAAAATTACAAGACAATGACTCCAATCATGGAAGCTAAGGACGTTTCTTAAACATACAAGTGATAAGAGTCGTATATGCAAGGATTACTACTCCAACGCTATTAATTATATTAGGCTTTGTTACCAGTACTATGGTTATTACATACAGTTAATTGTTATTACTTGATCAATGTCGTAGTAGGATTTAACTACTACGACATGCCTATGTAAAGACAGCCATAACTATCTTTATTGAGTGACCAGAATTGAGCAATTGCTCCTTGAAAGCGTTTATAATCAACAGTTGTCTAAGTGTAAAACAGCCAAGATTTTGCTGGCGCTATTACACAGCGTGAAAACACTTATTTGAATATGAAGAATTAGAGCAATTATAATTCTTAACTGGTTACATAGCAATAAAATGAAATCAAAGGAGTAACTTACATAATCACCGAAGTTATCAATCTAGTTAATGAAGTATGAATGAAGTTTTCATTAACTAACACAAAGGACACCGAACTAACCTCAAGTTGCACGAAACCATGTAACTGAACAGCATAATACAAACATATACACACATTTAAAAGCTCACAAATTATAGATCGTCTTTATCTTTAATTTTACCATTCTCCTTAAAAATAATTTTGACTATGAGTTTTGCTTACCATATTATTGAAAGCAAGAGATACGTCTCAAATTTTGATTATCCATCAATCTAATAAAGTAGCCTTACTTGCCAGCATAAATGTACTATTAAAAGTCCCATAACCATATTTATAAAAATAAATCAAATCAAAATGAATATTAAATAATATCACATAATGCAGACATATTATCACAATGATAATAGTTATGCACTCAACTTAGTGAGTTATAGAGCGTAATGACACCTTCAATCCTAAACGTTGACTCGGCCCATAGTCACAATGCTGGTAGTGTCGTAGTGTCTTGTGCTAGTGAGCTTTAGTGTACTTGCCTCCTTCAATCCCGAATGTTTACTACTACTTCGACTCTAAATACACCACAATTCCTACTCTTTCCATTCAACTACCTTACGGTATAAAACAATTTATGTCGCACTGTTCTTATTTCTGTAAGTGAATACAGTTGGGGAAAAGAATCAATCAGAAGGGAGGAGGAAGCTGCAAAAAGGGAAGGACAAAGTAACATCAACCTGTCTCAATTCCTCTAAAAGCATCCCCCCCTCCCCACCACACATACACACACATAAAACATAGGAGACCTATATAGTAAGGAATCTCACTTGTTCAAGGTAATGTGTTCAAATGGCCCAGTTGTGGGGATAGTTCCACAGAGATTGTTATTGGAGACATCCCTGCAGAATGAAATATAAAAAAGTATTTATTAACCTAAAATAGGAAAACCTGCAGATTAATTACACAACATGCCCTGATGCGTAAAAAGACGCTCCGCCTATAGTTCATAGTAGATAAGAAGCCTATGTAGTTTAAAGAGCAAGAAAATACAAAATACTCCACTATATCCAGGAGCAAGAGAATACACAATACTCCACTCCACAGGACATGGAAATTGATCAATGCATAGGCATATGCATGAAGCACACTTACACAACTTTCAGTGAAGGAATTCCAGCTAGTTCCTTTGGAATACGCCCAGTTAGTTTATTGTCATTAAGTCGCCTACAAGACAAAAAAATTATCAGGTAGACCAAAAGGAGATCCAAACAACTCCTTTTTCTCTAGTAAGAAATTGTTATCATATACTCGTATCACTTACAAGAAGACAAGATTTTTCAATGTTCCCAAAGAAGAAGGAATTGGCCCGGTCATGTTATTGTTATACAGGTCCAAACTAATGAGATTCTTCAGGTTACCCAACTCAGTTGGAATAGTTCCTTGAATGTTGTTTCTGTAAAGCTCCCTGCAGTAAAATATGTAAAACAGTAGTCAGCAACTCCTGACAAGATCAAACTAAATAAAAAATTAAGAATAAACAAAATGATTACTATGCTATACTCGTAGCGAATAGTAATCTAAGAAATGAAAAAACTTACAAGTACTGTAGATATTCGAGTTTTCCAAGTTCGGCAACAAGATTACCATAAAGATTTGAGTTACCTAAGTCCCTGTATCATCATACCTAAACGCCATCAGTCTGTAAGCATGAGTAATAAGCTAAGTTTTAAAGGAAATTAAATCTTTTAACACATCCGAAACAGCTTTCCCATTTTCGTACAGTTGATCCAATTCAAAAATCATCATTCGCAAAGACTGGTAGGAACAGAACAAGTTCCCATCTTCCACTGGGATCTTTCTATCCTTTAGTGCCTGTCTAAAAACTTCTCTTACATTTAAGCATAGCTTAAACTTCTCCATTGCTGCCGTATTAGATTTTTTTTGAAATTTGTTCATTTATATTGAGGTACGAAACAGGCTCAGCAAGAATACCTATTTTTCTTAATGGCTACAATTACAATCCCTTCTCGATCAGGTCATTGATTGTACAATCAACCAACTTCTTGCCAAAACTATTAATCAACAATTAAATTCAACAAAGTGAAAAATAAGAAAAACTTGATGAGGCAATTTAACAATTACTTCCTCCTTTTACTATAACTGAAGCAACAAGACTCATTTTCTGTTTTCTTTGCCCTTTCCAAATCAACAATTAGATTTAACTAAATAAAAATCAGACAACCAAAATAATGCTATTTGCCAATTACGGCACACCTTTTGCTGCAACTCATCATCGACATGCCTCGATAAAGATTATTCTTCTACCAACAAGAGGGGATCAAATAATCCGCAGCCTTACCCCAGTGATAACAGGGAGGCTAAATCCATTTGCTACAGCTGAAGCAACTAACTTCAATCTCAGTTTCATTTTAACTTTCCAATCCGGTAGTTAAATTTAACCGATTAAAAAAATCAAGCAAACCCAGTAACTTAATCTCTAAAAATGACTATAACATAACCCATATAAAAGACATGAACCAACTACAAGGACTTACAAAATTGAGGCATCTAAATTCATTGCAAAGTTAAAGTTTTCTTAATATTTACTTTCCAACTCAACAGTTAAATTCAACTAAATAAAAATTTAGTAAACCCAATCATCTAATCTCATTAACAACTGTAAAGTAATACAAATACTCCCTCCAGCCCAGAAATACTGTCAAACTTCGATTCTCCATTGTCGAACTTTGTAGCCCTAATTGGCATACATAACTTCGAATTGAATAAAGATTATTCTTTTACCAATAAAGTATGTTGAAAGAACATATTTCCACCAACTATTATACAAAATACATTTCAAAAAAATTGAGTTGAAACTATAAAAGTCCATTGATCAAAACTCAAAACACGACAATTAATTTGGGACAAACTCTGCAGCCTTAATTGACACAGAGAACCTGAACTAAAATCAAGATCATCACGTTACTAATACAATAGTGAACATACATATTTTCCACAAAATATTATACAAAAAACACACAATTAACTCCAGAAAAATATAAAGATTCACCATCAAATTCAAAACATGACAATCAATTTGGGACAAATAAAAAACTCACACACGAGTAACATGGTTGTCTTGATTACAAGTGATGTGGAACCAAGTACAGGGGTTAACAAGGTTCACGTCCCAGCTCTCCAGCACGTTGTCGGGGTCCGAGAGGCTGCGCCGCAGCGCGTAGAGCGCGTCCCCCTCGGAATTAGACTCAACTAAGGTTGTTAAGACAGCTACAATCATAGGTATCGCCAAGAAAACTAAGCATCTGCTAGTAAAATTGGAAAAGGCCATGATTGAGGTTGAGTATAGATGAAAAAGATGTGAACTTTATGGTTTTGATTTTGTGGGTAGGGGGGTGGGGGTGGGGGTAGGGGTAGGGGTAGGGGTGGGAATGGCACAGAAGAGTATTTGGAGTGGTTTAGGAATCTTCCTCTTAGTTTTTTCTTTTTTTGCTTTTATTAGTGCATTTTTTCTAGTGGAGTAGATTTTTTATAGAAAGAATTTTCTCCGAGTCGATAATTGATGAGCAACACTATACACACGAGAATAGTGTTTTTCTTGAGTATGAAAAGACTATTTTGCTCCCAACTAGACCATCTCCCTTACTACACTTGTAAAGAGGGGGAAAAATAGTTATTTTACACCAAATTTTCACTATTTTGGTTTGTGTATAACAGATCAGATAATCTATATACACTTTTAAACAATATTTTTCTTATGAGTGAAAGTGTTATAGCATTTCTCGAATTTTTATAAGTTAGTGAAAGCGTTAATCATCTATATCATATTAATCTAATTAGAATGTAGTATTCACGTGAGTATATTTATTACTCTAGGTACATCTCGGTAAGGGCGATTTCAATCTTAATTTGAACAATGTTCAGGCAATTTGTCGTTCAATTAAGATGTTAAGATATTCAGAACTTTATTTGACATCATATCAAGTAATAGTCCCTTGATCAGATGAGACACATCTTGCGATTTACCTCATTCATATACTCCATAACAGGGGTGCGTAGGTAGAAATGCGACAGAGAAGAAAATGAAGGGGAGGAAAAATATAGAAAATTTAGAGGGTGAAAATTTAAAAAAGAATTGATAAACCTTTGTTAGGATAAATTTGAAAAAATTATATAAACTTTACTTGGACTTGCGAAAGTTTCTTGGATGAATTAACATATTTGGTCGACTTAACTTGTTCCCTTTTGGACTTACTAAATAGCAAAATTTACAAAGAAAAATATATAAGAAAGAGGCATTGGTAAAACAAAAAGGAAAAAGGAGAATGTGGCAATGGTAGAAATAATAAGAGTAAAAGAAATGTGGAAATGACAAAAAAAGAAAAGGGATAATAAAGTTTAAATCGGGGTTCACCTCAGTGCATATGAACTTTTAGTATAACGATTTCGCACTTAATTAATAAATTGAAATGTACTTTTTTTTGTTAATAAGAAAACTTATTTATTTAAGTATTGCAATTATACAAAGATATCAAAAGTTTCTTTGACTAGTCAATAAAATACTAACAAAAAGAGTTGGTGGAGTTAATGAGTGACCTAAATAGAATTAGTTGAGTTGGTCCACGCAATTGAAGAAGTTGGTCAATTTGATATTAGGTGTATACGCGATGGATACGTTTGGACTTTCGGATTTATTGGTAATTTAAAAAACAAAAAACAAAAATGAAAAGATAAAAATTAGGCCCTCAGGGTGAGACGGAATCAATAGGAGTAGGGGTATATGTCTCTTCGAGATTCTTGAGAATTAAGGATATAGGATATAAGTTTTACATAAATTAACAACATATGTTATAGTAGAGTTTGAAAATGCATTGGATTTTTGTCTAATATACCAAAGTCCAAATCCCACGGGTTTATTTATTGTTTTATTTTCAGTTTCAATTTCAATTTTTAAAATTGTACCACCTTTTATTTTAGTTTTTAAGAATTTGCCTCCCTTCATATTTCATCTTGATTTTGTCACTGTAATGTATACCATGTCCTCCTAACAAAGGATAAGTTGTTGAGATTTACATTTGGCTAACTTTCACAATGCCCCTGAACTATCTTCAATGTATTCCCTAAACTTTTAAATTGGTCAATTTGACCCTCTGAACTACGACAAACTGGTTAGTTTAGGGATTTTCACCCTAAAATTGATAGTTTTTAGGTTTTAATGAAGGGTAAAATAGGAATTCAACATATGATATGAATTTGAGGTTAGTTTATAATATACAAAATTATAGTGGACCTCTTTGAAAATAAACTAAAAACTTTCAATTTTAGGGTGAAAATTTTCAAAATGACCAGTTCATCGTAGTTCAAGGGGCAAATTGACCTATTTAAAAATTTAGGGGACACATTGATCGACTCAAAAGTTCAGTCCCTTGTTTGATCAGTTGACAATAGTTCAGGGGGCATTGTGAAATTTAGCCTTTACATTTCATGTCGCAAGTCATTCACCAAGGCCAATATATAAGATCTTATGTTATTCAATCCATTGCCAATTAGATAAGTGTATTACATTTTTAAAATAAAATTTGAAAATGAGTAAACTTATTATTTTTTATATAGTGGAACTTTGTAATGGACAATTGTTTGAATACCTCTTTTTCAATCTAATAATATAAATTTTTATTTATCAGTGAATGCAAAACTGATCATTATATATATTAAGATGATCTTGTGTATATTGTCCAATGAAGGTGTTCAAAAACTTGACTAAAGGTTTAGTTATTTTAGGTGCATATAGTGAAAACATAATACAAAGTATCGTTTTATTTATTTATAATTAGCAATGAAAGTATAAATATAATAGTATGACATATAACGAATACAGATATTACTAAATAATATAGAGTTAAAATGAAATATGAGATAATTATTTTCAACGAGACTTAAACCCATAACCTCTTACATGAAAATTGGGTCAAATATCACCATACTATTAAGAAATCGGGAAAACAAAAAGATTATTTTACTTAGGTGTAATCTAATATGAGTTTAATAGTAATCGATTAATAAGAGTTTAGTATGAAGCCAAGAGGGCTTCATGGGCAGCTCATTTCTTCCTGTGCCATTTGACATTCTATCTAAAGTTTGTTACTTTTGAGCTGCTAAACTTTCAAACTTCCAGGCAAAAGTGAGCACTTTTGGCTTAGGATTATTTTGTTATGCTTTTGTGTAAGTTTTAAATTGTCTTTTAATACTATTTTAATTTTAAATTGTTCCTAATATTATTTTGATGTCAAATTATCTCCTAAATTACACTAATATTCAAATTATCCCCTTAACTATTTAAATTGCCTCCAGATGTGATGAAATGTTATTTTAACAAAAGCACAAACTCGAAATAATACATTTATTAAATTTTTGAGCACGTCAACATGTGTAATTATTTTAACGATAACAAAATTATTAATTAAAGTCTTATTTTCTTGTTGCCCCTATTCTTTCTTGTAGCTTTCAAATGGTCCCAAAATACTATTTTGGTGTCAAATTGACCCTTGAACTACATTAAGTCTCAGATTGCCCCTAACTAATGCAATGTTGTTTTTATCAAAATAACAAATTTGGGGTAACACATTAATTAAAATTTGAAGGCACTTTTTGAGAATAATTTAACATGTAACGGATTTGAAACTTCTTTTTAAGTTGGTCCTTCATAGTTTGATATTTTTCCCTATTATTAATGTTAAAAACTCATAGAAATTTAAACAAAATACCAAAAAGTAAAGAAATCATTTTGTTTTTTCTCTATCTATAAATAGATTGTTTTGTTCATAAAAAATAATCATCACAAACTATTATAATAATACATCAAGTAAAGTTCATATGTACAGAGAAAGAAATGATCTTCATACTTTGATGCAAGTTCTCGAAATCAACAACACTTCTGATTCATAGTTTGATGTAATTCAAGATTTTGGAATAATATTATATTATCCATATAACAACATAAGCTTGAATTTTTTGTTGACATAATTTTTCACATTAGTATTAAGGTATATTAACAAATGATCTGTTCTTAGCAGTATTATTTAATATTAACTTAATTTATTTCAAGAAAGGTCACTTGATGTAGCTTGCTATCTATGCCTGTATATGACTTGTTGCAGTTGTATAGTTGCCTTAACCTAACACGCCCACTAGAAAAAAGGAAAATATAGTATTCCCCTCTGATGGATTAAGAATAATTGAGCTTGGATTTATTTTTCTTACTCCCCAATTAGTTGCACTGTACAGATATCATTAGTCCATTATTTGCTGGATTGTACGGACGTCGTTAAACTTAACTAATGGGACCATATGGACGAAGCCCAGAGGTAGAGAGATCTGATCTCATCCTTACACGCGTCCTTCATCTGGCAAGGGAGGTACACTCCATTCTCTCTCCTAGTTCTCCTATAAATAGTCCTCTCATATCAGACGGAAAAGGGATGAAAAACTGAATTCTCTCTGAATTAATACCTATTTTGCTTTCCCTGAACGGAGCTCTTACTGACTTGATCGTCAGAGTGTCTGTGGTATCCCAAGATCACACTTTTCAGGTACGACGGATCCATCAGCACGACCGGATAACCTCCAATTTCCACATACACGAAAGACAAAGTTCATTCCTAAGAGGACCATCTCAACCAGGCAGACCAAAGTCTCTGTTCGTCCGATTCACTCAGCTAGCTCCGGATCAAAGTCGATCACGAAATTGACTGAAGAGATACACTTCGGACCGGAACTATCATTGGCGCTGGACCTCTCCAGAAGGTAATTTTAATGTGGCCGATTTCCCCTCTTTTGCAATAATTTTATAAAACGTTCTTGGTGAAAAAAAATAAAAATGAAAGATCCCACGGAATTGAATTGGGTCCAAGAATCTAAGAAATAGTGAGAATTCTTGATCTCTCTCAATATCTCTTTCAATTCGAAAATCCAGGATTTGCTATGATGCCCTTCTTCTAACATTGATTTGCTATGATGCCCTTCTTCTAACATTGATTTTTCCTAAATTGGATTGATTTATTCTAAATTGGATTGATTTATCCTAAAGATTTCAATTCAATTCAATTGGAATGTCTGTGGATATCAACAAAAATTCTCAAGAGAATATAGTATCAATGGATCCTAGTCTACCGTCAAACGTGCCACCTACAATACCGGTGGAACAACTTCCTCCAGACACAAAACCCACAACCCTACCCAGAGAATTTCCCCCCGATGTGGAAGCTGAAATTCAGAGACGAGTGAGGGAATTAATGGCAGCTCGTCAGCCACAGGTCCTCCCAAGGCAAACTAGAAACCTTAGGGAAGCGGAAGCGTCTACTTATGTTCCTCGAAGGGCCGGAAAAAGAGCCATATCAAGAGCAACCAGAATACCATCCTCAACCGCACCCAATTAATGCTGATGATGATAACCTATACGGGGATGAATATGAGGAGGAGGAATATTATGACGAAGACGATGCAACATATGACCCTTTATATGACATTCAATATGACCTAGAACCGGTAGCACATAAAGGGCATGAGAGGTCTAACCGACCTGCGTCATCTCAGGTCGATATGCTTGCAACTCCAAAGGCTACCCAAGGCCAAACAAAGGGGTACAATCAACCACAAGCTGTCCACCGAACATCATCTAAGAGGTCTAACCGACCCGCACCACTTACTAGAAAGGTGCCTGCAACTCAACTGCCCATTCCGCTTTCTATGGAAGAGCAGATAGCTAAAATGTTCCAAGAACGGTTTGATAAGATGGAGAAGGTCATAGCAACGTTAACACCTAAGGATGAGTTGGCACACCTCATCCCAAAAACAAAAATGCCGTTCATACCACGGTTGCAGCAGGTAAATGGACACGAGTCAAGAAACAAAGATGGAGCAGTCCACCGGCGGCCACGCAACATATTGCCACAATATAAGGTGGACCGGGGGGTGGTGGAGACTCACGAAACGCTAGAAAGAATTATGCCCCCCGAGATGTATATACCTTTCATTCCCATACAACTCCGGCTAAACAAGAAATTGTCTTTGATGCTACTGATATGGTTGGGATTGAAATTCCTCATGAGGACCCTCTAGCCATCAAACCCATGGTGGGTGTGGCCACGGTTGACCGCATGCTGGTTGATACGGGCAGTTCTTGTGACATACTGTACTTGTCCACATTTGATCAGCTCCATCTACCTAGAAGCAAGATTCAACCAGTCAATACATCGTTAACAGGGTTCACCGGCCATTCCATACAGCCTCTGGGATTGTAGCTTTGGATCTGACCTTCGGTACGAAACCATACACCAGAACTGTCTTGACGAAATTCATAGTGGTTGACGTTCAGGATCCATCATACAATGAAATTATTGGTCGACCTACCTCAACAGCCTTGGAAGCTATTGTGTCACCGATACATATGAAAATTAAGTTTCCCACACATGAAGGGGTAAGAGAAATGTGTGGAAACCAGAAAAAAAAACAAGGATATGTTATCTTAACTCGGTCCCTCTTGCAAACAAATGAGAAAAAAGACCGAGAGAACAGACACTGGTCGTCAAAGAGATCAACAACCAAACCGAACAGGAAAGGGATAATAGCCCCAAAGAACAAGAAAGTGAAAAAAGATATGATTTGCACGAAGAGATAGAAGTGATCCCATTCCAAGAGCATATTCCGGAGAATACCTTTCGTACTGGGACAAACTTGGGTGTAGAATACCGTTCTGCCCTCATTGAAGTCCTAAGACGGTATGAGGATGTCTTTGCATGGGGTCCAGAGGACATGCTTGTAACGACCCGCCCCAGGTGGGCCCCCTGAGGTTGGGCTCGCTATCAAATCCATAACAGAGTCACCACTTGATGGATGACTCGATTAACATACGTAAAAGATTTTAATAATAATAAAATAAACTTGATTTTAAAAAAATAAAATACTGTTATAAATTCATCGGGGTAAATCACCATACGACTTAATGGTAAGGAAATACATGTCTCAATACAGTACAACTCATAACGACTCAAAAATACTACAACATAAAAGCATGACGAAAACAGTAAGACACCCAACGCCTGAGAGAGATCCTATGCTACCATCGCCACTCACTAAAGCACGAAGTCCACTTACTACACAACGCAGCTAGCCTGATAAAATATAGTCCCCGAAGGATCAGCTCGACAACGGGTGAATTCTAACTCACGGGTGGCTACCAACCCACACACGTGATATGAAAACGATAAAGAATCCATCATAAATCAACAGAAAAAAAAAGAATAACATATATCAATAATACAGCTCAACAACCAACAATAATAACACAAACCACTCAAGTACGATATCCACATACAACACATGCAGAAATACTATATGCACCAGATCCGGAGTTTCGCACTATATAGTACTCTATCTAACTCGCCTATAGGAAGACCCCGGCCGCATCACTACATTGATCCGGCTCTACCATCATCAATAACCTATAACCCCGCTAGACATCACCGTAGTGACCGGCAACCCCGCCAGACATCACCTTAATGACTGGCAACCCCGCCAGACATCACCATAGTGATCGGCACAACCTATCCATAATATCGTACCCCGCATCACCTAGCCTACGCTGCCGGATCAAGACAGCACATACCACTATCACCTACAACCCACTCATCACAATAGTCAACTCATCATAACCATACTCAACATATAATCAGTAATCATAACAGTAACTCATCATATCCATACTCAACGTAATCAATAATCATAACAATCAATTCATCATCATAATATCGATATCTAATAAACATAATTAATAGTCGTAACATAACTTCCGATCACACACATCAACACACAATTACACATAACACAAGCATAAGAAAGTACACAGTCGTGAGTAAGAACTCACCTCAAGCAAACAGCACAAGGACCACTCACTCCTGAGCCAAAGATGCGTAATAAATCGAGTACCAGGACCTTGTATAAAAACATATATCCCATCAACCATCACTCATATATTGTCCCAACTTCCCACTAATTAATATAGGTCTTATATTATAATAGTACTTTACTTATGACCTAAGTATGTGAAATTACTTATTACCACACACTTTGAGGCATTGCCCGCAGATACATATGGTGAGGTCCGACATCAGCTCGCTTACACCGAGTCAGAAGTAAAAAGGGTGTTAGATGAGACGCCAAATTGGCTCACTCCGATAGCTAAGTACGTAACTACAGGAGAACTCCCAACAGATAAGACTGGGTCAAGGAAGGTCCAGAGCCGGAGCTTCAGATATCACATGATGGACGGGGACTATATAAGAAATCATGGGAAAGACCGTTGCTACTTTGTGTCTCAATAGAAAACATACCCAAAGTGTTCGCAGAAATCCATGAAGGGTGGTGTGGAAGCCATATCGGTGCAAGGGCTTTAGCTTTAAAAATTAAACGCACCGGGTACTTCTGGCCAACGTTGAATAAAGATGTAGCGGAATATGTTAAGAAATATGACGCATGTTAACGACTACATGCCATACCCCAGATCCCAGCCACAGAGATGACACCAATATTGAACCCAATACCATTTTCAATGTGGCGCATCGACTTGGTAGGAAAACTTCCCAAAGCAAAAAGATCAGTGGAATACGTGATCGTTGTAGTGGACTATTTCAACAAATGGGTAGAGGCTGCACCGTTGAAAAACATTACTGGAAAGGCAGTCATTAAGTTTATGGAAACATATCCTTACAAGGTTTGGCATTCCCAGAATATTAGTTTCTGACAACGGTACGCAGTTTGAAGGAAAAGTCTTGGCAACGTTCTATAGTACTCCATCGAACAACGCTTCGCACCAGTTTATTATCCACAAGCCAATGGCTAGGTTGAAGTCATGAATAGGGTCATCTTTAGTGGAATAAAAAAGAACTTAGTGCAAAGCGGAGCATCCACGGGCACTTGGATGGAGGAACTATCAGTTGTCCTGTGATCATTGAGAACCACACCATCAAAGGTGACAGGTGAAACTCCGTTCAGCTTGGTATATGGTGTAGAAGTAGTTATACCAGCGGAGGTGGGTATGCCAACTGTCAGACATTGGGGCTTTGATGAAGCTCACAATGACAACCAACTCCTACAGAACTTGGACCTAATAGAAGAAAAAAGAGATAACGCTCTATACAAGGCCCAAAAATACAAGCAACTAATGGCCAAAACGTACAATAGAAGAGTTAAGGGCCGACAGTTCAAGGTTGGAGACCTCGTATTGAGACTGTATGCAATAAGCCACGCAAAAGAGGTGCACAAGCTCAGTCCAAATAAGAAGGTCCATTCCGCATCAAAACTATCCTGGAGCCAGGGACTTATACGTTGGAAGAAATGGACGGCACCGTCATCCCAAGAACGTGGCATGTGACAAATCTGGTGAAGTACTATCTTTAAATAACACCCATGGTAAGGTTTACGTTTAATTGGTTTAAGTACAAAGTTATTAATAAAATGGTTCATTGTTTCCAGGAACAATATCTACAAATTTATTACTAACATAACCGATTTGATCACGCGGTTAGAAAAAAGACCTCTAAAATGTGACCACCGCCACTACGAGGCATTTCTCAAAAACTACCTCTTAAATGTGACCACCGTCACTACTAGGCATTACTCAAAAAGACCTCTAAAATGTGACCACCGTCACTACGAAACATTACTTAAAAAGACCTCAAACATGTGACCAACGTCAATAGAGGCATCTAAATTAAAAACACCTCCAACATGTGACCAACGTCACTAGAGGCATCTAAATTAAAAAGACCTCCAACATGTGACCAACATCATTAGAGGCATCTCAATAAAAAAAGACGTCCGACATGTGACCAACGTCACTAGAGGCATATAAAAATCAAGACCTCTAACATGTGACCACCGTCACTACGAGGCATTACTAAAGGAGCCTTTCATCGTGTGACCACCGTCACTAGGAGGCATCATTAAAGACACCCTCTAAACATGTGACCACTGTCACCACGAGGCATCATAAAGTCCACCAATACATGACAAAGTTGCTTTGGGGGAATAAGTTTGACTAACTCTGCCAAAGTATAACGATATAGCACTTAAGTTTGCAGAGGCAACTTCTGACAAAGTTTCATTTACAAGGGGCAATAAAGTTATACCGATAAGAACGGAGATGATTTCATTATAAAGGAATAAGAAAAAAAGTATTTCGTTTAATATAAAGGATAGTACAAAAGGAGGTGCAGGCTCATAAGCGCGTCCCCTGAAAAAGATTACAAGCTAAAATACTACTTGGAAGAGGAGGTGAACCATCTCGGATCTAGGGACTTCTCAGTCTTATACGATTCTAAGAGATCGGGCAAGATGGGATAACGAGGAGAGTATCGACGGAAAAAGTCCATGAAGAAGCCATCTACTTGCTCACTCACATATTTGGTAAGAGCAGGGTTATTCATGAATTTGACCATGGTGCGCTCCACCGTCAGCTGAATGTTGGCTTTGGCTTCGGTTGCAGCGGTCTCAGTAGCAATACGCTTCTCTTCACTGATCTTCAACTCAAGTGATCTGTTCTCAGCAGCTTCCTTCAATCTGGAGAGATCAGCAATTTTAGCATTAAGCTCCTCTTTCTCGGACAACAACTCATCCTTCTCTGCAATTAGCTCATCCTTAATGGAAGACGTCTCCTCTTCTAAAGTTGTGTACGCTCTATGGCTAAAAGCCCGTTGACATTAGATCTGTTGAAGAAAGGCATTTTTATCTTGCTTCCTAAATTTCTCAAATTGATCCAACTGTTTAGATAGTTGGTTATTCAGATATTCTAACCCAAGAGCGTCCCGTGTGATAGAGAAAAAAGTGCTTAAACACTACAAAAACAGAGCAGTGAGACGATGACAAGTATCAGAAATCTTACTATAAAAAAAAGAAACTTACTTTTAAATCTTGTTGAAAGTGTTTGGCACACTTATCCAAAGGAGAAGCAGCTGGTCCTGATCGACTCCCTTCCCGCTTCAACATCAAAGGTTTAAGTGCTAGGAAAGCGTCCTTGGGATGCTTATAGGAGAAGTGCTTTGTTACTTTTAGATTGGGACAGAGAAGAGTATAAGGTAACGGAGCATAATTTGTATTATACTCCACCTTACGAAGACGACCAGGAGAATCAGTAGATGACCAGTTCGATTTCCCATTACTGCTTTCAGCAGAAGTTTCATGGGAAACAAGATGGGCTTGAGTTGGAAGGTGAACGTCACCCACTGTATCAATAGCCTCAGGAGCATCATCTCGGACCGGAGGAATGTTCAAATCTTCAGGCTCCGGGGCAGGGGGAGGAGAGAGGTTAGATTCCACGACCGTCGGAGGACGCACCTCTGGCTCCGTCTCGGAGTGTATAGGTGACTTCCTGGCTTGAGCAGGAGGGATGATCTGAATGGGAGAGATAGATGGTCTCACTTCAGGTTCACTCTCCTTAGATTTCCTAACACGCTTAGATGTGCTAGGGACGCTCCTGTCAGCAGGCCTCTTGAGTCTAACTCTTCGGATCGGAGTCTCAGCTGGGGGCACGGGAATGGGATCCTCCATTCTGACCCAGGAGACATTGTTTGATGAACGCACTAACTCCACATCGGTGGACATGGATTTACGAACGCCTAACATCTTTTCGAAATCTATATCGGAGGGAGGAGGACTCTCCCTAGTAGCCTGAACACCGTCTCTACAAAAGGAAAAGAGATGAGTCATCGACATGATTCCTGATTAAGAAAATTAAGTTATTAAGAACATAAGGAAACTTAAATACCCCAAGTGACTGGGACGTCAGCATTAGGGTCGAATCTCTTCTTAATTAGACCAGCCACGACCATCGATCCTTCATCACAGAACGCTGGCCAGGGTAGTGTTTGGGGGAAATACAGAACGAAGAGTTTCGATATATTCTTTTTCCACCGGAGAACTCTTGCGTTTTTTAAACCCTACTAGTCCGTGCTTAGGGGTCCAAGCTAGAGGTACTTTATCAACGGTTCCCCCTCTCATCAAGCACAATTTTTTGTGGAAAACGCTGACCTTAAGTTTATCGGGGCGAGGTGTCGCTAAGAAATTACAGTTTGCTTTGGGAGAAAAAGATACTAGGTCCTTCGAGGTCACTTTATATATCTCGTTGAAAAGAAGGATGGTAGGGAAGACGTTGGCTCTACGACAAGCTACTTGAAACATCGTAATCACAAAAGCAGAAAAAATGATGTATTTGGCCGGGAGCAGCCGGAAGGGTACGAAGAAGAATATTTTCAAAATTACTAAATGGAGGGCGGAATACTAAGTGCATCGACTCTAGGAAAATAGGAGTCCAACCCTCTTCAAAACAAAACAAGGTTTCACCGGGAGTCGGTAGACGGAGCTCTACAGAGGACGGAATTAATAAATATCTCCTAAAATTCCTAAGGGTAGCATTGGTAAGGCCAGGTCTAAGGGTTCTGGAAATAAAATCGTTAGTAGTACCTGACGTATCGGTCCTAGTACGAGCCGGACTAGAAGGGGAAGCGGAGACGGAGGTAGAAGTAGAAGAGAATTTCTTTGTGAGCTTGCCTCGTTTCTTAGCTTTCTGCTGTTCAGGTGCCGTCCTAGAAGGTTCAGCTAGGATATTGATACCCTGAAAAAGATCACTGTCAGAAGAAGATCGAGCACCTCAAGAGAATGTCTCTTTCACGGTGGAAATAAGAGTCGTAAGGGGATCAGAGGTGAAGGTAATTTTCATGTCACCGCCTACTACCACACTTTTCGCAACCCCAGTTCTAACCAAATAACGATACATGACAATAACTTCGGGATCAAGTTCCTCTACCTCACGGACTACCTTATTGGTTGAGCCAGACTCGGTCACAAGATGAGAGACGGTGGGGGCAAGAGGAACTTCTGAGTTAACCATGTCTTCGTTAGACTGATAAACAGAGGAGTCGGTACCGTCTATGTTGATATCTGGGGAAATCAAGATAAGAACGTCAGTTTCAGCAAAGTCAATCCAAAATAAGTCAAGAAAGTTGAAAAGTTTTCCCGCCTAAATGGAAACAATGAAGGGTCGTGTTAATATTGAAAGTGGGTGACAGCTGTGAAGATTGTCAGATAACTGAACAGTCAGGGAGATGAACAGTTATCCCTTTTTCAGTTCAGAAATCAAATTATTCACAAATTAAGAAGAATGTAAGGAAATCAACACAAAACTCAAGCTTAGATCCACTTTAATCCAGATTAAAACTACAAATGGTGTTAACAAGGGAGAACATTCAAACACCCAGAAAACACATTTAAAAGTTCGAAGGGTTTAAATACCCAAATCTGAAAAAGGTTGAATTTTGCAGATTGGGTTCATGAATTATCAAGTCTACAAACACCCTTTCTATACATGCAGCATGAGAAATGTGATATTGAACTCAGAATCTCAGAGGATAAAGTAAAATCAGGAAAGGGGCAAAAGAATCGAGACATATAATAATTGATGAAATCTCCTTAACTCATTCAAACGTTCTTACCAGGATGAAGAGAAGAGGAAGATTCGTTAATCAGAGAATTAAGTAATGGGAACAAAGCATGAAAAACACAGGGAGCACTTTATTGGCGATTTACAAAAGAGGAAGAAGTTGAGAAAAATACAAATGAGGGAAAATCCGTACTATTTATAAGCCACGAGTTCTCTGGAAAAATGGGAAACCCACTCACGGGCCACGTGTAATGATATCTCCGTATGTCCCACACCTTCAGGTCGAAGTAATTTAACAGGCCTTAATTTATCCTTTGATTATCTTCACCCATGAACGACCGGTTTAGCTAATTAGGGTGGTATAAATAATCAAGGATAAGGGGGAAATGATGGATTAAGAATAATTGGGTTTGGATTTAACTTCCTTAATCCCCAATTAGCTGGACTTTACGGATATCATTAGTCCATTATTAGCTGGATTGTATGGACGTCATTAAGCTTAGCTAATTGGACTGTACGGACGAAGCCTAGGGATGGAGAGATCTGATCTCATCCTTACACACATTCTTCGTCTGGCAAGAGAGGTACACTCAATTGCCTCTCCTAGTTCTCCTATAAATAGTCCTCTCATATCAGAAGGAAAAGGGATGAAAAACTGAATTCTCTCTAAACTATACCTATTTTTGCTTTCTCTGAACGGAGCTCTTACTGCCTTGATCGTTGGAGTGTTTGTGGTCTCCCAAGACCACACTTTCAGGTACGACGGATCCATCAGCACCGACACTGGATAACCTCCAATTTCCACATACACGAAAGACGAAAGTTCATTCCTAAGAAGACCATCTCAACCAGGCAGACCAATATATCTCTTAATCCGATTCACTCACTAGTGCCGGATCAAAGTCGATCACGAGACCGACTGAAGAAATACACTTCGGACCGGAACTATCACCCTCCTTACTTTTTTAGTTACTATTTACTATTTAACAAGAAATTTAAATTCATCTCATAATTTTCCTTCCACTTCTTGTTATCAAGTTTAATAAAATAATACTTCAAACATTGTTATTTTAGGAACGAGGGTCATTAGATTAAAGGATGGAGAGGTAGTATTTGAT
Organism: Echium plantagineum; assembly: GCA_003412495.2. Classification (NCBI taxonomy): domain Eukaryota; kingdom Viridiplantae; phylum Streptophyta; class Magnoliopsida; order Boraginales; family Boraginaceae; genus Echium; species Echium plantagineum. Next base: position 37,050,689 of record CM016563.1, read on the forward strand.
ACCTCTTCCACTTTATTTAATTGTCATAATAATTTATATATTCTTCATTTTCAGTTGTTATTCTACAATCATAAATCTCAAAATAATATTTTCCGTTAATTTCCTATTTCTCCTTCACAGAGATAAATTTTGAAACGAATTTTCTTGTTCAATTAATGTCTCAATAGACAAACCAAAGTAATAAGTTTTTAAATATCACTTTAATTTTTTTCTCGTTGAATTAAAATTTTTCATTTAAAAATGGATCACATTCGATATAGAAAAAAAAAACTTAATAACTACTCTAGTAGATTATTTCAACTTTATTCATGAGTAATGACAGACATATAAGTTGTTTTAATTTCTTAATAATTATTAGGGCAAAAGCATTAACCATTAATCATGTTTCACTGAATTCACAATTCACTCACTCATCTTTTAAAAACGGTTCTAACTAGATATTGTGTAAGAAACTAATGGAACCGTTTTTCCTCTCTGGAAAACTTCCTCTGATCTCTCTTTATAAACTGACTATTCTTCTCAATTATACTACGTTTGTCTATCCAATTCTCTTCTGTGATTGTTTACATTAAGTATAGTGATTTACTGGTTCTACGATCTCTATTTTCGAATGGATTCGAAAATTCTGAATGGTTTACTTAGTACTTCTTTATCTATTGAAGAGGCAACTCTGGTTGATCTACTGGAAACAGATTTAATTGATGGACTCATTGAATGTGCGGCAAGTATCTATGGCAAGGTTTTATATCAAAAAGACACATTTATTAGCGTCCAAGGATTTGATTTGGCTATGTCGAGAGCGTGGAACTGCAAAGGCATTCGGGTCTCTCGTTGTAGAGGTTCTATTCTACAAATTTTTTTCCCAACTGATAAGGATAAGGAGCGCATTCTCGAACAAGGCCCTTGATGTTTCGATAATAATCTTGTACTTATGCATGAATGGGACAAGGATCCCATCCCATGGGAAATCCCATTTGATACTTGTTCTTTTTGGATTCAAATATGTGGCTTGCAAAAACAATATCTCACTCGTGAAGTGGCTGGGCGTCTTGGCAATAATTTTGCCGGTTGTGATCGTATCGAACTTCGTATGGAAAACAAGGGAAAAGATTCTTCAGACTTAGGGCGGTTATCCAGGTTGTTGCTACAGTTCTCTTTTACCCAGGTTGAAGTTTTGAAGGACGAGGGGATTTGGGAAGAATCGAATGTTTGTGAAGGAAGTTTTAAAGAGGGGCAAAATAGTCATTTTAAATTTTTATATATTACAAATATATGTCAAATGACTAGTTTGCCCTTATACTAATCAATTGAAACCGTTTTTGGAAGATGAGTGAGCGAATGGAACCATATAAAACATGAGTGAGTGAATGGTAAAAAGAGTGAAATATGGGTGATGGTTGATGCCTTTTGTGCTAATAACAAATTTTTTAAACATTGTATTACCTATAATATTATACATAAAAGTCATTAGATAAAATATCAATTATTAAAATGGATGGAATTGGAATATTAAATCCATTAATTTAAAGGGCAAATGGCACCATCGATCATTAACGTTTATGAGAATTCTACGTGCAATCACTGTGCTTCAACTTTGACTGTTTTCGATCACCCACGTTTGGTATTGTGTACGAAGCGACCCACTCTCTGATTTTTTTATAGAAAATACGATTTTTGTGATTTTATAGGAGCAATTTAGTCATTTTAATACCAACATGTTCCTTCTTCATCCAATTATGAGTTTTTCTACCACAACCAACAAAAAAGCTGTCCACAACCACTAATCACCAAAAGTTATCCAAACCAATAAAACCAATCATCAAGAACATGAATATTAACTAATTTACACACTAAAATACCACTTTAATAAATGGGATCTCTACACATTGTAATGAAAAATTGGATTTGAAGCTGGACTGCAACAGCCTCTCCCTCGATATGTCAAACAAAACATTCCCAACATAAATTGATGGACTGTGTGTTATCCGAGCCTCAGATGTTGGACCGAGGATAGGTGATAGTCCAACTGATGCTTGTGTCTCAGGCGAAGCTCTGAACCACATGGTGGAAATGGTACGCTTCGCAATAGGGCGCGCCTTAGGAGCTTGTGATCCTCTCTCTATTAGTTACGGCTACACCTGAAAGCGTGACCATTGCTGGCCACATACACTCCGATGCTTAAGTCAGTAAAAGATTGGGCGAGTGTCTAAGTAAATATAGCTTTAGTAGTAATATCACAATTACCTTCACCAGAATGGTTTACTCTATTTATATAGGCATGAGAGAGAGAAAAATAATACCTGAGTGGTTAGATGTGAGACACTTGTCTCCAATCTGGGGAGCCCTCTGTACGGATAGGCTCGCCCTTAGGCCCTTCTGTAAAAAGAAGGAACTCACCAGTCTTGGGTTGAACCATCTTGTGGATCGTCCCCCTTGGTGTAATTCATCTTAAGAAAAGACCCTCATGAGTTGTTGGGCCAAACCTCCCAATGTACGGACGAGGCCCAGGACACTTTATTTAGGGTTACATCATTGCCCCTTTTATCTGGTCGTTCTGAAGCCGTCTTAACCGAGACCATGGGTGATGGATGAAGACGAGGAGATAAACTCAGGTCTTCTTCGTCAATTCGATACTTCCTATTGGGATTTGTGTCAACTTTCCACGTGTCCATACAGGATTAACTCAGAAGTTGAACAGTTGCATTTGAGATCTATAAAAGGTGAGTACTTACTTCAGTTTGTACTTTCACAAGTTTTGCATTTCTGAACTCAAGAAACATCTACATCTTTCTCATCTTCTTCCACAACTGCACTTTTCTTTGCAAATTCAAGAACTCCTTCACAATCTTAGTGTTTCCCTGCAAGTTCAAGAGCATTCTTACAAATTTTCGTATATCTCTACAAGTTCAAGAACTTTTCATCGTCTTCCTCATTTTTTTCGCCGGAAACCTCCTTCTTTTCCGATTACACGGTAGGGTACTTCCTTGGTAGAGTTTGTTTAGGCATTTTACTCATTAATTTATCCTGTGTGTGCATGTTGATTTGTTATTTCTAGACTTTCTGGGAATTTGGGGTTGAAGTTGGGTATGAACCGTCCCATGACCTTTGAACTTGTTTCCATTTTCCCTCCCAAAAACCCTTTCAAATTCTTGCATTTGATCTTCAGTGTGGGCTTTCCAGTTAACTTCTAACCTTTACTTTTGAATTTATGTAGAAATCTCTATGGACGGATCCAACTCATCTGCTTACCAGTCTAACGAGGCTACGATGAACGAGGTAGATCTGTTTACTTTTCCTTCTATTTGCGAGCCTCTTCCTGTTTACCCCGACGACCCATGTCTTGATGATGACTTGTTCATGTACGAGCCTAAACAGATAAAACATTTTAATTGGCTCGCAGCTATGGGAGTTTCAACAACCATAGCCCCGAGTCTGATAATATCTCGAATCTGACTCTTTTCCTGATGTACAGATCAACCTGCCTCATCCAACAGACCAAATCGAAACAAATTTCTTATCTCCTCCGAAGGACTCCGTTCCTCCTGTCAATGACCCCATTGGCCGAGAAGAAACTGCCCCCGCAACCTCGGATGATCAGTTGGTGGAGATACATCCTCCTGGAGCGGTCGAGTCTGACGACATAGACCAAGAATTTCTGGACATGCTTAACAACACTCCTCATCTCTCATCCCCTTTGCCCGTGGAGCTCAACCCACCGAGGGTGACGAATGCTTCCCCAGCTGTGTATTCTGCTAACACATCTGGGACCAGAGACGCCGAGGCTACATAGGAGGATGATAAGGTCACTGGGGACGACTCCTGAACTTGTTATTTACCGATGGTAAGGTTCATTCCTTCTTATTGGACACTTTCCTATAGACCCTTATGTAAATCTATCACACATCAGGTCACATTATGAGATCCCCCTTCCTTTATATTGCGATTACCCACTGAGGATGAGACCCTAATTAAACACGAAGAGGGTTTTACTCCTTTGTATATACTCTCCCTGAACGTAGGCTTTAGACTCCCCTTAACTCCTTTTGTACAAGAGTTACTTAGGGTTCTTCCTTCAGCACCCGGGCAAATCACGGTAATGGGCCATGTAATATTAACCATTTTCCAAGTAGCGTGTGCGAGGGCTGGAGTAGTTCCCGCGGTAGGTCTCTTTCGTCTTATGTACTCGGCCACACATAAAGGCCAATACTACTTGTCGGCCAACCGGGGGTGTACATTCCTCAGCACCCCCGCCCTAGTAAGGTTAGGGAAAATTTCTACCACCGTGTCTGGTGTTTGGTGAAGGGAAATTTTGGCGTGGGTGTCCCTAGGGAATGGCAACCCCGGAGACTGAATCATGCGTTGATGAAGTATAAGAGCACGGATGAGGATAGACATAACCTGGATGTCCTCCGCAAGGCTTTTAAGAACCCATTACCTTGGAACGCCTTTTGTGACGAGGGTTGCTTAATGCTGGCCGGGATTGTAAATAAACGTTTTACTCGGACCGTGACTTGGGGTATAGCCTATGTTTTGTCCTTACATTCCTCGCACCTTTTATGTGACTTTTCCCGACTCTTAACCTCTTTATGTTTTCCTTTGCAGATAATGTCATCGATGCCTCGCTCGAGACTCCTTCTCACTTGAGCCTTGATTTCGAGGCCATGTTTGGGGAGAAGTTACCTTCCTTTTTCAGTGCGTGTTCAGGATCCTGCAACCATACCTGCCGCGCCCTCTCCCGTGCCACTACAAACAGTACCTACTTCCTCTACTCCTCCTGCCTCTACACCCACAGTCAACCCTGCGACCTATAAAGGGAAGGAGGTTTCTGCCCCGGCCCCTTCAAAGACGGCTCCTAAGAGAAAGAAGACCATTGCTAACAAAGGGGGCTCGCAAGCCAAAAAATTCAAAGGAGCCGGGCTTTCTTCCTCCAGCAAGGAAGGTCCCATAGACGGGGGCGATGGGAGTACTCTTGTTCGGATCACGAAAGGTGGGATCCGAGACTCACTCTTTGATCCCGAAGGCAAAATGGTGGAAGTGAAGTATGGTCTGAAGTATATGTCCATGCCCTACATCCTCCCAGGGGCTGCTTTAGTAGTGGAGAAGGAGTCGGAGTGGGGACACCCTAGCGATAGTATGAAGGCTCTCAAACCTTTAATGCTGCAGGGGGAGTGTGAGCAGTATGAGAAGATTGATGATGTAACTGATATCAGTGTCGAGGTCTTACACCATCATTTGAAGGTGTGTCTTTATTCCTCTTAACCCTCTTTTCGCTATGTTTGTTTATATGCTAAGTTTTATCATTTCCTAGACCATGAACGAGCTCTTCATCATGGGGAGGAGAGCTCGTCAACTAGAACTCGTGTGTGAAAATCTGGAGGAGAAGCTGAAGAAAGCCGAGGCCCAAGTTGAATCCAAGGAGACCTTGGGTCAATCCTAGAAGGACCCGTCTCATGAGATGGAGATGAAACTTCACGCTGAAAGGAAGCCAATTACCCATCTTCAGTCTAAGCTGGCCCAACAAAAGAACGAAACTGCCTTGCTTGTGAAGGAGAAGAATGACAAGATTGCTGCGGCCGAGGCTAAAGTTGTGGCCATGGAGAAGGATAGCCAAACTTGGAAGAAGAGGGCAGGCTTGCTAGCCAAATCAGCCGTGGACTTGAAGAACTCCATTCCTTCTACCGTCCAGAACCAGGCTTTCATGAAGAGCCCCGCCCTTCATCATCACGTTCACAAGGCTCAGGCCTGTATTCTCTCTAAGTTTTCTTCGGCGAACTCTGAGAAGTGTCCGGGTCTGTCTGAGCTCATAGAGGAGTTCAAGAAACTGAAGGCTCTCCCCGTTCCTATTGATCCCCCTGTACCTCCCCCTTCTGAAGACAATGTTTAAATACTTTGTAATCATTGTTTCTATGAATGTGCTTTTGTTTCCATTATAAATTCATGTCTTCAATTACTGTTGCATATATACTGTCTGCCCCTTTGCAAAAAAAATAGTTGAATAACCTTGATGATATGTTTTGCAATGAACTAGTATATTGAACCATCATTTTATCAAACGAAAGGCGTTTGTAGTGATTAGTCCATAGTAGGTTATGAGTAGTCGAGACATCTAGTGACTTGCCTGACATAAGTCATATGTTTGAGGGTTTGCCCGAGACTTCTAGTGACTTATTTGATGTAAGTCACATGTTAGAGGTTTATGGTCCGAGACCTCTAGTGACTTATTAATGTAAGTCACATGTTGGAGGTTTGTGGTCCGAGACCTCTAGTGTCTTATTAATGTAAGTCACATGTTGGAGGTTTATGGTCCGAGACCTCTAGTGACTTATTAATGTAAGTCACATGTTGGAGGTTTGTGGCCCGAGACCTTTAGTGACTTATAATGTAAGTCACATGTTGGAGGTTTGTGGTCCGAGACCTCTAGTGACTTATTAATGTAAGTCACATGTTGGAGGTTTGTTGGTGATCGAGACCTCTAGTGACTTGTTGATGTAAGTCACATGTTGGTGATCGAGACCTCTAGTAACTTGTTGATGTAAGTCACATGTTATAGGTTTTTTGTCCGATAACGTGATGACCTGTTTAACAAAGGACGGAGAGAAGTTGATATAACCTTGATTGTATGATACATGGTTTTGCAAAGTTACTAGAATGAGTCCGTAAGTGGATCATTTCAAGATGGTGTTTTGTGAACTTAGTAACATTCCATGTCCTCGGTATTAGTTCAGCATTCATTTCCTCCAGTTTGTAAGTTCCTGGTCCCAGTATAGCCGCGACCTTGTATGGACCTTCCCAGTTAGGACTTAGTTTGTTGACTTCTCTTGGGTTGGTGGCCGAGTAAAGTCTGAGAACAAGGTCTCCCACATTGAACTGACGGTTGCGGACGCGCCTGTTGTAAGCCCGGGCCATGAGGTTCTTGTATTGTTGTGTTTTGTACAAGGCCTCGTCTCTGAGTTCCAGGAAATCCATCTGTTTTCTCAACCTAGTCTCGTTCATCTTCTCGTCAAAGACGCGCTGTCTGAACGTCGGAAGTCCTACTTCTGCTGGTAATAATGCTTCCACTCCGAACACTAAATTGTACGGTGTCTCCCCCGTGGCTTTTGATGGTGTGGTACGCATGGACCAGAGCACTACTGTAACTGCTTTATCTGTGAACCCTGGGTAGCCTCGCTTTGGATGAGATTCCTCTCAACTTGCTCATTTGCTTGATGGTAGTACACTGGGGAAAAGCGTTGCACTATTCCATACTTTCACAAAAGTCCCTTAGTGTCTTACCTTTGAACTGTGGGCCATTGTCCGAGACTAAGATTTTAGGTACGCCATACCTCGTGACTATGTGCTTCCATATGAATTTTACCACATCGTCGCCTTTGGTCATTGCTATGGGCACGGCCTCTACCCATTTTGTGAAATAATCTACCGCGACTATGACATATTGTACATTTCCTTTTGCCTTTGGTAGTTTCCCTACCAAGTCAATTCCCCATATAGCAAATGGGATTGGAGTCACTACTGGTGCCACAGATGTTGCTGGTAAGTGTGACACGGCCTTTTGCCTCTGACAGGCGCTGCACTTTCGGACATACTCAGCCGAGTACTTCCTCATCGTTGGCAAAAAATATCCAGTTCTGGTGATCTTATCCGTGTCCTTATTAGCCACACTGCCCACACAATGTAGTAATGGTCCGTCCCATGATTTCTTATATAGCTCGTTTTCGATCATATGGAACTTATAAGCTCTCGTCTTCAGGGTGCGGGCCTTACATTCATTTTGCGGCAGTTCTCCTTGGAGTAAATATTTTGCTATCGGTGTTCTCCAATCCACTTCTTCATCTAACACCACTGATACACAATTGATCTGATGGGTGGGGATGTCTCTGACCTCCATTAGCACTTCAGGTGGCAATTCCTCATACCAGACGGTTGTTAACTGTGATAAGTAATCCGCATCTGGTTCTCTGTACGGGATACATGTTGGCAGTTTGAGTCGTGAAAGGGCCGCTTGAAATATTATCTAGCCAAACTTCTTAGCCTCTATATCATTAATGATTCATTTTTCACCTCACAAGTTCCATTTACTTGGTCCATTATCAACTTGGAATCGCCTTTTACCAATATCTCTCTTACCTCGAAGCTTCTTACCAACTGAAGACCCGCAATCAGTGCCTCGTATTCTGCTTCATTGTTTGTGGTATAGAAAGTGAACCTGAGGGCATAGCTGAATTTGATCTTACCCAGGCCTTGAATGACAATTCGTGCCCCTGATCCTTTGTTATTTTTAGCTCCATCTACATTTAATGTCCACTCAGGGCAGGCAATTTCAGTTGGTATTGTTAACTCTAGCCTCTCTGATTGATCCGTGCAATCATTGATAAAGTCTGCCAATGCTTGAGCCTTAATGCTCGTTCAGGGAATGAAGGTTATCTGAAATTCACTTAATTCAATTGCCCAAGTTGTTAACCTTCCTGACAAAACAAGACTAGAAATGACTCTCTTCAATGGCTGATCCGTACTACTTCAATCGGATGTGACTCGAAATAAATTTTTAGTCTCCGGGCTGCCACTATGAGTGCATAAGTGAATTTATCAATGAGTGGGTAGTTCAATTCTGATCCTCGTAAGACGTGACTAACATAGTATATAGGTCTCTGTATTCCCTCGTCTTGTCTGATCAATACTGCACTTACTGCCCCTTCGGCTACGGCTAGATATAACTGTAAAGTCTTGCCTTGCTTTGGATGAGTTAGCAGTCTAGGACTACTCAGATAACTTTTCAATTCTTCAAAGGCCTTTTGATATTCTTCGTCCCAATGAAACTTTTCTGGGGCTCGCCTTAAATTCTTGAAGAATGGTAAGTTACGCTCTCCTGATTTTGATATAAATCTGCTTAATGCTGCCAGACTTCCATTTAACTTCATGAGCTCCTTGTAGCTTGTGGGGGCGCGCATGTCTGCTATAGCTTTAATCTTGTCTGGGTTAGGTTCTATTCCCTTTTTTTCTTATCATGTAACCCAGAAACTTTCCCGACGTGACCCCAAATGAGCATTTATCTGGGTTAATCCGCAACTTGTTGTGTCAGAGAGTTTGCAATGTCTCTGTTAAATTCCGAAGGTGGTCTTCTCGCCGCTTACATTTTAACAAGCATATCAACGACGTATATCTCCATGGTACGTCCAATTTGTTCTTTAAACATGTTATTGACCATCCTTTGGTATGTCGCGCCTGCATTTTTTAACCCAAATGGCATTACCTTCCAGTAATATAAGCCATATTCCGTGATAAATGCTATTTTTTCGGCCTCGTCTTCGCTCATCAGGACTTGGTGGTAACCTCATGAAGCATCCATGAAGTCAAAATACTTCATGGCCCGCGCTTCCATCCACCAATCGAGCTAGGCAGGGTAGTGGGTAGAACTCTTTTGGGCACGCCTTGTTAAGGCTAGTAAAATCCGTGCACATTCGCCATGTGTTGTTTGGCTTTTTGACTAATACCACGTTTGCAATCCAAGTTGGGAATTTTAATTCTTTGATTTCTCTGCCTGTAATAGTGTCGAGACTTCCTCTCTTATAGCCTTGTTCTTCTCTGCATTTAATGTTCATTTTTTCTGCTTAACAGGAACATAAGAAGGCTCGACATAGAGGCGATGTCAGCCGTTCTCGGATCTACCCCCTAGCATGTCTTCTGGTCCCCATGCAAAGACATCTTTATATTCTCAGGTTAACCGAATGAGACTGTTCCGATGATCCTTGTCTAGCCTGGTGCCTATGGGAAAGGTTTTAGAAGGTTCTGAGAGTGTAAAAGGAATCTTCTCCACTTCCTCGTGTGGCGCATGTGTCTCCACCTCTCGTTCCTTTGGAGAATTATCTTTTTCGGTCTGAGCCGTGACCAAAATTTGGTTACATGCCTTTCTCTTCTCTCCTACCTTCTCCGAGGGTACCGAGTCTAAATAACACATTCTGGCATTCTTTTGATCCACTTTCATCTCCCCTGTTCCAGGGGAGGATTTAAGGGGTGGTCCATGTATGCCATGGACCACCCTAAATCCTAAAAAAAGGTTGGCCTAGATGGTTAATTCCTATGTTATTCACGCTGGACACCGGGGTTCGAATCCCCCTTGTGCCACATTATTTTAGCTGTCGATTTTTTAGAGTAAAAAGTAAAAATCCTTCCAGTAGCTTCCTTTTCTTACACGCCCCCAAAACAACCCTGAACCCTTCCCGCCTTGTTCCTGCCTCCAAAGACATCATCACGCCTAAAACCCAAAAAACAACAATTTTACCACATTCAACATATTATTTTATTCTCCCAAACAAATTCATCCAATTTTTCTCATTCTTCTCTCCAATTGACATTAATTTTTGAAAAAGAAAGACTTTGCCCCTTGCTCACAAAATCAAGGTATAGTTTCTTGTGAAAGTTCTATGCTTTATTCCGTTATTTTATTAGCAATTTGAGATTAACTTTAATTTTTTTAATCTATCTAATTTGGCATTTAGCTATTTGGCATTTAGTCTATTTTAACCTTTCTTCTTAGCTAAATAAAATTGAATTGATAATGTATAACCAAAGTGAATAATTTAATAGAAAATTGAATTGATTATGTATTTTTTTTTATAAAGGATGCATAATATATTAATTAGCAAATAGTTTCAGAAGTACAAATATTGTTCAAAGGATTAAAAACAGGGAAACTGGAATGATTACAATCTTCGTTAAAATCATAAATATTAATATCCTGAAGATTCCAAAAACTTCCAACTTTAGTTGGGTACCAAAACGTTCTGCAGCATCTATTCATGGCTTGATCTTGAATCCAATCCCAGTCTCTACTAGTGCTAATCTGAAGATAGCTTTTATTCCACACCTGAGAGAAGAAAGCATCAGTGATAAAATATATAGAGTGATAGTTTTCATCTTTGATCAGTAGAAGACTTGTAATGATGGCTTGAAGACAGCTAATCGAATCAATTTCTTCCGATCCTGATCCATTAGTCTTGTAGATCGGATGCCCTTGTACAATAGAATGCTTTCCTTTAATTGTTAGTCGGATCTTCCAAGTTGGATGTGCATCATTCGAGATTCCAATACAAACTTTGGAGTCTCTTTTGTTGCATATTTGATCCTTCTGGTTGTCATAAATAAGGAATCTAGTGTAGAAAGAGTGGGGTAGAGATTGGGGGCAGTTGGTTTTAGAGAAAGTATTAGAGTAGGTATTTCTTTTTGTCTTAAAAAAGCAGTTGGACCACATTTTGAAGTGGTTCTGAAAGAGCGCATTGAAAATGGATGGATCGGGAGCTCTGTTATTAAAACAGAGATCATTCCTGATGTTCCAGATAGTCCAAAGAAAGCTGCAAAATTTGATTTGTTTGTTGTAATCGATATTATCGTTTAATAAGTGATTGATCAGAGCGGGTATATCAGTAAAGGTTGAAAGTGTCAGGTCGTTAAAGGAATGGGACCAATGATATATAGCATGAGGGTAATGAATAAAGAGATGGTTATTCGTTTCTGCTTCCTGAGCGCAGAAACTACAATAATGGTTAATGGATTGATTGGTCTTAAAAGAAAGTTGAAATTTAGTGGGAAGTCGATCTAGCATGAGTCGCCAGATGAAATTTTTTATTTTTTGGGGAACGGGAAGAGCCCATAGATGTTTCCATGTACTTTCAGGATATAGATTGTAACTAGTAGGGAATTTGGGCCTAAGAGAGGCATGAGTTTGGATGTTAAGATAAATGTTTTTTGTATTGATTTTTTGTTTATTCCAAGCCCAGGAGTCATCAGAAAGAGTGGGTCGAATTTCGATGATTCGAGAGACTATATGTCTAGGAAAGATATTATTTAGTTTGGTAATGTTCCAATGACCTTCTTCTTGGATAAGATCACTTACTTGGGTAGGAGTCTGTGATGTGGAGGAAGATGCTGGATTGTCAGAGTTAGGAAGGTGGGGGAGGTTGGGGATCCATGAATCCTGCCAGATATGGATGTTTTTGCCATTGCCAACTTTCCAGATTTTACTTTTGTTAAGCTGTAGAAGTCCGGCATAGAGTCCTCGCCATGCCCAAGAAGGATTATTTATTTTATGTTTAGGACCTAAGTTGAGGCCAAACTGATCAGGGTTATTGTTGGGATAGTATTTGGATTTGAAGAAATTGTTGAGTGGGGAGTTGGGGTATTGGATGAGTCTCCATCCATTTCTGGCCAGGAGGGCCAAGTTGAAGTGATGGAGGTGTTTAAAACCTAATCCTCCCTCGTTCTTATCCAGGCAGAGGAAATCCCAGTTAATCCAATGAATAGAGGCTCGGTGGTTTCTTCCCCATAGGAAATTTGCAAAGATTTTATCAATATCGTGGAGGATGGAGTGAGAAAATTTGAAGATTCCCATCGGATAGACCAATGTGGAGGTGAGAACTGATTTAATGAGCGTGATACGTCCAGCCAAATTAAGAAATTTGGCTTTCCAGCTCAGAATTTTGTTCTTAATTTTATCCACAATTTTGTTGAAGTAAGTTTTCCTGGAATTGCGATGCGGGTCAATAGTAACTCCAAGGTAGTCACCAAAATGATCTGATTCAGGTATGTTAAGTTTTCCTGTAACAAGAGTTCTAATATGAGCGGGGGTTTTTGGGCTGAAGGTGATAGTGGATTTGGAGAGGTTTATGACTTGACCAGAATCAGTAGTAAATTGGTCAATAGTATTATAGAAGTTAGAAAAGCTTTGGGTGTCAAGATTGAGGAAGAAATAGCAATCGTCTGCAAAGAGAAGATGGCTAATTTCTGGGCCGTTTTTAACAATAGAAATACCATGTAGAGTATTTTGGGATTGGTGTTTGAGGAGTGAGGCCGAGAGGGCTTCTGTACAGATGGCAAAAAGGAGGGGGGAGAGTGGATCTCCTTGGCGGAGTCCACAAGATGATTTAAAGAATTTCGTGGCACAACCGTTGACCAAGACAGAGAATTGAACAGTGGATATGCATTGATAGATAAGATGGATCCAGTGAGGAGGGAAATTGATTTTTTTAAGGACAGCAATTAAGAAGTCCCAGTTGATACGATCAAAAGCTTTGCTCATATAGATCTTGATGCCAGCTAGTCCCATTTTTTTCTTTGAGAATGGTAAATAGTATGTGTTATTTCTTGGGCTAGAAGGATATTATCCTGGGCTCCCCTACCATGTATGAACCCATTTTGGAATGGTGAAAGGAGGTTAGGAAGAATAGGTTTGAGTCTATTAGATAGGACTTTAGAGGCAATTTTATATGAGGCGTTACAAAGGCTTATGGGTCTAAAGTCCTTGAGTTCATTTGGGTTTGGTTTTTTTGGAATTAGAGTGATGAATGTTTTATTGAATTCTTTTAGGAGGTGCCCATTATTGAGAAAATCCAGAATTGAGGTGGTGAGATCAGATTTGATTGTTTCCCAGTTTTCCTGATAGAATTCTGCAGGAAAACCATCAGGGCCCGGGGATTTATTGTGAGGCATTTGGAAAATGGCAGTTTTAACTTCATCAGCGGTGAAAGGTTGATCGAGAAATTGGTATTGTTCAGGTTGAAGATAAGTTTTTATATTATCGATGGTTAGGTAGGTATTGGAATTATGGTGGGGTGAGGTTGGAGGGTTGTAAAGGAGTTTGAAGTAAGAATTGCAATAATTTTGAATATCAGTTTCAGAGTTGATAAGTTCAAGATTATCATTGAGAAGCTCAAGTATATTGTTGGTTTTAGCTCTAAATTTTACATGAGCATGAAAAATTTGGTATTTTTATCACCTTCCTTAATAGCCTTGATTTTTGCTCTTTGGTGCCAATAGGATTCTTCCTGGTCAAGAAGACAGTCTAATTGCGTACGAAGGTTTTGTTCGGTATTAAGGTTAGAATGGAATAGGGTTTCCTTTGAAGATCAGCAAGAGCAGCTTGAATATCAATGATTTGCTGAAAGATATTGCCAATTCTGTCTTTGTTCCATTTTTTAATTATGGTTCGAAGATTTTTGAGTTTAGATGTAAAAGAGAAAGCAGTAGATGAACCAGGCAAATGGCTTATAGAGTTGAGCCAAAATTCATCTATTAATTTAGGGAATTCTGGGTGAAGTGAAAGGAAAGATTCGAGTTTAAAGGGTCTAGGTGCTGAAGTTTTAGTATATTTGGTACTAATAATGAGGGGGCTATGATCAGAGCGTTGGATCGGGAGAATATCACAGGAAGCCTGGAGGAAGATGTTACTCCATTCAAAATTATGCATGGCTCTGTCCAGTTTCTCGAGAACCATATGATTATTGCGTTTACCTTCCCATGTATAATGACATCCGTGATATTGAAGGTGCTCAATTCCCAGAGAATTGAGAAAGTTGAGAAAAGGGATAGACCCAGGAATATTATTAGTGGGTTGAGGATATTTATCAGTACTTGTAAGGACCTGATTAAAGTCCCCACAAATAAGAATGGGTGAAGCAAGAAAAGGAGCGATAAGATCGTATAGCTGATGCCACGTGTCGCATCGAAGGTGAAGTTTTGGATTACCATATATACAGCCCAAAATCCAGGGGGAGGGGGATTCGGTTTTAATTGAAAAAAGAAGTAAGTGTTTGGAGAGTGTAATAGGGGAAACATTGATATTAGAAGAAAAACCCACCCAAAGTCCTCCACTGTGCCCACTAGCATTTTCCCCAAACGAGATAGGGAATAGGAGTTGGGATAGAATAGTATTAGCTTTATCTACAGAACAAAGGGTTTCACATAAAAAACAAATATCTGGTTTATAACGTTTGACCAACGTTAAAAGGAGACGAACTGTAGATTTCTTACCAAGACCTCTACAGTTCCAACTTAGGATTTTCATGATGGCATTTGGGGTTGTTTAGGAACAACCACCCAAATCCATTGTTTTTTGTATAGTCGAAGGGATTTAAGATTATTAAACATAGAGGTGCATATATTATTAAAATCAAAGACAGTAGAGAAAGGGTTTGGGTGCGTACCTTCTTCATTATGGACGCCCCTACTGTCCTCTTCCTCATTCTGTTGAGTCAATTCCTCTTCACATTCTTCAAAATCCAGCTCCATGGCCACATTATCAGCCCAGTTTGAAGGTCCCGCCTCGTTTGGTTTTGGAGCTCTCTTCCTTCTTTTTTTGTCCGGGGTCCCAAGTTCCAGTCCTTCTTCATCATCCAAATCACTCAATGGTCTCATTCTTTTGCATCCAATGGCAGATTTGAAGGAGTTGACCATGCTCAACTCGTCGAGCCAATGATTGATTTGGCCAACATGGAAGATCGAATGAAAACGTAAAAGTTCAGCCATCAGACGAAATCCAACACTATCAAAAAGGGAGGAGTCAGTGGTCCAGTTGATTTTGCTAATAGAAGCATAAAAAGAATGGATCTTAGTGAAGAGGGAGTAATTCGGCTCTTCAATGGAGTCAAACCACTTTGGTTTTAGTGCGAATGATCCAGAAATCCATTTATCATGAAGAAGGCTTCTGATTCCTTGCGGAATTTCTTCATCATTCACCCAAGGGCCCAAGATTAAACTAAGTTAATGTTTAAATTGATTTTGATTAAGTCAATTGATTAATAAAATTCACTTGTATTGTGTAGGATGTTGAGGTTTTTTGAGCCAAGAGATAAATCTAAGTCTACTAGTAGTGAGATTACTTCTTCAAGTAGACCTCCTAAAGCGACTTTTAAAAAGGGAAGCTATTTGGAGTCGGATCCTTACAAAAGAAAGCAAATTCTTGATTATCATCCAAATGATCAAGATGAAGTAAGAAGAGCTTACCTTGCAAAAGGTCCGACGAGACCAATGTTAGGTAACTATCCATCTAAAGTTATTGGAGGTAGAGGTCGTTCCTTTGTCGAATCTTGGTATAATGATTTTGATTGGATTGAATATAGTGTCGAAAAAGATGCTATATATTGTTTCCCTTGCTATTTATTTTACAATGGTTCTAGTAATTCGGCATTTGTTAAATTTGCATGTCGGTAGTAAACCCAATAGTAATCACAAAAAGTGTGTAAAACATTGTGACGATCTTTTGAAGAAAAATCAAGGTATTGAGCATTCTTATACAAAATATTCTACAAAAGAAGAACAAGATTATCTTATTCGCTTATAAGCATCTCTTGAAGCTGTGAAATATCTTGTGAAGGGTGGGATGGCTTTTCGAACACATGATGAAGGATAGAATTCTGTATATAAGTGTCATTTTCTTGAATTTGTAGACGCCTTGGGGAGAAATAGTGAGAAAATAGCTGATGCAATAAAAAGTGGTGGAGGAAATAGTAAGATGACTTCTCCCATTATTCAGAAACAACTTGCAAATGCTTGTGATATTGAGACAATCAACAAGATTGTTAAAGAAATTGGAGATGATACTTTTTGTGTGCTTGTTGATAAATCTGGTGATATATCTGGCTAAGAACAAATGGCTGTTGTTATTCGGTTTATTGATGACAAAGGATTTGTAGTAGAAAGATTTATTGGTATTGTGTATGTTCCAAATACAAGTGCAAAGTCACTTAAAGATGCTCTTGAAACTTTGTTGTCTGGATTTGGCTTGTGTTTATCAAAAATTCGAGGTCAAGGGTATGATGGAGCAAGTAATATGAGAGGTAAATTTGGAGGTTTGAAGACTTTGATCCAAAATGAAAATCCTCAAGCATTTTATGTGCATTGCTTTGCTCATCAACTTCAATTGGCACTTGTATCAATGTCTAGAAATCATATAGATGTCAATTGGTTTTTTCTTGAAGTCTCTCGAATTGTTGGTTTTTTAAGATCGTCTAACAAACGACAAGCTTTGCTTCGTAAAAAACAAGTTGCTCATTTTGCAAGTCTTATTGAGAGTGAGATGGTAGAAACTGGTACTGGATTAAATCAAGAGTTATCTATTGCAAGAGCGGGTGATACACGGTGGGGTTCTCATTACCGGACTCTTTGTAGGTTGAAATATCTATTTTCTCCAATTATTGAAGTTCTTGAGGATTTGGAATATGATATGGATTCGGGGGGGGGGGGTGAACCTCGAAGTTTGTTAGTAATTATGAGGTCTTTTGATTTTGTTTTCTTATTGCACTTGATGGTGGATGTTTTATCGGTGACAAATGATTTGTCCGAGGCATTACAAAGGGGTGACCAAGATATTGTGAATGCTTTGGAACTTGTAGAAATTAACAAGAAACTATTTCAGGAAATGAGAAAAGACGGATGGGAAGGTTTCTTTGAAAAAGTTGTGTCGTCTTGTAGTATTGTTGAGATTACTGTGCCTGATATGGATTCACGCTACATGAGATATAATAAATCTGTGCGTCTTGCACCTTCAATTTCAACATTGCATTATTTCAGAAATGATTGTTACATTCATGTGATAGATTTGATATTGAAAGAATTGAATGACCGGTTTACTCCTGAAAATTCCGAATTGTTGAGGTCTATGGCATGTTTGAGTCCTTGCTCTTCATTTGAAGCTTTCGACAGTAAATCACTTGTGAGATTGACAAGACTCTATCCAAATGACTTTGAGGATGTTACTGATAATGAGTTGTATGGACAACTTCAGAATTATATTCAAAGCGTCAAGATCTGTCAAAGACTCGTGTACGAACAAAAAAACACAAGACTCTTAGATTTGTATACCGACTTGTAAAGCTTGCTTTGATATTACCGGTGGCAACCGCAACGGTTGAAAGAGTATTTTCAGGATTGACTTATGTGAAGAATGTGACGAGGAACAAAATGGGGAATCCATGGCTTAATGATTGCTTAGTTACTTTTGTGGAGAAAGAAGTGTTTAGCACAATTGATGAAATGGATATCATTAAGCGTTTTCAAGCTATGACCAAGAGGAGGATGCAATTACCTTGAATTCGAATTAAATATATGAACTTTTCAATTCATTTAAACTATTCTTGCATTTTGGTTTGTAATATTTGTATACTTTGGCGATATTTTGATATATATATTTAAGTTATTAATGGACCACCCTAAATTTCATTCCTGGATCCGCCCCTGCCATGTTCCTCTGGGTGTTGGAAATTTCATTTTCATATGGGCAGGTGAGATTATAGCCTTTAGGTCTGCCAATTATGCCATTATAAGCCGAGTCCTCAATATCTACCACTGTGAATCGGACCAATGTTGTGACTGACTTCCGTCCTCGACCAAATGCCACATCCAAGGCCACGACTCCCACTGGTGTGATTGAATGTCCAGTAAAGCCTGTAAGGGATGTGTTAGCTGGCTGTAATCTACTGCGTGGGAAGTGCAGTTGGTCGTATGTGGATAGGTACAAGATATCCAAAGAACTTTCTGTGTCCACCAGCAATCTGTCCACCTCCAAAGTTCCTATCACCGGGATTATTATGAAAGGGTCATCATGTGGAGTCTCGATCCCTTCCATATCCTGTTCTGTGAATGTGATAGGCTCAGCATGTTTGGATAGGGTTGGATTGAAAGCATACACCTCACGCCTCGCATACTTTTTGCGAGCATTGCGTGAATCCCCTCCTCCACTGGGACCTACAGAAATTGTGTTAATTCTTCCCATTATCACAGGGGATTGTTCTCGTTTTTCTTTTTTAACGGAGTCACAGCTTCGCTGTGGGCTACGAGCTCGGCCTTTGCCTTTCCTTTGTGATCCGTGTACTCTCGGAGATAACCCTTTTCTATTAACTTTTCTATCTCTCGTTCAAGAGTTCTACAATCATATGTATCATGGCCACATTCCCTGTGATACTCACAATACTTGTTCTTGTCTCTCTTCGCATAAGGTGTAGTCAGTCTCGGTGGTTTTGGTAGCAGGCCTTTGTCTGCTATCTCTTAGTAGACTTCCGCCATAGAGATATTGAGGCTCACGGTTCCTCCTTCCATGCCACGTGATGTTGTACATTTTGTTATGGCCTTGGATGGAATAAAGGTTTGCTCAGAATTTTTAGCCTGGGTGTTTTGAGGGAAGGCCGCGCCTCTTGTGCGTTGTAACCTTTCCCACACCTTTGGTTTTGTGGCCTGCTTGTGGAGGACTGTGTCTCTCAAATCTTTAGGATCCTTATCCTTGATTCTCAGTTCCTCCAGATCGATGTACCTTCGTACAATGGCCGTGAGCTCATCTTTCCCCATTGCTTTTTGTAAGGTCAGGGCCTTCTTGAGCTTCCCGTATTGCAACCCTTCGTAGAAGGACATATAGGCGAGCCTTGAATCCACCGAGGGCAACGTAAGTAGCTTGTCATTATATCTTTTATGGTATGCCTTGAGAGTTTCCCCTGGCTTTTGTTTTATTGCCAGTAGAACTCTCTCATCCTCTTCTTGATTTATTTCTGACCCAAATTTTGCCAAAAATGCCAATGCATTTTGGTCGAACGTGTCAATTGATCCTTGTGGCAATTGCATAAACCAATCTAAGGCCTTCCCTGTCAAGCTATTTGGGAATGCCTTGGCATTGATATCCTTATCCGGGGTAGATACAATCATCTGAGCAGTATAACCCCGTAAATGTTTTTGGGGATCGCCTGTCCCATTATATTGGTTGAGTCGCGGCAAGACGTATCCCATAGGTACCTCTTTCATATCTAATCGTGCCAAGAATGGCATTCTCGTCTGAGGTATGATGTAAGACGGAACCTGGGGTTTAAATGTTGCCAACATGGTGGCTTTGAATTTTTCCATCTCCGCCTGAATTGTTTGTAGGAGATTGGGCTTCTGATTTGCAGGCACCTCCTGTGGAGGTGGTGCGGGCATGTTCAGCCTCTCAGAGTCTCCATGGCGACTGTAATGGTTTTGGGGTCGAGGTGTATGCACTGCTCTCGACAGTGGTGCAGATCTCCGAAACCTCTCAACCCTTTGGTTTTCCTCTTGTGGATGATGAGAGGCTTCACCAGCATCATCATGGTGGTGTATTCTAGAATGAACCTCTTGGTGTATTACTGTAGGTAGATTAGCCAATGCTTGTTATACAGTTAATTGAACCCTTCGTTGTATCTCAGCTTCCATCTCCTGGGAAAACACCATTGGGTGAGTTTCCGGAGCTGGAGGCTGAGGTGGTAGACTCGTAGATAGCTCATTTTCTGGTAGATTGTGTTCCATGGCTTTCTGTATCGAGCCCACAGACGGCGCCAATGATGGATTGTGTGTTATCCGAGCCTCAGGTGTTTGGCCGAGGATATGTGATAGTCCAACTGATGCTTGTGGCTCAGGCGAAGCTCTAAACCTCCTGGTGGAAATGGTACGCTTGGCAATAGGGCGCGCCTTAGGAGCCAGTGATCCTCTCTCTATTAGTTACGACTACACCTGAAAGCGTGACCGTTGTCGGCCACAGACACTCTGATGCTTAGTTAGTAAAAGATCGGGCGAATGTCTAAGTAAATATAGCTTTAGTAGTAAAATCACAATTACTACTACCTGAATGGTTTACTCTCTTTATATAGGCATAAGAGAGAGAAAGATAATACTTGAATGGTTAGATGTGAGACACTTGTCTCCAATCTGAGGAGCCCTCTGTAAGGATGGGCTCGCCCTTAAGCCCTTCTGTATAAGAAGGAACTCACCAGTCTTGGGTTGAACCATTCTGTGGATCGTCCCACTTGGTGTAATTCATCTTAAGAAAGGACCTAATGAGCTCTTGGGTTGAGCCTCCCAATGTATGGACGAGGCCCAAGACACTTTATTTAGGGTTACATCATAAATCTTCCTCAACAACACGTCCGCAGCCCCCAATCCCCCAGAATGATTCCCAGCAGCCGCAAGCTTCGTCACAATTATCCTTTGGGTGGGTCAGCAATGGATCAGACGGATTTGAGGACATCCGGGTGAAGGAGGGCGGAACGGAGTATGGGGAGGAGAGGGGGCAGTCGTTTGTTTCGAGTCTGCGCTTCATCAACAAATCCATTCGAACATAGATCAAACCATAGAGATAAAGATGGATAATAAGAGAAGGAGAATCTTGATATTGTCACTGTAAATAAAAAAAAGTGGATTTACAAATGTTGAATCTAACCAATTGGTTCGTTTGAATGGGATCAAAGTTGTGGGCAAATGGTATTTGAAGAAGAATTGGATGAAAGAAAAAAGAACACGCTGGTATTAAAATGACTAAACTACCCTTACAAAAGCAACAAAAATCGCATTTTATCAAAAAAACGCGTGAGTCACTCGTTTTATACACAACCCAAAACGTGGGTGATCGGAAACAGTCAAAGTTGAAGTACAATGATCAAACGCAGAATTCTCATAAACGTTAGTGATCGATGGTGTCATGCCCTACTTTAAATTAGTTTTTTGTGCACAGTTCAACACGTACAGATTTATTTATCATTTTTATCTTAGTATTTGATTTTCTGTTAAATTTTATTCGTACTTATGATGATAATTAAATAAAGATAGATGATAGAACGTGGAAAATTATATTATGTAGAATGAACAAAACAAAAAAACACATAAGTGTGGTTCATTTATTTCAAGAACTTGAAGCTAGGTATACTTGAATCAGTCATCTGAGTGATTCTAGGCAAAATTCATAATTTGATCTGGTAAAATGGAAAAACTGAAGGCTAGGACACCGAGCTATCCAGGATAAACATATCGCCTTGATTTAAGATGTACAATTTACCTAACTATACAATTTACATGCTTATTAGAGACAATCTAAGTAACAAACCTCCAACCTCAAAAGGAAAGAAAGAGAGGAATGAACAAAAACTTATCACAATAAATGCTTGCAGGCTTTTATCGGGCAAAGTTGGGAAATTATATACTCCCTTCATTCCTTAATTTAAGAATCATTTTCCTTTTTAGTAAATTCTTTAATTAAGTTTTATTTGTGAAGCAAAGTCTTGAAAGAAAAATTTAAAATGTGAGAAGGATTTGAATTTTTTTTAAGTTTATGAAAAAATAAATGGTTCTTTTTTTTGTAAATTAACGATGAGATGAGTTTCGAACCCAAGATCTTTTGATCATGAGCAAAAAGCTTTTTAACGATGAAGTGGTTCTTATATTTAAGAATTGAGGGAATAAAACTCACTTACTGACATTAATGATCATAAAGATGCCACTTGATATTATGACTAATTATTGTATAAAATAGCTACAGAAATTAAATAAATATAAGAACATTTTTCCTTCAATATTTAAGGGAATTAAAAATATGGACTTCAAAAATGACTTTTAATTAATCTCTTTCTCATCATTATGAAATCGACACATTAATCATCTCATCACACACTTTGTGTTGAAATGTAGAATGAAGTAAATCGAGAGATGTGTCGTAGCTGACTAGAGGATTAGAATTAATTTCTAAGCAGTTCAGCACAAAATTTGCTCCTTATGAGAATCGAATCCACACGAAGTGGTTGATATTTAACATTCTAATTCTCTTACAGTTGAACTATATTAATAGTCTAACTACATTGTTGTTCAATTGTATATAGCTTTAGGGTTGTTACCGGCCCGGTCCAAGTATCCACTCTCCTGGGGACCGGACCGATAATTGTATCGGACACATTTTTTGGATCGGTATTGATCTGATAACTTATCGGGTGGATAACTGTCCGGACAGGTTCCAGGTATATCTTGCACAAAAATAAATTTAATAGAAAAAACTTTTCAGAATTTAAAATAATATAACATTTAAAAATTAACTTATGATTTGTTATCGATACTCTATAGGGTACTTTATCGGGTAACTTCTCGGATACCGATTAGTTTGTTTTACCCATTCCCGGACCGTTTTCTTACCGGGTTGATAAACAAATCGGGAATATCGGACCGGGTACTGGTTGGATCTCGGTTCTCCCAGTCTAATGACAGCCCTAGCTCACATACCCAATCTGTTGTACACACACCAACATAGTAGCAAATAGTGTTTTTAATAAGTGATATGACTATTGTACCCCCTATTCGTAAGTGTAGCGTTTCATGAAGTTTCATCGAGGGTAAAAGTAGTCCTTTTCCTTTTTTAAAAACAATATTTGTGTGTGTATAGTGGTATAGCATAACAGGCAAAAGACATCAACCATCACTTATGTTTCATTCTTTTCACAGGCAAAAGACATCAACCATCACTTATGTTTCATTCTTTTCACCTAGGGGCGGATCTATTACCTTCAATGTAGTGGTTCAAATATACATTAATTTTTTTTGTAGCGCCTGTTGTGCTATTAACAAACTATCTATTATGTGACAAGAAATTTTGTTAAATTGAGTCAATATTTATTTACATTTTGTCCTTTTCTATAAATATGGAAACATACAATCATTAGTGAAGCATACTTTTGACAAACGAACGAGATTTTAAATCGTAGACAGAAGTAGTACATTTTGACCTTCTAGAGCTTAATAATTTAATGATTCCATCATAATAAACTATGAACATTTAAATTGATGTACTAAGTTGTTTGTTATATTAAAATATCAAAATATGCATCAATAAATAAAATTTATATTGATAATTTAGTAATGAAAGTAAATTGAAAGTTCAAAAATGATTTCTCATGCAATTAAAAGAATTGTGACAATGATATTATTTAAATGGTATAATTTTTCAATTCAATCTGATATAATATTAATTTATTTCACAATGTAGTATGGAGTACTTGTTAGATTGTAAGTTATTTAATGATTCAGTCCAATATGTAAGTATGTATCTGAACTCAACCCAATAGACAACAACCCTTATAGATCGAGTAATATAATTCCATTCTCTTTCATCTCTCCCCATCAACATCTTCTTCTTCATTTCTCTGTCTTTAGAAACAACATACTTCATCTTCATTTAACAACCGTAATTGATCTTTTTCAGAAAAAATAGTGGTGCTTCAAATGATCCAGTGTGAACAATGTCAGATCCGTCACTGCTTTCACCACTCACCCACTCATGTTTTATGTGGTTTTATTGATTTTTCGGTCACTTTTGACTTTTTAAATGGAAAACTAGTCATTTGACATCTATATTTAGACTTATTTTCTTTTGCCCCCCTGAAGTATTGAGACGCTTTCAATTCTTCTCCTGAACGATTTATCTTTTCAGATCAGGGACTGAACTATCATTCTTTTCAATTTACCCCCTATCTTTTTTGTTCCGCCCCCTGAAGTATTTTTTTCGCCAAAAAAGTGAATTGAGGTAAGGGCAAAATTGGAAATGCACATATAATTAGATTTTGAGGCAAAATTTGTAATAATTAAAGATTCGGGTTCACCAATAAAATTCAAAAAAATATTTTTCATTAATAAATAATTAAAAAAATCCCCCTCCTTCCCCACATTGATTTCCCTCCAAAACCCTAACTACCACCTGAACCCTCACCAACATGCATCCTACAAACCACCACCGTACCACCACCACCAGCAGCAACAACGTTACAACCATACACAGACCACGCACCACAGTCACCACCCACCAGATGTTCGGCTGCCGATGGTGACGAGTCACTCGTCAAGACCCAATTTCGTAATTCAGCTACGTAGCCAAAAATCCCAAAATCGAATAATTAAAACCCAAACTCGGAATTTCATCGAAGCCTTTAGTTTTAAACCGTTGAATTATAATGTTTTTGATCATAGTTCGATTTCTGCTACTCTTTTTTACTCTCAGTGGACTGAGGCATTCGGAGCGATGATTGAGTTATGGAGGATGGTATTTGATGGGGTCCTTGATTTGA
This sequence comes from Echium plantagineum, assembly GCA_003412495.2. Taxonomy (NCBI): domain Eukaryota; kingdom Viridiplantae; phylum Streptophyta; class Magnoliopsida; order Boraginales; family Boraginaceae; genus Echium; species Echium plantagineum. The sequence goes on from CM016563.1 coordinate 37,075,327, forward strand.
TCCTTTGGTTGAAAGAAAATGTGCAGGTGGAGTCTGATAAGGGTGAGCTAAGGAGAATTTGCGAGGTTTATTTTTGGAGAAAGCGCATGAATTCATGAATGGTCCGTTTGGATTGGGGTGAAGTTAGGTGATTTGGAAAGTGAGATAAAGGGTGTGAATAGAAGGGGGAGGGGGTAACGCAGGAAGATGCAGGAGGGGGTGGGGTGGGGAAGAAGGAGGGGGATTTTTTTTAATTATTTATTAATGAAAAATATATTTTTGAATTTTATTAGTGAACTCGCATCTTTAGTTATTACAAATTTTGCCTAAAAATATAGTTAAATGTGCATTTTCGATTTTGCCCTTACCTCAATTCACTTTTTTGGTGAAAAAAATACTTCAGGGGGTGGAACGAAAAAAATAGGGGGTAAATTGAAAAGAAGGATAGTTCAGTCTCTGATCTGAAAAGATAAATCGTTCAGGGGGCAAATTGAAAGCGTCTCAATACTTCAGGGGCCCAAAAGAAAATAAGCCTTTTCTTATATATAAAAATTTGAAATGACTATTTTGCCTCTCCTTAAAACTTCCTTAACTAATACACTTACAAATAGGGGCATAATTGTAGTTTTACTCATTTTTCGAAATTTTGTTTTTAGATAAATTGGATGTGAAGTGACGATTTTACCATTCAAAAAGTTAACGGGAGATAAAAATAGTTGACTAACCATTGATTGACCGAAAAAGTTGATGGAATGACCACTTAAAATCGTGTTTAGACGATGAGTGAGTGAATGAAACAATATGAAACGTAAATGGGTGAATGATGAATTGAGTAAAATATAAGTGATAGTTGATGCCTTTTACGTAGTATAAATAACATAAAGAACATTTATATGGTAATTATGATTTAATTGTTGTTTGATATATACCAAAAAATAAAATAATTTTTTTTTTGTTAATTAACTATACTAACCCATTTTAAGTTAGGTTGCAAGAAAAAACTCGAAATACTCCTACATTAGAAACGAAAATGAAGCGGGAGAGATCTTAGGCGGTAAAAGAGGATGGGCAAAGCAATAAAAACGGTAAAAAGTAATTAACATCCATCAAATTAATAAACCTAAAATTAAAAATCGAAAAAACTTAAATAGTCTATATAAAAAGAGAAACATAGAAGAAAATATTGTTGGAATTGTTGACCTTCTGTCTTCTACCAAACAAACACATCTCACAAGAAGAAGAAGAAGAAAATGGCGGATCAGCTTACTGATGATCAGATCTCTGAGTTCAAGGAAGCCTTTAGCCTTTTTGATAAGGATGGAGATGGTATTTTTTTTCTTTTTTTTTCAGATCTGGGTTTTTATCTACTCATTTGTCCCAAAAAGATTGTCCAGTTTTGAATCTTAATGGATGGTCTTTTGAATCTGCCTAAAAGATTGTTGGGTTCTGCATTTTGATTGTCTAATTTTCGAACGGCCACTAAAAAATTGAGGGTTACACTTACGTGTTAATAATAATTACTCCCTTTGTTCCTAAAACATTGTCATATTTTGACTTTTGTTGGTCAAACGTTGCAAAATTTGACTATAAATTCTCATTAAAGGATAAGACATAATATAGTGTTGTGGATCTTGTCGGATACGTGTCAATATATATTTTTTATATATCAATTTTTTATAATTTTTTCGCATGTAGAGAAACAAATATTTATGTTTTAAATTGTGTTATGTTGATTATGAAAAGTCAAAATCTGATAATCATTTAGGGATGGAGGGAGTATATATATATTATGATAAATGGGGTTTTGTTAATTTACTAATTTTGATAATTTAATATATTTAATGTTTGATAAATGTGATTTCTTTAATTTACTGATTTTGACCATTGAACATCAAAATGGTTTATCCTTAGAAGAAAATATATTTGTTGCAAATTTGGTAGTTGTTTATCTGGAGATATTTTGTTTGAATAAGCTTCTATTTTTTGTGTATAGTTTGGATTATAAATGTATGTTTCTTAGGGGTTTGATGTACATGAGTTGGTTTTTTAATGGGTACATTTGTTCCGTTCAATACTTTCTGGTTTAGCGTGTTATTAAAATTTGCGTAGTTGCTGGAGATGGTCTAATGGGTACACGCACTTTGACTTTCCAAATCTTTCCATATTAGTTGTTAGACAGGGTTCCCAAGCGCAAACCCGATATGTTTTCTTGTGGATGTGTATATGCCGTAGTAAACATAGATCTAGAATCTTGACAAATAGTACAAGTATAAGTTTGTTTGTTGTTGTTTTGTTATATGAACTTATAGAGAAATCTCGTGTGCTCTAGAATTGAAGAATGCATATGAATTTTGGCTATTAGGCTTCATCCAATTCGGGTTTGTGGGGAGTTGAGGGAGCAGGAGCCGACGTAGCACAGGTCAATACCCTGCTCAAATTAATTTTTGAAATGGATATTTGGCCTACCCAACTTTTCGTTCTAATTCCTCCGCTCTAAAGAAGGTGGAAATCGGGAGGTGGGGAGATGAAAGGAATGAGATAAAAAAGTGAATCTCCGATGTGATGGAGGTGTTGGAAACATTGCAGAAGACTCCTTTAATTGAACACTCCATTAATCTACACCTTTATATGTTTTGAGGACTCACTTTTAGTTGTCATCTTTAACCAGTTTTATTTATCTATTTACGAGTCCAGTTTGTGTTGAATTTGTTTAGATGTATGTTCAGGACAGGTAGAATTTGTTAGTGTTCGGCTATACCACATGATGGTACTTTATTTATATTCTCATGGAGGTTCTGGTTTGCTGGGACATTGTTTTGTTTAAATTAATATTAAATTTGATTCTGCAGGCTGTATCACGACCAAGGAGCTGGGAACTGTGATGAGGTCACTCGGGCAGAACCCAACCGAGGCTGAGCTCCAGGACATGATCAATGAAGTGGATGCTGATGGAAATGGTACTATTGACTTCCCAGAGTTCCTCAACCTTATGGCTAGGAAGATGAAGGATACCGACTCTGAGGAAGAGCTGAAGGAGGCCTTCCGAGTATTCGACAAGGACCAGAACGGTTTCATATCTGCTGCTGAACTCCGCCATGTGATGACCAACCTTGGGGAGAAGCTCACTGACGAGGAAGTTGATGAGATGATTAGGGAAGCTGATGTCGATGGTGATGGACAGATTAACTATGACGAGTTTGTCAAGGTTATGATGGCTAAGTGATGCCACCCCATCAATTAGTTTATAACATTATGAATGTTAGCGTTTAATCAGAGAAGGAAACAAGAGAATCGAAAGAGATCAGAAGGGGGAAGAATATATTCTAGTTTTATCTCCTTTCTTCATTATTATTTTCTGGTGGTTTTCGTATCTCACTCTGAAAAACATGTAATGGTCACAGTTGAATGTTGATGAAATCTTCTCTGCTTCATATTTTTTTTTATAATGTATTGAGTTTTTGCGTACTCTCCGACCCCTTCCTCTCTCACTCGGGAGCCTTTTTAAAGACATTTTGTCATATTGGTATTTTACTTTTGCTTCATTCAATTTATGCTTCATATAACTAGCTGCAAGTAATCTCTTCGATTAGTTGCTGCTTTCAGTAGCCCTGAAGTAGGCCTCCTCGCTATAATCTCACCGGACATGGTGACTCGTGGTATGATCTCATGACTACGTGAACTGGAGGGTCTGTGTGCATGCAGGGAATCAAATAGTGCAGAATCATATTGCAACACTTACACATCCTCCTCCGGTCCTGCCCCCGAAGTAGTACATGGTTACGCCAGAGGAGGACCGGAGGAGGATGTGTAAGTGAACATCTTTCATATTCGTCCTGTTTTCGGGCGACTCAACAATTCAATGCTAATTCCATGATCTTGGACACACATTGCATCTCTTTTTCGATATTTCTTTCGTTTACGCTCAACAACTTCGAATCTTTAACTTGGACTAGTTGATCACTGAGAAAATATGTGTGCACCCAGTCTTTTAGATTTAGATTCTCAGTTAACATCTCATCACTTGATCTTTTAAGTGTAGATATCTCCATTAACAAAATCCCGAAACTGTAAACTATAAGGAGTTTACACTAAAAATACAGGTCTAACAGATAACTTTACAAATAAAATTAAGGAGACGAAACATAAAATTACATCTAGACCAAATCTTGTGATAAACACAATATCCTTAAACCGAATTCGCCCTTTTCCCTTAGGTGCTTAGGAAACTTCAAGGTGTTCGATTCCCAGGATAAGATGGTCTGCAAGTAGAGCTTTCGCAAGCACTGGAAACTCCACAAGCGAACTGCGGACGAGTATGAAGCTATCACCAAAAGACTGTTTGAAAAATTGTTTATCAGATGTTTGTTGTGTTCTGAATAGATGAGGAAGATGTTGTATATATAGTGTGAATTCAGCCATACCAGCAGACTTCTCATTACTGCGCAATAATGAGAATTATTACTAGTGTGACTGTTGACTTCCAAACGTTTCAGACGTTTAAGCTCTGTTTGTTATGCCAAAATGGTAGTCCGAAATCAGACCAGACCACCCAAGGCCGCAAGGCCCCGCTCCCGGACTAATGTATTATATATCAACCTGTGTCAAGTCTGCAGGCGTGGAGGCTTTGGCATAATATTAGTAACAACATTACTCATGCTTCATAACTCTTTCTTTAACCCCAAGTTGCGAGAGTGTTCGTGTGTGTCATCCATGGTGAAGGTACTCGAGGGCATCTGCTACGTTAGCCATCACATTCAATCTCTGTATGATATCTAGCAAATAAGCCTCAGAATCAGAACCCAGCCATTTCTCCAATAGTTTTGAATAGGTTGAAATGATTTACTATGTTCAATAGTTATGAATACGTTAATTAGTTTTAACTAGCTTATTAAAACGTAATTGTTGAATAATAGGTAGTAATTGTCAACTGGTTCTCAAGTCAATATGTCGAATGTTATATAATGAATAGTTGAATAGTTTAATAATTACATATTCTTATTGCAGCAGACTAAGAGCATTCACACTAGATGTCTCATAAATTATCCTTAAAATCAAGCTCTTATATCACTTTATTAAAATTGGGTGCTAGTATTTAACATTACACAAAAATTAGATTCCTTATTTCATTCCTCATATGATTAAATAAAGAAGGAAAAGTTGATGAATGAAGGGAGAGAAGAGAATAGAGGAGTGTTGAGGTTCCCAACTTTTGCACCATCAAATAGAGGAGTGTAAATTTAATGGTGGGTCCCATTTAATTTGAGGAGTCTATAAATGACATATTTTTGTTATATTTACATAGTCCTTCCCTTTATATATGCTAAGAAGGAGTATAAGGAAACTACTAATAATGCTCTTTTCACTTATAAGATAACACTTATGTGTTATCATATAGATAACAAAGGTTATAGTAGTCATTACACAGTCATTTTCTACAATTAAAAATTCAACAAAATCCCTTCCCCCCTCACCCATTTTCACACGCGCCCAAACACAAAATACATTCTCCTGCCCCCCCAGCTTTCATTGCCCCACCCCCGGCAAAATTTATGGGAAAATTGATTCTAACCAAATCATTGCATTATTCATGCCGATATAGTTGCCCTACCCGAAATAAACCAGCCAAACGACTGAATTCAGCAAGGAACACCATAAACTCTCCATTAAAGGCAGTAGAAACACTAGCATTAAGCTTTTCAAAGAGACAAAGAGCGTTGACACTAAAGTCAATCCAATGGCATCATCGTCAAGAGTTGCGCAACCAGGTATACTATGTTGTTATTACTAATTCTATAGTTGTGTTTTTTGGTTTTTAAGCAGAATAATGCAATAAGGTTATTAATTAGGGACTTTGCTACTGTAATTGTTGAAATTGGCGGTTGTTTTAGGCAAACAAGTAATAAAAATTGGAACTTTTGACTACCGGCGTAACCATTAGCATAAAAATCATATTTTTACAACAAAATTAACCATTGATAATTGTTTTCTAACTCTCTCAACAATGTAGTACCAAAAATTTTGAAGGAGGTAGTCGATGTTATCTGTAAAATGCTCGAAACTTGTGGATTTATGTAGTCGTAGTTTTGGTTACTGTAGTCTCTAATTTGTGGAATTAAAAAAAGTGGGTAAATTTGAATTGAACAAAATGGAATGTAAATTCAATTAAAAATGATGACTTTTTGTGTATTTCGAGTTATTGTTGATCTGTTTGTATTTGAAGTTTGAGTAGTTGAATTTTTGAATGTGAAATTACATTAATATAATGCAATAGAAATAATACTATTAATTCAAAGATCTATGACATTTTATCAATCATGTATAATCCACTGGCACAGTTGTTTAAATGCATTTCCTGCACCATGGCAGTCTGTCGTGCATATATAAATCAATAAAGTTAATGTTTAATGTGTTTGAGATGTATACCATTTGTGGGTGGCATGTATAATCCATTTTCAATATTGTTAAAATGTGTTCGAGATCTATGGCATTCCATGTTACATTAAAAATGCATTATAAAAACTGTTTAATGTCACTGATATATATGGGATTTTGTCTACCTTAAATAATCCAATGCAACATGGAATGCATTTGTCTGAGATGTATAGCATTTTTTGGGTGGCATGTATAATTCAATCTCCGTGTTGTTTAAATGCTTATGAGATCGATGGCATCCCATGTTGACTAAAAAATGCATTAGAAATACTGTGTAATGTAATTGAGATCAATGGGATGTTGTCTTCCATGAATAATCCAATATAACTGCTGTTTAAATGCATTTGAGTTCTATTGCATTAGTGACATGTACAATGCAATAGAACTGATTTTTACTAAATTATGACTTAAAATTTTATGTGAATAATGAAAATAAGATATATGTCATTCTATTTAACATATATAATGCAATGTGAGTGCTTATTGATAAAATTATGAACTAATATATTATTATTGGCATATCGAATTATCACGTTCTTGTGGTGCAATAGGAACTTATCATGGCTATAAATAATCATGGCCGTTGGATTCTCTTTTTTTATGTATATTTAATCATGTGGCTCAGATTAAACGAGGGCTTTAAAGGAAGAGGAATCAATTTTTCATTTCGAAAATTTCATGCCCCACGCGCCTATCAACAAGCACTCACATTGCATTATATATGTTAAAAAGAGAATCCAACGGCCATGATTATTTTTGAACTACCGCGAGTTCTTGTTTGGTAATCAAACTGGACAATGGTTTTGGGATGGAGGAAATTGATATATTCAATTACCGCGAGTTCTTGTTTGGGATTTCATATATGGTCTAATTTTGTGTAAATGGTGTAGATCTTGTGTAATAGTAGTACTATTTTTTGTTTTATATATGGTCTGATTGTAGAAGTTCTTGTTTGGGATTTCATATATGGTCTGACATTGTGTTCGAAGTAATAAAATGTAATGACAATTGATTAGCATTGCATTCTCTCCAAGAAACAAAATGTAATGACAATTTATGAGCATGGCATTGACCTCAAGCTAAAAAAATGTAATACCTATCAATTAGAATGACATTGTTCTGCAGTATTAAAATGTAATGACAATGCATTAGCATGACATTTTGTTCGAAGTAATAAAATATAATGACAATTAATTAGCATTGCATTATTCCCAAGAAACAAAATGTAATGACAATTTACGAGCATGACATTGTCCTCAAGCTAAAAAAATGTGATACCTATCAATTAGAATGGCATTGTTCTGCAATAATAAAATGTAATGACAATGCATTAGCATGACATTCTTTCGAAGACATAAAATGTAATACTAATTGTTCAGCATTGCATTCTTTTGAAGTAATAAAATGTAATGACAATTCAGAATGCAATCACAAAGCAACCGTTTTGAATTCAGAATGCAATCACAAAGTAAAGTTAATGAATTCAGAATGCAATCATAAAATAAAGTTAATGAATTCAGAATGCAATCAGAAAATTGACCTAATGAATTTAGAATGCAATCGGAAAATTGACTTAATAAATTCAGAATGCAATCACAAAGCAATCTTAATGAATTCAATATACAGCTTTAATCGATATACAATTTGGAATTAATCCAATACCAAAAAAACGAGGTCAAAATCCCATATAATGTGGAGCATTATCGACATAAAGCAAAAAACATACCAAAAAAAATATATTTCTGATTTTGCAGGAGTAAATCGTGGCCAGTTAGTTGCATGGAGACCGTTAGATCCTAATTAAATATTGCAGGAGTAAAAATATTGCAGGACTAAAAATATTTCTGATTTTGCAGGAGTAAAGATATTTCTGATTTTGCAGGAGTAAATCGTGGAATTAATTGGGAGAGTGCGTCCACACAACCGTTAGATCCTAATTAAATGAAAACCACCTAATTTAAGAATATTACACGGGATTGGGAAACCCCCGGGCAGTTCGATCTTTAGTGGGACTGGTCAAGTCTCACAAACCCCGTGTAATATTCTTAATTGAAACCAAGTTGAAAGTTTCAGAATTTGAATTCCTTAAAAATAAGCTCAGATTTCCCAACGGTTTGTGTGTGAGTTCCAAGGGACGTCGGGGTGGTGTGGCGCTTCTATGGAGTAGGGATATAGAGATGGCTATCAAGACTTACTCTACACATCATATAGAGGCGCATGTTATGGAGGGTGGCGTGGATCAGTGGCGCTTCGTGGGCTTTTACGGCCATCATGAGGCCGGAAAGCGACGACTCTCATGGGATCTGATGCGATACATTAATCATTTTTCTAGCATTCCTACTGTTTTTACTGGAGACTTTAATGAAGTATGTTTTAATTCTGAGTTTGTATCGTCTAGAAGGAGTCGACCGAATTGGTAAATGGCCCAATTCCGTCAAGTCTTATATGATTGTGATTTAATAGATATTGGATTTGCGGGGTATCCTTTTACTTGGTGTAGTAACTTTATTTCTCCTTTTTCCGTAAGAACAAGACTTGATCGTGCCTTGGTTAGTTCAAACTGGCAGAGCCACTTTCCTAATACCTCGCTACAACACCTTTCGACGAATACGTCCGACCATCTGCCTCTCTTACTATGTATCGGGGATAAATCTTCGTCTCAACCGAACCCCAAGCCAAGATTTCGGTTTGAGGCAGGTTGGTGTCTATACGACAGTACTATTCCAGTGGTGGAGGAATCGTGGGGGAAAAGTGTGGCCTCAGATCCAAGTGTTAAGGTGTTCGAAGGTATTCGGAATACCAGATTGGGATTCCTTCAATGGAAACGGGAGACACTGGGGAACATCCCAAAGGCCATCAAGGAGAAACAAGATAGGCTGGATAACCTACAGCAGGGAGCCATTACAAACGTATCTAAAGGCCAGGCATGCGTCCTAGCAAAGGATATTGATCGCTTGCGGGAAACTAACGACATTTATTGGTGTCAAAGATCTAGGAATTTCTGGAGGGTCAAGGGAGACCGCAATACAGCGTATTTCCATGCCCTCTCTAACCAAAGGAGGAAGACCAATTGGGTCACCGAATTGCAGGATTCCCAAGGGTCTTGGGTAAGAGATTTTGAAGGGATCAAAAGGCTGGCCGAAGACTTTTATACCCACCTGTTTACTTCACAGCAGGGTACAGGTGGGCCCGCCCTGGGCCCGATTCCGATCAAGGCACTCTCAGATGCTCAGAAAGCCTGGCTTGCCATGCCTTTTATAGAGGCAGAAATTAAGCAAAGTTTGTTCTCGATGAACGGAACCAAGGCCCCAGGGCCAGATGGCATGTCCCCAATTTTCTTTCAACATTATTGGAGCTCAGTGGGTAAGGACATTGTTGGAATGGGACTTCAGATACTTAATCGTGGAATTTTTCTTGATAAGATGAATTTCACGCTTATTACGCTCATCACAAAAATCCCGAGACCGGTTTCAATGATGCAGTTTAGACCGATTGCCTTATGCAACACAAGTGGCAAAATAATTTCCAAGGCATTGGCTAATAGGCTGAAACCAATTCTATCCTCCATATTCTCTGATACACAGAGTTATTATGCACCATGTCGAATCGGTCAGGAGAGCAAACAGGGTTTATTAGACCGGGACGTGGATTACGTCAAGGTGACCCACTGTCCCCTTATCTGTTTATCTTATGCACTGAGGGGCTGATTGGAATGCTTAAGGACGCATGCACTAATGGAAAATTGCACGGTATCCGCTATGAGGGGGTGGAACCTATTTCCCACATTATGTTCGCGGATGATACATTGTTGGTGGGGAAAGCGACAGTAGAGGAGGCTGCAACGCTCAAACAGATTCTCAAGACTTATGAGGACCTCTCGGGCCAACTGGTGAGCACCGAGAAGTCCTCTATCTTGTTTAGCCCTTGTGTTAATAATGATACCAGGAGGAATGTCTCGGGATTGTTAGGCATCCCCGAGGTCCTTGACCATGGTAATTATCTAGGTCTCCCGTCCACGATCGGTACCTCCAAGAAAGCGGTTTTCACCTACATTCTTGAGAAGGTTCGTTCGAAGGTGAACGACTGGAAACCTAGACTTCTATCTACTGCAGGGAAGGAAATCTTTATCACTTCAGTGTTACAGGCGATCCCCACCTTTACAATGAGTTGTTTTCGACTACCTATATCCCTATGTAAAGAGATTAATACAATTCTGTCTAATTACTGGTGGGGATCGAGTGAAGACGGAAAAAGTAAATTACACTGGATTTCTTGGAATACATTGTGTAAAAGCAAAAAAAACGGGGGATTGGGGTTTCGGGATACAAAGAGCTTTAATGAGGCTCTTCTGATGAAACAAGTTTGGCGGCTCGTCAACAATCCCGAGTCCTTGCTCGCCCGAGTCTTCAAGGCTCGATATTTCCCTCAGCAGAGTTTTTGGGTCGCATCACTGGGAAGTACTCCAAGCTACGCGTGGCGCAGTATCCTCTCGGTAAGGGACCTCGTAAACAAAGGAACAAAATGGGAATTAGCAAATGGACAGGATATCAATGTATGGCAGCAACATTGGGTACCACATACGGCTTCAAACAAATTAATTACACCTTCAGATCCGGATTTATCACACATTCAAGTTTCGGATTTAATCGACCCAGAAATTGGGGTTTGGAAAATGGACAAATTGTTAGCCATGTTTTTCCCAGTGGATGTGGAGGGTATTCTCACCATATCACTTAATCATATGCACAACAGAGACAAACCAAGGTGGATAGCAGCTAAACAGGGCAACTTTTCAGTAAGATCCGCATACGAATTTATCATGGAACCTCAACAGTCAGAAGACCAAGCATCAAACAGCTATGCGGATCCAGACCCAACGTTTGGTCAGATCTGGTCCTTAAAATTGCCAAAAAAAAATCAAACATTTTTTGTACAGAGGATGCCTTAACAGATTGGCCACACGAGTTAACTTACACCGAAAACACATAGATTTAGATCAACGATGTCCGTTTTGTAACAAGAATGCAGAGGACGAGGTACATCTTTTCTTACAGTGTGAATTTAGCAGAGAACTCCATGAACTTTTAAAGATGCCATGTACGGATATGTTGGAAATTGATGTGTCAATTTCCTCAATTAGTGCCCGTGAACTATATCATCTATATATACGGTTCAACAACCGATAGTTATCTGAACTATCAGTAGTCTCACCCGAGATAATGCCGGGGGTCATCGAATGGCAGACTAGGCTCTCACGATGATCTTCGGGATTCGAGTATACGGTCTTATACGTTGAATCCCGATGCTTTCGTTACTCGGGCTATGAGGTCACACACATAACAATTACCGAAGATACTTTCGAGTAGTGACCCGAAAGTGAATAAGGGATTTGATCCATATTGAGGAATTTCGGTTCGATCGAGATCGTGTCCCGACCGAACCGATGGTGCGCCCGGAATTAGTTCCGGACGCACTATTTAGGGTTTATGTATATATATATATGTGAGATATATATTTATATATTATCATTTATTGAAATGATTTAATTAATTAATCAATTAATTAAACAAGATATGATTTAATTAATTAATTAAGATTAATTAACTAATCTCATCATTATGAGGAGTTGACATCTTGGTGGCTACTTTATGCCTTGGGAAGGCTTTGTATCCCTTGGGAAGAACTCTTGTAAGAGCATCTTCCATGGACCAAGAGGCATTAACCATATGGATGGTTAATGTGTTTGTTTAGTGTGCAATATGTTTCATCATCCATTCTATATCATAAGATGATATTGAATGTGAAGAAATCAATCTAAGTCTTGCATATCTCTTGCTAGAGAACACAAGAACACAAACAAACACACTTCATCTTCAACCTCAACCCTCTAGCAAAACTCTAAGTGTAGAGTGTAGAACTAGTTCTACATTTTTGCTATAGTAGTAAAGACTACATACTCCTCAATAACACACACTAGTCCAAGTGTGTCTTATTGCTATCTAAGGTATTGGTGTGGACTATTTCATAGTAGTTTCATATCACCTTGGTGATAGACATTTCTTCAAGGAGAAAGCAAAGGAGCAAGGTGTGGGGATAAGCGCTTAAAGATTTACAAAGCTTCCGCTCACGCTTCAAAGGTATAACTTTGTAGCACTACTCTTTTGTATGTTATTTGTAGCATATTCACACTACCTTTAAACATATACTTCTATGAGCTAGTTTCATTGTGTAAGTTCTAACGATCAACGAATTAGGGTTGTATGACATATGAACTATTGTATTTCATTGTGTCTTGCAACCCCGGGATATTCCAACATGGTATCAAGAGCTATATTACACGTTTAACATGTTCTAGAAGTGTTTAAAGTAGTACCATATAGTATATATGTCGATATATGAACCGTAGCCGATTTTCGTATTCGGAAAACCCTCCCCGACAAAACCTAAGTTTCGCGTGCGTCCAGGCAAGCCAAGGGCACGGCTCCACTGGAACGCGCACCCTCGGCTTTCCCTGGATACGGAACGCCTTAGCTCAAAGCCTGGTTCGGTCCCCCTGGACGCGTCCATGCACGTCCAAAGTCATTTGATGATTTCGAAACAAAACAAATCGATTAAGTCCAAAGTCATTTGATGATTATGGACGTTTTCGGTTTGTTATGGGTGACTTAGAGATTGTTTTCATTCCGGAAATAATTCTATAAGTCCAAAACATTCTTTGAGAAGTTTAAAATAGTTTAAAATTAGCATGTATGTCAAAATCTAGCTCTTCCAACATAAGATCGTCTTATGGCGAGTCTTGTGGAGGTAAGTGGGAGCACTTTGATTTTATCCTATCGGTACTAATTAAATTGATTAATTGAGTATCGAAAGGAAGTTTGAGGTTTGAGTTATTATGAATTTCAAACCTTAACAAATATAACTTATGCTAAGTCTCTTTGAATGTAATTGGGTTATTAGTTCAAAATGTTGAACTTATGGTAAAACTTTCGATAATTGGCTATGTTAGTTGTTGGACAACTAAAGGTTATGATATGCATATATGACTATGATTCACATTATTTGAATGTGAGTATGTGTGTGAGTTGTGTGTTGCTTGTGTGTTTTATTCCATTCCTAGTATGTTTATGTGTTTTATGTATAATGTGTTATACATATATAAACTGTAGTCTGAATGGAATGGGGATTTGATATGGCCTAGTATTTATTCGAAATACAGTCTGCGTACTGTCCTTGATATTGAAATACGACGCATGTGTCGTTTTAAATTATTGTATTGTTATTTCTTTTTCGCGGCGCATGTGCCATTTAATGCGAAAGTTGATTATGTAACAAGACATGAAGAGACGGACTTGGAGCATGGCGATGTCCAAGAAGACGGAGACCAAGGACTTAGTTTAGAACTAGTTAGACTAGTTTTATTTAATGTCTTTTAGGCCATATCACGTCCCTTTAAAGTGTTTATTATTCATGCCATGTTTCATGCTTACATATATTTTCTTGAAGTATATGTATACCTTATGTGATATGCATGAAATGTGGATTACATGTTTAATCTAAACCCCTCCACGTAATAATTAAGTGTTTGACAAACCTAAGTTCAAAGTTGTCAAACTTTCCTACGTTTCGGGTGGATCATCCCTAGATGGGCACTTTGATTCATAGGAATAGGAGGCAATGGGATTACATGCGCTACAGGTTAGCCCATCGAACCGGCAAATGTAATCCATCCCTTTATGGTGAACTAAGGTTACTTAAAACGTGGCTACAGGTTAGCCCATCGAACCGGCCCGTTTGGCAAAGGAAGTCTATAGTGTCATAAAACGACTAATGATAGACGCCAAGAGTCATATATAATCATTGGATGATTAATATATGATAGTCTAGTAGGACTTACCCATGGATTGGACTATGAGGATGATTGCGTGTGCCGCTCATACCCAAGTCCGTGGGGTCTTGGTATACTTGTACACTTCGAGGGGTTGTTGGTACTCGTATTATTATTTCAAGCATGCTTTACTTGTATCGTATGTTTTACATATAAATTAAACTGAATGTCGTTTCATACTCGCATGTTTTTAGATGGCAACTGCTAAGAAATCAACTTCAAATTCACTCCGATCTACACTTGAGAAGTGTAAACTCAATGGCAATAACTTCAACGACTGGTCTCGTAACTTGAGAATCGTTCTCAAGCACGAGAGAGTCGAGTATGTTCTTAAGGAAGAACTTCCTCCACCACCCGGAGATAATGCCGATGAGCTAGAACGTAGTGCATATGATGTACACGTGGATGATGCATTGGATGTCCAATGTCTTATGCTAGCCAACATGGAACCGAATCTTCAGATTCAGTTCGAAAATGTGGCAGCATATGACATGTACTGCAGACTGGAAGAGATGTTCCAGAAGCGGGCAAGAAATGAGCGGTACGAAGCTGTTTGTGCCCTCATGGATTGCAAACTATCCAATGGTCAACAGGCCAGTCCTCATGTTCTCAAGATGATTGGGATCATCGAGAGACTTGAGTCTTTGGGAACTCAGTTTTCCAAGGATTTGGCCGTTGACATAATCCTCCGTTCCCTTCCTGACAAGTTTGGTAACTTTGTCATGAACTTCAACATGCATGACTTCGATAAATCGTTATCAGAGTTGCATAACATGATCAGCACGGCTGATACTGCGTTGAAGTGTGGGAAGAGCTCTACCCCTACTCCCTCTGTTCTGATGATTCAGAACAAGAAGGCCTTTAAGAAAGGCAAGGGGAAATGGAAGGGAAAGGCCAAGACTGGATCTATCAAAACAGTCAAGGCCCAGACTTCCAAAACTCCGGCTAAAGGTCCTAAGGGGACTGACCAGTGTCATTATTGTAATACACCTGGTCACTGGAAGAGGAACTGCAAGAAGTACCTCGAAGACAAGAAGAGTGGGACTCTTCCGGCAGGTATATTCGTTATTGAAGCTTTTATCACCTCTAATAACTCTACTTGGGTACTTGACTCAGGATGTGGTTCTCATATTTGTCGAAATATGCAGGTACTACAGGACAGTAGAGCTCTTCGGAAGGGAGAGGTGGACTTGCGGGTGGGCAATGGAGCAAAGGTTGCTGCAGTTGCCGTGGGCAAGATAGATTTAAAACTACCATCCGGGATGGTCTTAGTTTTAAATAATGTATATTGTATTCCCGCTATTTCTAGAAATATTATTTCCATATCTGTTTTGAACAATGATGGTTTTACCATCCTTATGGAAAGAAATATGTGTTCTATTAATCGTGACGGTTTACTTTATGCAAAAGCTTCAAACCAAAATGGCCTTTTCATACTAGATGAGGATCATGAGGTATATAACGTAAATATTAAAAGGAACAAGCCTAACGACTTGAATCCTACCTACCTATGGCATTGCAGACTTGGTCATATAAATGAAAATCGCATCAAGAAACTCCACGAAAGTGGAATTATTAAGTCACTTGATTTTGAATCATATGACCAATGCGAATCATGCCTCTTAGGCAAGATGACCAAATCGCCTTTCACTGGAACGAGTGAAAGGGCAAGTGATTTATTGGGGATAATACATACCGATGTATGTGGTCCAATGAACATTCCTGCAAGAGGTGG
Organism: Echium plantagineum; assembly: GCA_003412495.2. Taxonomy (NCBI): domain Eukaryota; kingdom Viridiplantae; phylum Streptophyta; class Magnoliopsida; order Boraginales; family Boraginaceae; genus Echium; species Echium plantagineum. The sequence goes on from CM016563.1 coordinate 37,091,358, forward strand.
TTTTCCCTACTTCATTACCTTCACGGATGACCTTAGCCGTTATGGCTATGTCTATCTAATGAAGCACAAGAGTGAAGCCTTTGAAAAGTTCAAAGAATTCCAAAATGAAGTAGAGAATCAACTCGGCAAGACTATTAAGACTCTTCGATCCGATCGAGGAGGCGAATATATGAGCCACGAGTTTGACGCTCATCTTAGAGATTGTGGAATTGTTTCACAACTCACACCGGCCGGAACACCACAACATAATGGTGTGTCCGAAAGGAAGAATCGCACTCTGTTAGACAGTTTGCGATCCATGATGAGTCGAACCGACCTACATGTCAGCTTCTGGGGTTACGCGTTGCAAACTGCCGCACTTACCTTAAATAATTGTCCAACCAAGTCAGCTGAGAAAGTACCATATGAGATGTGGTTTGGGAAACGTCCCAAGATTAGCTTTCTCAGGGTTTGGGGTTGCTTGGCCTACGTCAAGAAATTGAACGTAGACAAGCTAGGCCCAAAGGCTGACTTGTGCCATTTCATTGGTTATCCAAAGGAAACCAAAGGGTATTATTTCTATCTTAAGCCAGAAAATAAGATTTTCGTGGCTAGGACAGCGCATTTCCTTGAGAAAGAGTTCTTATCAGGAAATGTCAGGGATACGGTACAACTTGAAGAAGTTCAAGATGATGAGCCAAATGAGTTAATGAACTCATTCGACACGTTTAATGAGCAAGTTGAGTTATCGAACTCAAGAAACTCATTGAATAGGAGAGTTGGGTTATTGAACTCAAGGGTCTCATCAAATGAGCAAGTCGAGTTAACGAACTCGGCAGGCTCACTTCAGGAAGTAGATCCTCCATTCATGGTGGATCCTATCTTGGACCCTAGATCCACGGTAGATGAAACTTCTGAAGAAGTACCGACCCTTAGGAAATCCAATAGGACTCGTCATGTTCCCGATAGATGGTATGGGGAATCCTTCTTGATAGAAGACGACGAGCCTTATACTTATGGAGCCGCAATGAAAGGGCCAGATAGCGAGTCATGGCTTGAAGCCATGAAATCCGAGATAGACTCTGTGTACCAGAATGATGTCTGGACATTGGTTCACTTACCCGAAGGTGCTAGACCTATCGAGTGTAAGTGGGTCTTTAAGAAAAAGCTTGATAAAGATGGAAATGTCCATGTTTACAAGGCTAGACTAGTGGCGAAGGGTTTCAAACAAATTCATGGTATTGACTATGATGAAACCTACTCACCGGTAGTCATGTTCAAGTCTATTCGGATCCTCTTAGCCATTGCCGCATATTATGACTATGAGATATGGCAAATGGATGTAAAGACCGCTTTCCTTAATGGAAACCTTGAGGAGGATGTGTACATGACACAACCTCCAGGCTTTACATGTCCGAAAGGACCTAAGAAGGTATGTAAGCTTCAGAGATCCATTTATGGACTCAAGCAAGCTTCTCGCAGTTGGAACCTCCGATTCGATGAAGTAATTAAAGAATTTGGCTTCATTCAGAATGAGGAGGATGCTTGTGTATACAAGAAGGTAAGTGGGAGCCACATTGCATTTATAGTCCTGTATGTAGATGACATACTGATCATTGGAAACAACAAACCGCTCCTTGAGTCAGTCAAGAGATGGTTGTGTAAGTGTTTCTCAATGAAGGACTTAGGAGAGGCGCAGTATGTCCTTGGAATCAAGATATATCGAGATCGAGCCAATAGGTTGATTGCCCTGAGATAGGACACTTATATTGATAAGGTTCTGAGACGATTCGATATGATCGATTCCAAAAAGGGAATACTGCCTATCACAACTGGTACTATTCTCGGCAAAAGTCAGTGCCCCACCACTGACGTCGAGAAGGAGAACATGAGTAGAGTCCCGTATGCTTCAGCCATAGGATCTATCATGTATGCCATGTTGTGCACTAGACCAGACGTATCGTACGCTCTGAGTCTGACCAGCCGATATCAAGCGAATCCAGGCAACAACCATTGGACCGCTGTGAAATCTATCCTTAAGTACTTGAGAAGGACTAAGGATATGTTTCTGGTATATGGCGGAGATGAGGAGTTGATTGCAAAAGGTTTCACCGATGCCAGTTTCCAAACCGATCGAGACGATTTTCGTTCTCAGACCGGGTTTGTATTCTGCCTGAACGGTGGAGCCATCTGTTGGAAGAGTTCCAAGCAGGACACAGTTGCAGATTCTACTACGGAGGCCGAGTACATTGCAGCTTCTGAAGCAGCCAAGGAAGCATGTTGGCTTAAGAAGTTTATGACTGAGCTTGGGGTAGTTCCTAGCGCTGATGGTCCAATTGAGTTGTTATGTGATAACACTGGAGCCATAGCACAGGCTAAGGAACCCAGGGCTCATCATAAGTCCAAGCATGTCCTTAGGAAGTATCACCTCGTCCGAGAAATGTTCCAGAGAGGTGACATCAAGGTATCCAAAGTGGATACAGACGACAACGCAGCTGATCCCTTGACTAAACCATTACCTCAGACTAAACATGAGTTCCATACTTCAGCTATTGGACTTAGGCTTAGGTCCGAGTGGTCTTAGTCTTAGTGGGAGCTTTATTTCAGTTTATTTATTTTGTATGTATGAAGTATACTTTTGTAAGACTCTTATTGTTGAATAAAAGTATTACTTCTTGTTTATTGATTGCCTATTCTTCTATAGCACTTGAATAAACAATTGTGTATTTAATCATAGTTGTATGATAAATATTTTAGTTCCCATGTAATCACGAGTTCTTGGAGAGGAGCCAATAAGTGTATTGGCTAAGGAACCCTTTCTTCAAGACAAGAACTATGGTGATTACATTGTCCCTAGTGGTGTGTCCCGGCGTTTTGGGAACGGACACAACCAAACTAGTGTGTAATGATTCGTTTGAGTTTGTTTCTTAAGTCAAAAGGATGGTCCAAATCATTACATGGGTTCATTGTCAAGAGAGTCTTGACATGGTACTGGACAGTGACCGTTGTGAAATTATAGAAGAGATCTTGTGTCCTATGTTTCACACGAGCCATATGATAGAGGTTCTGAGACCTACATGCATATCATTCTCATGCTACGTGAGCATGAGGCTTTGACTACTTCCGGACCCATCCGTTACTGGTGGTAATGGGGTATGTTGGGTCTTATGTGAATGTAGTGGTGAGATGATCGGTGATGCATTGGTAGGGTCTTTGTCCACCCTGGCATACAGGGAAGGTTTTTCCTGGCCACTCGGAGAGCGAGTCTCACTAATGAATTCACCCGTTATGAACGGGAGTGAGACTATCTCGTGTTCCGAGAAATTATGTCATAGGAGTTGGCGACACGCTTTCTTGCTTTAGCCTATGACGAAAACCAAGGACAAAGGGAATCATGTGACAAGGATGCAAATGTACATCCAAGACATTGGTAATAGTCCAAGGGCAAGTGGGAGTGTTGGAAATTGATGTGTCAATTTCCTCAATTAGTGCCCGTGAACTATATCATCTATATATACGGTTCAACAACCGATAGTTATCTGAACTATCAGTAGTCTCACCCGAGATAATGCCGGGGGTCATCGAATGGCAGACTAGGCTCTCACGATGATCTTCGGGATTCGAGTATACGGTCTTATACGTTGAATCCCGATGCTTTCGTTACTCGGGCTATGAGGTCACACACATAACAATTACCGAAGATACTTTCGAGTAGTGACCCGAAAGTGAATAAGGGATTTGATCCATATTGAGGAATTTCGGTTCGATCGAGATCGTGTCCCGACCGAACCGATGGTGCGCCCGGAATTAGTTCCGGACGCACTATTTAGGGTTTATGTATATATATATATGTGAGATATATATTTATATATTATCATTTATTGAAATGATTTAATTAATTAATCAATTAATTAAACAAGATATGATTTAATTAATTAATTAAGATTAATTAACTAATCTCATCATTATGAGGAGTTGACATCTTGGTGGCTACTTTATGCCTTGGGAAGGCTTTGTATCCCTTGGGAAGAACTCTTGTAAGAGCATCTTCCATGGACCAAGAGGCATTAACCATATGGATGGTTAATGTGTTTGTTTAGTGTGCAATATGTTTCATCATCCATTCTATATCATAAGATGATATTGAATGTGAAGAAATCAATCTAAGTCTTGCATATCTCTTGCTAGAGAACACAAGAACACAAACAAACACACTTCATCTTCAACCTCAACCCTCTAGCAAAACTCTAAGTGTAGAGTGTAGAACTAGTTCTACATTTTTGCTATAGTAGTAAAGACTACATACTCCTCAATAACACACACTAGTCCAAGTGTGTCTTATTGCTATCTAAGGTATTGGTGTGGACTATTTCATAGTAGTTTCATATCACCTTGGTGATAGACATTTCTTCAAGGAGAAAGCAAAGGAGCAAGGTGTGGGGATAAGCGCTTAAAGATTTACAAAGCTTCCGCTCACGCTTCAAAGGTATAACTTTGTAGCACTACTCTTTTGTATGTTATTTGTAGCATATTCACACTACCTTTAAACATATACTTCTATGAGCTAGTTTCATTGTGTAAGTTCTAACGATCAACGAATTAGGGTTGTATGACATATGAACTATTGTATTTCATTGTGTCTTGCAACCCCGGGATATTCCAACAGGATAGACACACAAATTCATTCAAAGAGCTATTTTCATCTACCATAAAAAAGGTTCCTCCGGACAAATTCAGATTATGGGCAACATGCATGTGGGACTTATGGCACCAACGGAATAAACTGATTTATGAAGGAAAGTTCAGAACACCCATGGAGGTAATAAAATTCTCAACTTACTTTTTGGCGGCCGAGGAAGCTGTTCCGGCCCTCATCCACGCTCCATGTCCGGTTGCCTGAGGTTGGCCCACCTCGACGCCTCCCGGAGGGAAATGCTCAGATCGGCCATATATCGGCTCCCCTCTTCACTGGATCTCCAGCAACGGGGACGAGGTAGATCGGCGAGGGACAGGGTGCATGTAAGGTAAAGAGTGGACGTTAGAAGAAACAATAGTAGACATACGAAATAGAGAAGGGGCCACTAAACTTACATATAGGTGGCGGAGGCAGCAGATCGAGCTCTACCATGGTAACGGCCTGCCTCCGGCGACTCCCTGAGGGGAAACTCTCAGATCGGCCATTTTGGCTGCTTCATCACCGGTCTCCGGCAACGGGGAGAGGTAGGGCGGCATGGGACGTTACGTATAAATGGAAGGGACTAGAAGAAGGGACGAAAGAGTCGGAGCAAGTAGGAGGCAGAGAATGAATCTGCCAAATTTTTCTTGGGGAAGACTCATAAATAAATGGAGTCTTTATTAAAGACTAGAAGATGAAGAGTTAAGGAAGCTGCGCAGCTATTATGAGAACAAAGGCTCTTCGAAAGCCTTTATAGTTGTAGTATTAGGGTTAGGTTTTTGTAGTGGGCTATAATGTTATGGGCTGGTCTGATTTAGAAATCAGCCACATTGTAATGCTTGAGCCCTGAAGCTTGAACCATTTTGTACGTTTTTGTTTCGATCGGATTTTTAATATATCGCTAATTATCAAAAAAAAAAAAGAATCCCACGAAAATAGGGATCATACCAAAAACTAGCTAAACCACCTAATATTAAGGCAAAAATAATTAAAGGTAGTTTTTTATAAATGGGAAACATAAATATTTAATAATACCAAACCATGACATGCGTTAGCTAGGTAATGGAAATCGATTACAATACTGACATTCTATAAATTTAACAACTATGTAAATTAAAAAAAATTAAGGTCATTATAAATCTCAATAAAATAGGAATCAATTATTTTGTAAAATATAATATTAATTACACTATCGAAAATTTAGGACACATAATCAACTTAATGTAACTACTTCGAATTAGGAAACAACTACGAACATTTGCAAAATATGAATCCCATGAAAAAAGGGATTATACTGGAGAATATTAAGGCAACATAAATTTAATGAAGAAAAGCATAATTAGACAACATAAAAATCGTCTAGAATTAAATACAGTCAATTATGACATAATAATGCCGTAATTGACTCAATCCATGACATTGCCAAGTATTAGAAAAAGACCACATCAAAATACACTAAATGCATTACCATAAAGTACAAATATTTAACAACCGCTTTAATTTAAGAACAACATGCAAAAAAACGTGTCAGACTAAATTGTTGGAGCAAAAAATGGAAACAAACAATCCAAAAAAATTCAATCATCAATCAACAGGAGACAAAAAAGGAGTTAGTTGCATAATCCAATAAAAACCGTCCATTCATATATTTTAAAATGGGCGAGTGTAATTCACACGCTATCAGGAGAGAGTGAACCTATAATTTCGGTCAAAATAATCAGAATATTAATGTCAAAAACGACCTCATTAGATATCCACCACAAGATCAAAAATATCCATAACCATCCTGATCCAACGGCCAGCATTTGTGTTATCACCCTGATAACAGAATTCTGTTATCTCCTAAGAAAAAACTCATGTGAAGGAGTATGAGACTTCCCTCCTTTAAGTGACACAATATTTTAAAGGGTTAATGACACCAAAGATCACCGAAGGTATATAATATTTTCAGTTCGGTAACTCTCATTTAAAAGTGTCCATATTGGATCACTCAACTGCATTTTTTGGCCAAATATGGTCACTGGACCGTTTTGAAAGATTTTGGGTGCATTTCGTAAGGTGTTTACAAGGATATTTACGTCCTTTCACATTTATAGACATTCACTCGGGATGAGATCTGGTGCCAACAAAGTTTGGTGCTAACTGTGCCAACTATTCGCGGGTCTCAGCCCATTTGTTTGGGATGCTTAGTGAACCAGTTCAATTAAATGTTTAGTATAGACCATTTAATACATTTGCTAATTCACATCCAAATAACCCATTTCATAGACGTGTTAAGTGAACCGGGCCGGACGGCCCGTTAAGGATTCCCAGACCCGTATCCGGCCCCTTAAGGAAGGGGGCCTGACGGGCCTCAAACGGTATACTGTATCGGCTCCACGTATACCGTTTGGGTCAAATAATCCAATTATTTATGTTTTGTTTGAATAGTACTAACAAAAATTAGTAGTTGCTTGTGGGATTTGAACTATAAACCTCTTGCATATATAAGAAACAACTTAACGATTGAGCTATGACTTCATTTGTGTTATTAGTGTATTGGTATTAATAAAATCATTATATTATTCAATATCTATCCCTATACTAAATTCAAATTATAATTGATTAAGTTTTGGTATTTAATAAAGAATTATATTCATCATTATATTACAAATTAGTTAGGCAAATAAACTTTTTCAATTATATTAGGCTTTTTTTCATCTAGGCCCTTGAACTAATTAAAAGTTCCGAAATCAGCCCTTGGTGACTTTTTTTCCCAAATAGGCCCCTTTACCCAAAAAATGGCACATGAACTTTTCTAAAAAAAAAATTCTCTGATTTTAAATATTAGATAGAGGGCAAATTAGTCGAACCACATCTAAAACTAACTCAACCTAATTATAAACTAACCCAACCTCAAATATTTAACCCAACCTCATTAAAAACATCATCTTCAACCTTTCACCCCACCCCCACCTCCACACCCACCCCTTTCCTTCACTATCGCCGCCATCATCTTCGTTCACCACCACTATATTGCCGTCCGATCTGCTCAATTCATCACCAAAATTCATCTTTTTCATCTCTACTTCCATACTTCATCAATTCGTCCTCAAAATTGTCTCTTCTTTTAAGCAAAATCTATGTCCCAAAATACGAAGTACAAAATCAAGAACCCAGACTCGTTTTTTGACCACATTCATTCCTATATTATTCCAACCCAATCATCTTAATCAGTGAAACAAAATCATGTTTTGAAAAGCTTCAACCTTTGGCTATCATAATCATCTTCATCTTTGAGCATGAAAGGTGAATAAAGTACCCATCTTTAGAATACATCTTGAAGTGTAGACATTAAGCTTGGTCGCGGGGGGGGGGGGGAGGGGGGGTGGGCGTTGTTGCAGGGGTGGGGAGGGTGGGGGGAGAGGCTGACGCATGGGTGGGGAGGGTGAGGGGCTGGGGCTATCGTCAGGGGTGGGTGGGGGCTGTTGCAGGGGTGGGGAGGGTGGGGGGCTGGGGCTATCGCAGGGGTGGAGAAGGTGGGGGGCTGGGGCTGTCGTCAGGGGAGGGGGGGACTGTTGCAGGGGTGGGGGTGGGGAGGGGAGGCTGTTGCAGGGGTGGGGGGGGAGGGGCTGTCGCAGGGGTGGGGAGTAGGGGTGGGGGGCTGGGGGCTGTCGCAAGGGTGGGGACCAGGGGTGGGGGGCTGTCGCAGGGGTAGGGGGGTGCTGTCGCAGGTGGGGGGGTGGGGGAGGGGTTTCCATTTATTTAAATTTTTAAGTTATTACTAATCTAAAAAATTGATAAAATTTTAATCTAAAAAATAGAATCCGAATATCGTATACAACTAGAGTATACAATTTAAATAGAAACACGAATTCGAGTTTTAAATACGAGAATGTCAAAAATATTTTTTTTTGTCTGGCACCTGAACTTTTTCTTCAACTTTGACACTTAAATGTTTTTTCCGGAATGGCACCTGAACTTTTCTCGAATATTTCCCTCCAAAAACTCATATTTTCAATATGACTAACTTTCCCTTGGGTTAAAGAATTTTTAAAGGTAAAAAACCTGCAAAATTCAGAAAAATGTGAAAAAAAAGTTCAGGTTCCATTTTTTGGGTACAGGGGCCTATTTGGGAAAAAATGGTCACCAAGGGCTGATTTGTGAACTTTTAATTAGTTTAGGGGCCTAGATGAAAAAAAGCCATTATATTATAAAAGTTGTTCAATGTTAAAAATTTTCTTTACAAGTTATTGTTTAATGTTATTTATATTACAACAGACAATAAATATGCATTAATACACATAGTTTAATTTATAATGTGTAGAGATTACGCCTTTCTTTTCTCTTCAACACTTCTTCTCCAAATTATCTACTTTAATTGATGAGGAAATTTCTGTCAAACGGATTAATAATATTTTTCTTATTCACTTTTCAATTTATTTTTGGTGTTATATATTTTCAATGTAACTATATATTTTAATTATGAGAATGTTATCTGATCGTTAAAACTGAATTTTTAGTTTTTTTTTGCATCTTTTTGTTACTATTATTGTTAAAATATTATAGTAATATTGATATGGGTACAGATTTTGCTTATTAGTTGCGATGTGATTATTGATAATGATTTATTTCCCAATGGCTCTGATTGGTAAACAGTCCAATTACTGTACATCTTTATATATTGTGTGTATGAAGAAGTGATGATGAGACAGTCGATACATATATATGACTATTAATCATAATTTTTTTGTTTGTTAGGCCTTGTTTATGTTATATTTTACTTTTTGGATTCTAGATATTATAACTTTTAATTAAATATTTAATATTTATTTACCTACATTAATTATCTTCTTTATAATTTTATAATTTATTGAATGACATTAATTATTTTTGTATAAAGTTTTAATATTTATTGAAAATATTATTATATTTATACTATTTATAATTTAGATTATAATATTTATACAAATGACTTGTTTAATAATTTATATATATGAAGGAACTATACGATGGGGCAATTTTGTCAATTTGACTTAAATTAAGTCTTTTTTTTTGTGAACTGTTATTAAACACTTAAATAATTCATTATTCAGATTCAGTTATCATTCAGATTCAGACATTCAATTTTCAGTCACTTGTTGTCAGACTTCAGACTTCAGATTCAGACATTCAGTTTTAACAAACAAGCTCTAAGTCATTTATATGCTTTTGTAATAGTGTTGTACCATTTATTTAGACTTGAGCTTGGAAGCGAGGCATTGTTTCTACAAAGCTAGTAACTGCCTAGTATTCATTGAATAGTTTTGCAGATTTGTTGATGTCTACATGACGAATGAAATTTCCCACTTTGCCTATTACTTGTTACTTTTGAACTTAATTAACTATCATCAGATTACTTTTGTATTATTACATATGTTTGTAGAGTATATTTGAACTCGAATCATATTACTTCGATTGATTAAGTAATGTTAAAATATTTTTGTATTCTAACATATAAGTGAGGAGTATATTTACACTCTCTCACGAAAAATATACTATCTGAGGTTGGAGTATTTTGTACTCTAACATGAGCTTTTAGAGTATTTGTACACTCCACCATCTTAATTTAAATAATAATTTCAGTACTAATACAGTCTTGAACTACAACTTAATTTACAACCAACATAACATTTAATATATTCTTCATTGAAAATAACAAACAATATTCTACTAGGAAATAAACAAACGATCATTTGTTCATAAATTCTCTGATTATATTTGTATTCCATGAAAAAGAATATATAACTGGGTTGGAGTACTTTTTGTACTCACATAAATTATGTAAGTATATTTGCACTCTACCATGAAGAATATATAACTGAGTTAGAGTACTTTTGTATTCTGACATAAATGGTCAAAGTATATTTACACTCCACCATGAAGAATATTAATTGGATTAGAGTAATTTTGTACTCTAACATAAGTTCTCAGAGTATATTTGCACTCTATCATGAAGAATATATAACTGAGTTTGAATATTTTTGTACTATGACATAAATTTCTAGTATATATTTGCACTCAAGCATTAAGATCTATATCACTGGGTTGGAGTACTCATGTACTATAACATAAATGCTCAGAGTATATTTGCACTCTACCATGAAGAATATATAACTGGATTTGAGTACTTTTGTATTATGACATAAATTTTCAACGTATATTTGCACTCCAGCATGAAGAATATATAACTCAGTTAGAGTGCTTTTGTATTCTAACATAAATTCTCAGAGTATATTTGCACTCCACCATAAATAATAATATAACTGGGTTGAAGTAATTTTATAGTATTACATAAATTCTCAGAGTATTTCTCTAACTTGTACTTTTTTAACTGCTTTGGAGTGCAAATAATGTGCTGGCATTATTAACACGCACCCAATTTTGTTGGCAACATATATATGTCCATTCACTCATCTTTTTCCCCACATTCTATCTCACCACACGTAACCTTGTCACGGAATTGAAAGTACAGCTTAGGAAAATTTCAAGCTAACCACATTTTGCTACTCTATTATTTTATGTCAATTAACGTCCCAGACCTTGTGATTATCTTGTTTTCAATGAATTTAGGTCTCAACGTGAGGGAACTTTCTGACCTTAATCTCTAAATAAAGCATTAAATCCTTCTTCCACAAGTGTTCTTGCAAGTGCACAAATGTGAACATCTTGTGTCCTTGTCGTACTTTAGAAACAGCAATTGGAGTGAGAATGGCCATCGGGGTGGTGCTGGGGTAGATCGGGATTGGTGGTAGAGCGAAATCAGGATTAATATAATGGGGTTAAATTTTTAAAAAGAATATATTTAAAAAGTCCAAAATTTTGTAAAAATAATGCTACATAAAGCTTATATGAATTAAACCCGCGTCCACAATATAGTTAGGGGGGGCCATTTACTATTGATCCGCTAAAGTTACTTGAGTTCTTCTCTATATGTATGCACTATTGAGCAAATTGTTGAAATGGTCTCTGAAACTAAGTTGTGGTTGTCTTTTGGTTTTCAAAAGTACAAAAGTTGCAACTCAGTCCACGATATTGGCCAACGGTTGCAGATTGATCCAAAATTTAATAAAGGCATTAATTTTTAACGCCCCAATGGCGATTGTCGTTCACTCCTAAACTAATTCTGTTATTACCGTTCTAACATATTAACAACGCGTGTAACTCACGAGATGCGAGAGCCGTTAACAATGCCGTTAAATTTTGAACCAATCTGCAACAACCGTTGATCAATATCCTAGACTCATTTGCAATTTTTGTACTTTCAGAGACCAAAAGACAATTTGAATCCACTTTTTAAGACCATTATAACAATTTGTTAATGCACTATATATTAATCCCCCCCCCCCCCCTCCCCTCATTCCTAGTTGTTGGGTGACAAGTTGGTAAAAATCAATCATATATGCTAGAACTTAGAAGGGTGTCCAGCCCAAGCCCTTAAAGAATCATATATGGGTTATATGATTATTTAACAAAGAACTACTCCTAAAAGGTAACAAATTTACTAATTTGAAGACGTTTGATTTTTACACTTCAAAATTTATAATCACACTTTACTTTATTATTTTTTGTGGACTTTTATAAAATAAATTGAAGGGTAAAATTGAGAAAATAGTGTCTAATAATCAACTTTTGAAGTGTAAAAATCAAAACCCTTTTTGACTTCCCTCCTTTTGTGTCATCTAAGTTAACATATACTTTTCTCTTGATGTTTTAGTTTCATATGTAATACATTTTGAAGTTACATAATCCTTTTATTTGTATTAAGAAAAAAATATACATTGTGAAGCTACCTACTTTTCAATAAACAATAATATTTATACGTATTAATTGTGACAGACAAGAATAATTAGTGGTTAAAAATTAGTGCCGAAAAATGAAAAAATCTGGCTTGGTATTGAGTCTTTGGTGACCTTATTTTGTGTTATATTTTACGCGTCGATATAAATTTTTTTTTTTGTAAATTAGCGATGAGGTGAGTTTCGAACCCAGGACCTTCTGGTCTCTAGCAAGAGCCTTTTCCACTAGGCTATTCGATGGACTCAACGCGTCGATATAAAATTGAATACAGTTCTATATATATATACTTCATGTAAATCATTGTCCACAACATGATTGATTATTAAATACGAATACATTGAATACAATTATACATTGCAATTGTCTTTTTCCACATTGGACTGTATCTAGATATACTCAAAAACTAAAGATGGGTACTTGTCAAATGAAATAATTTCTAAGTTCAAAATTTCAATAATATCATGATGAGCATTCAGCTATAGATATTTAATTTTTTATTTTTTATATAATTGATAGGTATTGTTAATAAAAGGAAATTTGTTTTTAGACTTCATGGAAAAAATCTCTATAGCCTTCAAGGCACGCTATTAAATCAAGGCTTATTTTCATTTTGCACCCTCAACTATCGGTAAATTTTGAAATTGTACCCTAATAATTATACCATGTATTTTACTTTTTTTTCACTTTGCACCCTAAAATGCAAATTTAGACCCTAAACTAATGTAATAACAAGGCAAACTTGGAATAACACATTGAATAGTTTTTGGGGCATTTTTTTTATAGTCTCAAAATTATTAAATTAAAAATTAACCCCATCCCCCTTCTTCCTCACACCCTACCCCCACCCTGATACCTTCCCCACCCACGCTCACCATCCTTCATCTTCTTCATCAAAGCTTCACTACCCATCTCGGCCTGCTCATAAGCAATAATTATTGTCGTTTAACAAACTAAATCTCTATCAGACATTTCATCGAACACTTTGGGACTGTCAAAGATAAACTAACGCAGCAGGAGGATTGTTGAGGAACGTAAGGCAATCCATTTGCACAAAATTATACAATCCATTTGCACAAGTTTTCAAGACAAATGGGAAAAAAATCAGATCAGTGCCCCTCCCCTTTGCACAAAATCAGATCAACCCCCCTCCCCTTTGCATAAAATCAGACAAGCCCTCCCCCCTGCAGCAAAAAGTCGTGACCAACAAAATCAGACAAGCCCTCCCGTGTACATATTGGGGTCCTAAGAGCAGGCTTTGATTGGCATGATTTTGTTGTCGAGTTGCCACCTCCCATGACTTTATAGCAGGTTATTAGGAGGAGCAAGATATCGACTATTGAAGTCTATGAGATCGTTGAGCCTGAGAAGGAGGTAGAGATTGAGATGGATGAAGAAGAAGTGCAATTAGTTGAAGAGGGGTGATGTAGGTTGGCATGAGGTTGGGGGTGGGGGGTTTGATGATAAAGATGAAAGGGGTGGGCTTAATTTTTAATATACAAGTTTAGTTATTTGTAAAAAGTGTCCCAAAATTTTGATATATGTGATGTTTGCCCTTATTTAACAACGAAATTCCATTTAAATTTGGATGAAAAATCGATTCAAGGGTGCAAAATGAAAAATGTGAAATATCAGGTGCAATTTGAAACTTAGGAAAGTATTAGGGTGTAATTTAAAAATTTACCAATAATTGAGAGTGCAAAATGAAAATAAGCCTTAAATCAAATGGAATATTAAAACTACCTATGGCTTACAAAATTACTAAAATTGAAAAAGCAACTTGTACTAGTTGCCAACCAAACAATATTTTATTTATTTATTTCATGCGTTTGAATGACATGTCCCCATCTCATTTTGAGTATCTAATAATTTTTGGATTATACTTTAACAAACAATATTTTATTTATTTATTTCATGCGAAAATTTGCTCTTTGATGAATGATGAGCATTGTGTAAATTAAGTGTATTGAAATTGATACATGTGAAGATGTGAGGTAATTGCTGAAACGGTCCCAGTAAGTGGGTGTTCGTTGCACTTTGGTCCCTGTAAGTGGGACCGATGCGCAAATGGTCCCTGATAGTGTGTAACGGGTGCGGAAATGGCCCCATTTTAACGGATCCGTTAGTTTTTAACGTTTATGATATTTTTGAGTTCATTTTTGGGGCGATTTCATAATTTTGAAGAGTTTTGGGCATTCTGGGTCGTCTTGTAGTTCGAAACTTCAAAAGGCCATAACTTTGCGCTCGGGTGTCCGATTGGGATGAATTTTATATCGATTTCATGTATTTTTTCGAGACAAATCCAATGGCAGATAAGCAAAGGTGGTCTGGGTGATTTTTTGCCCTCAATAACCCTTTTTATGGCTTAAATGACATTTTTATGATTCCCACTAAATTTTTTAAATCTTTAAAAGATTTTATGATTCCCATCTAATAACATTGTTTTTTTAAGTACTATGATATTACTTTAGAAGCTTACTTGATCACAATTAAGCATACAAAAAGGTGGTAGGATAAAAGTAAGGTTAAAATAGATACCATTCTACAAAATCTTGTCATAATTGCTTAACTAAAGCAAAAACAAGTCCCTTTAGTTAAGCAACGGTGATTTCGAAGTCTCTATGCTTACTTTTATCTTTTTATGTTTGGGTAGTGTCCCGGTTGATCACTTATTATGTTTCAAATAAAGAGTCATTGTTGATCACTTATATTTTTAAATTGATCTCTCTTCTAATTCTAATTTATGACTAAATTGCCCTGAAAAATGACATGTGCAAGTCACGCGAGGTAATTAAGTGATAATTAGGTGATAATTAAAATATTTTAGGTCTAGAGTATCAACTGAGATCGATTTAAATAACATAAGTGATTAACTAGGACCATTTGAAACATATGTGATCAACCAGGACCCACCCAAACATAGGTGATCATCCCAATCATTTGTCTTATATATATTTTTAAAGTATGGTAGGGGATTGTATTCCTCCCTTTTTTTATGAAGACACTTTTACCCTTATCCAAATTCTCTAATTTCTAAGCATTACACAATGAACCACTATATTTATAAGTAATAAATAAGAGTATATTATTAAAGATATTGTCATGGTTATTGAGAATACTAAGAAGCATATGTAAGTTAACAACTTTCCAATATATTATCAAAGATATTTATTTTTGGTACATTATTGGCTAGTTATACAAATGATACAATAATATGATTTTAAAACTTCATTAATAATAAAAAATATGATATAATAAAATTATATATAGTTATCACGTCTAACCGACTCCACAAGTAATTAAAATTATATTAAAATAATTAGAGATCGACGCCAAACCGAATCCAACATAAGATATGATTAAACAAAAAAATTTGTGTTAGTCTTAATTAGTGAAAGAACCCACGCCTAACCGACACCACATATAATTTAAAATATTTTAAAAACCAACGCCAAACTGGCTTACGCCTAAACCTTTATAAGAATATTCTAAATACTCTTCTTTCAATTATTTATTTAATAATTAATCTTTATAAGAATTGTTTTATATATTTATTAGTTAAACATTCAACATTCAATTTTTTAAAAAACCATTATAAAAACTAAAATTTTTTTGCACTTGAAATTTGAAAGGGGCGGTGGTTGAGTTCACGAACTGGCGGGGGTGGTTAGTTTCAACAGTGGGGTGGTTGGGTTCGAGAGAGGGGTGGGGAGTGGGGAGTTTCGAACGGGGAGCGGGGGGTTTGTTTGGCTCGAAACAGGGGTAGGGGCTTTAGTTACTTCGAATGGGGTTGGGCGGGGGTAGTTATTTTTCTCGCCGTGGGGTAGGTTGCTGGTTAATCTCCGGAAAATAGGGGTGGGGGTGGTTTAACCGTTTTGCAGGGGGTTGGAGAAGAATGGAGTTCGGGAATGAGTTAAATGGTGGGGGACTCAAACAGTATATGTATTTAACGATTGGTGTCGTTGTAGCATCAGACCATTAATTTATTTTTAAAATAAAAAATTTAAATGGCACCAACACTATACTAACGCCGCTACTTAATTTTTATTTATTAATAATTTCTTCTACAAATAAATACAAAATGGATTCGACATCATATTGACTCCAATACTTAATTTTTATTTATTATTAATTCGTCTATATATATAAATACAAATTCTTCCTTAAATTATATTAAATTAATTATATACTGACGCCCTCCTGGCGCCCTGTAGTTGCATTACTAATTTTTAATTGTTTTTGTTTATTATTATGAAATATTTATTGAATTTGACAATTTTGTGAACCCAATCATCGTCGGACGGAAGTCGGGATGTAAATTTTCTTTTTATTATTGAAAAATGAATTTGAACAACTGACTCTATATTGAAGCAATACGCATGCCAAAGTTACACCCATTTGCTAAAATCGGGTTGAATTTTTTTCCGACACTTAACCGACGCTTAGTGTTGGAGTGGGTCCGCATACTCCGAGGCTTTAAGTATGTATTCTAATAGTTGTTTAAATTAATTTCAGGGTTTTACAATTTAAATGATCAATTACTCTATATATATATATACTACATAGAAATTATATAAAAAGTACTAAGAAAATATTTTAAAAATAAATCCAATAATATCAATTCATATTTTCAAATTAGTGAATAAAAAAGCTTGACACAATTTCTAAGACTTTTAGGAATTTGAAATGGAGGGAATATTAATGAAGAAGGAGAAGTATACTAGTGTGCGTTCTTTCCGACAAAACATGACAAGTTTGACTATGTCTAGATATTGAAGGCTTCCCAACCACTAGAGGCTCCAAGTGAAGCTATGGTTGGGCAGACAATAAATTACACAAGTGGCTAGGTTATAAACTTATAATATAAATAACCAAATAAGGCAGCCTTATTAAACACCAAAACACAAGAATAAAAATGGTAAATTCACTACTTATTATTCTTTCATCTATTTTCCACCCAAAACACACAACTAAAAAAGACACAAATATGGTGACCAAGAAGAGGATTAATGTGGTATTATGGGGTAGAAAAAGGAACGTTTTAGATATAGTAAATGCTTTTGGAGTGTTGCTTATGCATTTTCTATGTCTATTTGCTCCTTTCACCTTTAGTTGGGGTGCATTTTGGTTGTATGTCGTTTTATATCTTATGACGGCTGTCTTGGGGATCACTATTTCATATCATAGAAACCTTACTCATAGAAGCTTCAAGCTTCCCAAATGGCTTGAATATTTCTTTGCATATTGTGGTGCTCATGCACTTCAAGTAAGTCATTTCGTTCTATAGTGACCTTTAGACAACGTTTTTTTGTTTGTGTTATCTAAGTGGTAGTGTCTAAACACGATTTTATACTAATGAAAATGAGTTTGTTTGTAAAGGGGTTTCATTATACTTCCTCCGTCCCTAAAAGATTGTCACATTTTGACTTTTGGTAGTCAAACATTACAAAATTTGATCATGAATTCTCATTAAACGATAAGAAATAATATAGTTTTGTGAGACCTTGTTAGATTCGTCTCAATATATATTTTTAAAATATTAACTTTTTATAATTTTTTAGCATGTAGAATAACAGATATTTATGTTTTAAATCGTGTTTTGTTGATCACCAAAAGTCAAAATATGACAATCTTTTAGGGACGGAGGGAGTAGTTTGCTACTTTAGATATGATGTGGATAGATAAAATTTAGAAAGGTGGGAAATATTTGAAGCAAGCTAATAGCTTATTAGTCATTCATAATGGGTCGAAGTTGCATTTTAGTTGTACATTATTTTAAGTGTTTTACATCAGTCTCTGAAAACGATATATGTTGCATATTCATCTCTATTTTAGAATTCTCATACTCCAACATTTATTACATTTAAGACTATATGCAATACATGTATCTGTTTTAGGGAGTAATTTGTAAAGGTAATATTATTTAGGACCAAAATGCAAATATACTTCTATATCTAGAACCAAATCGATTATCATCATCCACTCATACATTTATATTATGCTTTTATGTGTTTATCGGTCATTTTAAATTGATAACTAAAATTTTCTATGAAGTCATAACTTTTTTTTAATATTATTTAGGATCAAAATGTAATTGATAACACACCATGTAATTTTCTTAGGGGAAAATAATAAACAATGATGAAGGTTATGGTATTCACTTTTGTTTAAAGATTATGGAGTGTATATTCTAAATTAAATTTGTGTGACTATTTTGAAGCTGGACCCAATATTTTGGGTGAGTACTCACAGATACCATCATCAGTTTGTTGATACCGAAAGAGATCCTCATAGCCCGAAGGAAGGATTTTGGTATAGTCACATCAACTGGATATTTGATACCATAACCTTGGCCGAAAAGAGGGTAAGTAAAAAGATGATATTTTATCGTAAAACTCTATGGTTTGTAGGGGCAATATTATGCACACACTCGAATAGTAAATCACTATTTCTAAATAGTGATTTTCAGAATTGTAATATGATTATTTTACTCCTTCCATTTAACTTCCTTAATTACCACACTCCCAAATAGGGGGGGCAAAATAATTGTTTAGTGAATAATAATTCACTATTCTGGTATGTGTATAACAGATCAGGGTTTGTAGGCCCCTCATTTTATTACCCTTTTGTAAAAATAGATTTTCGACAAATAATAACATCAACACTTAAAGGTGAATAATATTTGGCCCATGGGTTAATAGCTTAGTGGCATCGATGCTTTAGGGGAGACAAATTTGTCTCATATAATATTTCAGCTCTCTATTAATTAGAAATGTCTGTGTATGTTTATAATATTGATTCATAATTCATCGCTGCTAATTTATAAAAAAAGAAAGAAAAAAAAGGTGAATAATATTTGGCAATTGGAGAAGTTATGACATATTTGGTCCTAGATAGAGGGATGCAATTGTATGTTAGTTTTAGATAGTTATAACGTTGCAGATTAATCCCTGAAAATGATACAAGTATTGATTATTGTCTTCGAAAGTAATAAATGTTGCAGTATGATCCCCGAAAAAATAGGGATTAATGTGCAACGATTGTCATTGGGGACTATATCACAACACTTGAGACACTTGAGACACTTTCGAGTACTAATCTGCAACAATATAATTATCAAAACCAAAATACAATTTCATCCCACTATTTAAAACCAAATCGATAATTGTCTCGTATTGTAAGTATAAAAATTAAATAAGCTAAGTGAAGGAGGGGACATACTGACATGTTCAAGAAAGGTTGGTGGCCACCTTGACTGAAAAATTAAAGTTCAAGAAGACAATAAAATTTACCATACAATATAAAACCTCTATCTTAATTTACTTCAAGAAAATTACTTTTAACAAAGTAGTTTATCTCGAACTACAATTTTTAATATGAGAATTATACTCCCTCCGTTTCTTTTTATTTGATTATTTGGGGAAAAAGTACTTTATTAAGAGATTGTAAAAAATTACATTGGGATTGTAAAAAGGTGTATTGGAATTGTAAAAAGGTGCATTGGAATTGTAAAAAGTTGCATTGAAATTGTAAACAATCAAATAAAAAGAAACATGGAAAAAATGCTCAAACAATCAAATAAAAAGAAACGGAGGGAGTATATGATATCATATACTGGGTATATATGAACCAGTTTTATCGGCGGAATTTTCATCGTCGATATTAATTGTGGGAATAACATTGGCGTGGTTACACGTGTTTCAATAACTCAGGCTGACTCTGATACAATAATAATAGTTTATGTGGTTCCACTCTAAAACCAATTGGCAATAGGAGGAGTAGTCCAAAATCTCACACTTACACATGTTAATATTAATATTGAAATTTTAATAATTATGTTTTGTATAAATTAAAACTAAGTTAACTTTGTTTATTCTATTGATGTTGCTGTGTGCAGAGTGGAAGGAGGAATAATGTCGACGATTTAGAGAAGCAACCCTTCTATAGGTTTCTTCGAAAAACCTACTTTTTTCACCCAATTGCTCTCGGAGCAATATTGTATGGACTTGGAGGATTTTCTTATATTGTTTGGGGCATGGTAAGGAGTTGACGAGGCTTCAAAAATATAAAAAGTTACAGTTTATTACATCTTTTTTTTTATTAATATATAGTTCACTAATTATCAAATTATATAAATTATATTAATTTTATGATAGGGTTAATGCTGGCATCAAAGATCACTTAAAATATTCAATATTTCGAGTTCGATCACCCTCATTTTAAATGGACCATGTTGGATGACTCAACTGCATTTTTTTGAAAAAACTTGTGCACTAGGCCGTTTTGAAAGATTTTGAGAGCATTTTGTAAGTTTTTAATGAGGGCAATTTTATCCATTTACATTTATAGACATTTAATCATCATTTTTAAAAATTAAATTAATTTTTTTTAATTTTTTTCGTTTTTCTAAAAATAAAAATTAATTTTTTCAAAAAAAAATTAAAAAGAAAGCATGAAAAACTAATTAACTAGTAAAAGACACGAAATTCATTAAGAAAAAAGAAAAATAATTTTTTCTTTTAATTTTTTGTAACGAATTAAATTTTGGAAAAAACGTATTTAAAAAAAAGATGATATATAGCCCATTTAAAATCTTTCAAAACGGCTCAGTGACGAAGTTTCACAAAAAAATGCAGTTGAGTGATCTAGCATGATCCATTTAAAATGAGGGTGATCGAACTGAAAATATTACTAGATAATTTCAGTGATCTTTGATGCCATTAATCCTTTATGATATATATTTTTTTCTTTTAATACAATTTAGGTAATACGTACTATATTTCCAAATAATTTTTTAATTAATCTTAATTATATATACAAGCTTGTTTTACCTTTGAGGTAATCGGTACCAATTTGTTTAACGAATTTGAATACATATACTAAAATAGGTGTATAGAATAATTTTTGTAATCTTTTTTTGGAATTTTTTAATTTATACCATTTTAAAATGGTAAATTTTGCTAACGTGTACCATGTTAGTTTTATATACTGAAATTAAGTGTATATATAAACTAAAGAAATTAATGAACCATTATCGATATCTATAAATTATTACTAATATTTTTTTCGTAAACCAATTTTGCCATTGCCGTGGAATTTATATGAATCCTTTGTTTATATAATACTCCTTTCTTTATATTAATTATTCTTTTAATCTTAATTTTTTATTTCTAAATAAATTTTGTTTTAGCATACTTAATTGTAATTTTATGTAGGGTGCAAGAATTGTGAGTGTGTATCATTGCACTTTTCTAGTCAATTCAGCTGGTCACTTATGGGGTAAACAAGCATGGAACACTGGTGATGACTCCAAAAACAATTGGTATAAATTCTTGAGCTTTATGATAATTTGAGTTAGTTTTTTTTTCAATTTATTTTAATTGAGTTTTAAAAATCAAATTGGGAAGAAACAAATAAAAGTCTCATCACTTCTTGTTCACATATATAATTTATACTATGAGATTTTTTTTGTAAGAAAAGATTATTCATATTATTTATTTCATAAAATGCAATACAATATAATTAAGAAGATTGTTAAGATGCACATCTGAGCCAAGCCAGATTTAATGAGGCACGTGTAACTCAGCCGATGTTGCTCCGGCAAGTAATATCGGCGAGGAAAATTCCGCCGATGATTGGGTTACATGTAAGGGGGTGTTAAGATACACTCACACATTGAAAGTCGGTATCGATCTTCTCAGATCAATATATAAGATCTTAGACTATTTTTTCTATAACCAATTGGTTTTCGTAGATACTCGTAGACTCTTTCTTAACAAAGACATTACTAAATTCAATTTTTTTATAGGTGGGTGGCTATATTGTCATGGGGGGAAGGTTGGCATAACAATCACCATGCTTTTCCTTATTCTGCTAGACATGGACTCGAATGGTGGCAAATAGATGTAACTTGGGGCATTATTATGTTTCTTGAAGCAATTGGATTAGCTACTGATGTTAAATTGCCAGAAGAATCACACAAGAAAAGGTTGTCCTTGAAAAATAATTGAGCCTACGAGGTTATGTAACTATCAAATACCATGGACCACTATATAATCAATTGTTGTTTTATTGCTTCATCTAGATATTTCCTACTACAAATTAATGTTAAGAGTTTGAGAGCAAAGTGAGGTATTTAAATATTATGTATACTTCAAATATATGTAAAATTACATTTATATTTAGATTCATCCTAATGTGGTGTAATAGATTTTATTTACTATTTAGGGGTGTAATAGGGAGATCTTTTCATATTGAATCAAATTTGACCATTCTTGGAGGTGAAGATGATTATATGATAGTATACTTATTATCTTACTTAGGCTTAAGTTCTTCTCGCTCCTGAATTTCGACGAACTGATCAGTTTGGCCTTTTAAAATTTGAAAATCGTTCAATTTTGAATATTGATTACAAATTCATGCCAATCGAGCAAAAGGGTGTGATTTTTTTGTCCCGTCAATGTTTGAAGTTTTTAAGGTGATGCGGTGAGAGATTTGAATGTGATGAAGATGGTAATAGTAGGGTTGGGGGATTTGAAGGTGTTGAAGAAGATAATGTGGGACGGCTCATAGTAGTGTCTGAGATTTGAAGTTGAGTTTGGCTCTGGGATTAAAATGGCAATTTGTTCTTTGGATATCAAGTTCCTGTAGTTGGAAAGACTTAGGTGGGCAGGGAAAAGGGTTACTAGTAAGGGCGAAGCCCCGATAAACCCACGCGAATAATGTTTTTTAAAATGAAATGACTATTTTAACTCTCGATAAAACTTCATGAAAACTACACTTACAAATAGGGGCTAAATAGTCATAACACTATTTGCTACTACAATGGTGTGTGTATAACAGATAAGTGGTACGGGGTAGGGAAGGGGGTTCCTTTAGTTGGAGAGGTTGCCTGAGACGATTGAGTAAGAGGGGGGGGGGGCAGTGCCGAAATCGAGGAGGCGGGAGGTTGGGGGTGTTGTGGAGACCGGAAACGAAGGAGAGAAGAGGGGGGTTATTGTATTTTTTTTTCTTTTTATTTAATAATTGATACACACGCAAATAATGTATTTTAAAAGGAAATAATTATTTTAACCCTGGATGCAACTTTATGAAAATTACACCTACAAATATGGGGCAAAATAGTCATTTCACTCATAAGAAAAACATTATTTGCTGCTGCGTTGGTGTGTGTATAACATAATAGTGGTACAAGGTAGGGAAGGGGGTTCCTATAGTTGGAGAGGTTGCCTGAGACAATTGAGTAAGGGGGGGGGAGGGGGGGGCTTGCTGAAATCGAGGATTCGGGAGGTTGGGGGTATTGCGGAGACCCCGGAAACGAAGGAGAGAAGAGGGGGGTTATTGTATTCTTTTTTTTCTTTTTGTTTAATAATTTTATTTCTTGTATAAGAGTATCTAATTTTTTACTTCAAGATTGTTTTTCTCATTTGAGACACCAATTTTTAGTTTAGATAAATAGAGCGTGAATGATATAAGGGTTTTATTATAATTTTTTCTTAAATGTGAATTGAGTTCGAAAATTTTCATATTATCATCTTGAGTTTTTCCAGTTTTGAGATTTTTATACATTGAGAAACTAATTATACATATCCTATTAATTTTTTTTGTATAATGCTAACACATTTTACAATTAACTTTTTTTTCATAAACTTCATTATTACCTATTAAGTGTTTTATTGTGTTTATAAATAAATATACCACCTTATGGTAATTTGAAATGGTAAAGTTAATAGTTTCAATAAACAAAATGGTGTTTCATTGTTTTCACTGAAATCATTTATTGCTTTCTTTTTTGTGAAACTTAAATGTAATAAAATTTATAACAACCCTTCTAAAAATGGGTTGATATAATTAATTTTTAATCATACATATATAAAATTAAATCACTAGTTTTTAGTTTTTTTATCATATAAATCACTACTATTTGAGCAATTATATAGCGTTTATTTTACCCTATATAACACTAAGCTTGTAAGTTACTTGGATAGTGCTCGCTGCTTATATAAGGCTTTGAACAGCTCTATGCTAGTCATATATTTTATTTTCATTTTTAAGTAAGATAGGACTTGATGGGTTGAATTTAGATATTGAATAGCTATTTAAAGAATGTGATTACTATTAATAACTCTTAAATAAGCGTTATGTAAGTAATGTGATTGATCATGAATAAATTTTACATAAGTCCTTATTAAGATTGATATTGTTGAACTTCTATAGTTTATATTTAAATTGGAAAAATATTCTACTCCCTTCATTCTTTTTTCTAAAACTCATTTCCTATTTTGAGAGTCAAATGTTAATATGCTTTTGGTAAAAATTAGTATAAAAAGGCCCAGTTTTGTTAGAGGATGCCTGATTCCCTGTAAAAGAATCTCAGGCTTTAGTACGGTTTGAGAAGTTTAGTTCGAAAAGTTTGATTCGGTTTTGTTCGATGTAGTTCGAATCAAGCTCGAACCTCGTCTTTATGTTCTTCCCAACTCGAGTTTCATACATTAATTTTTTTTCAGTTTTCTTATTTTATCAAGTGTATTCAATTTTGTATTCGAACTTCGAACTATACTTGAACCATCAAATATTTTCGATTCGAATTTCAAATTTTTCGATTCGTCCAAACTTGAACCTTCACATCTCTTTATTCGAATCACATCAAACTCTGACAATGTTCAATATGGTTCTGTTCCTTACAGAAATATGATAGACAAACTTTTCATCATTATCAATCATTTCTAAAATTGTCCATTTGTATAGTAACTTTTATGTTCATGTTGTTAATGAACCTAACATTGGATTTAGCTAGCCTAGGACAAGTTGTTACAAGAAGAGAGTATATATAGGTTTCCCTAATGAACTTAAAGGAGTTTACTTATTCTTCAAGTAAAACTCACATTAAGTATCTATCTAATTGTAATTAATTATGCTTCTAATAATATCACGTAGGTAATAAATCATTAATCCATTTATATAGTTCTTAATTTCTTATATTCCTTGTTCTTCAAACTTTGTTATTAATGCAATGTGCTATTCAAATGGCTCGGACCTTTTTGAATAAGTTAGTTTGGCATGCAATTAAAACATGTTTTATTATCTCGTACCTTCTCCAATATAAAAAATTGAACTTGGATTTTCAATTACTAATTATTATTTAATTTATAATATATATATTATATAGTTACATTTATCTTTTAAAGTACTTTTTAAATATTAATTTTTAAATTTTTGTAATAATATAACTAAAAAATAATTTACGATCAAATATTTATCTGAATATGTAAAAAAAAATAATTATTTTAAATTGAAAAAAATACAATATAATCAATTCTTATGGTGGTCTCACGTGATTCAATGAGCGTAGGGATGTAACAAATTACTTTTTCCGCAATGTTCAAGTAAGCATACTTATTAGAGTTAACCGAATAGACTTATGAAAAAACATCTTCCTAGAGTAGTCAGAAGGTCTTGAGTTTGAAATTTACTTCGTCGTTAATTTAGGAGTAATTGTGGTAAGGATACTTATTATTTATGTTAAGAG
The DNA here is from genome assembly GCA_003412495.2 of Echium plantagineum. NCBI lineage: Eukaryota > Viridiplantae > Streptophyta > Magnoliopsida > Boraginales > Boraginaceae > Echium > Echium plantagineum. Next base: position 37,117,355 of record CM016563.1, read on the forward strand.
TCTATGAGAGGTTCCACTCTAAAACCAATTGGCAAAAGAGGAAGTAGCCCAAGATCTTATATATTGACCCGGGAGGACATCGACTTCCGATGTGAGATGCGCATCTTAACACTCCCCCTCACGTGTAACCCAATCGGCGGTGAAATTTTCCTCGCAGGTATTATATGCCGGAACAACATCGGCAGAGTTACACATGCCTCATTAACTTGGGTCTGGCTCATGATACCATGTTAAAGGTCTATGAGGTTCCACTTTAAAACCAATTGGCTATAGGGGGAGTAGCCCAAGATCCTATATATTGACCCGGAAGGACATCGACTTTCGATGTGGGATGTGCATCTTAACACTCTCCTTTCACGTGTAACCCAATCGTTGGCGGAATTTTCCTCGCCGAAATTACTTGCCGCAACAACATCGGCGGGGTTACACGTGCGTCATTAACTCAGGTTTGGCTCATGATATCATGTTAAGATCCATGGGGTTCCACTCTATAGACTTCCGATGTCGGATATGCATCTTAACACTTCCCTCACGTGTAACCCTACATATTCTTAACAATTTATTTGGATAATTCTTTTGTCCTTAAACGTAAGGACATTTTTGTCAAAAATATAGATTCTTTTTCAAGATTTTATTTTACCAACTTGGATAATAAAAAGTGATGAAAAAATTGTGTTTGCAAGATAATGACAATTTATTTTCTTTTTAAATTTTGTATAAAAAATAATTGATTATTTAAATTTTAATTAAAATAAGTAATTACTTATTAAATAAAAGAGAATAAAAAAAAAACCTGCTCCGTCAATGTCAGTAGTAGTCAATAAATAGTCGAAAATTATGTCAGTGGGATATCCCTTCGTGACCAACCCACACCTACATGTCCTTGCCATATTTAAAAGTGTACCTACCTTTCATTAATGATGAAGCTGATCTTTTATAAATCATACGTTCATTTAAGACGTTCATTTAAGGTATCTTCGCTTGACTAGTTCATCGCCCAATAATTGAGGTGAATCCGGATGTGCCTTTAACGACTCGGTATTCCACCTCAAAAGTGTTCAGAGTAGGCTGGATAACTACCCACAAACAGATCCTCCCTTGAACAAATGCAGAGTTACTCATACACCTACCATATTTTGGATAAAAAATTATAATAATATCGCCTATTTATAAATATAAAGTTTTTTTACATTTAGGCATCTGAACTACTAGTATCTTTATAAGTAAGAGTTTGTAATTTTTTTTGTTGCAAATATGAACATGACACCTAAAATATTAATTTTTTGACTTTCTTTAGCATTTTTAAGCATTTCAATTTATTTCATAAGAGCAAATTAATGAAACAATATCTTAAATTAACTACACCTACTAACCAATTTCGAACCTTAACCCAACACTAAACCTATTAAATATCGTATTTATTCATCACATTTTCTTATTTTATTAAGGCTTAAATTCCGACAGGCCCCTGAACTTTGATCATCTGGTCAATTTGGCCCCTGAACTTTGAAAATAGGTCTACTTGCCCCCTGAACTTTCACAACAGGTCATTTTGGCCATTTTCATAACTGTTCAGGGGCAAATTAACAAATTTTAACTTTTCATGAAGGACAAAATAGGAATTTAGTATATAATAGACATTTTGAGGTCACTTTTAATAAAAAAAATATATTAAATATATTAGGGCTCTTTTAAAAGAAAATAAAATTATTAAAAACAAAATAAAAATAAAAAAATAATCCCCCTCCCCCGTCGTCCCCAACCCCCATCCCCCATCTCCGGCAACCGCCTTTTCCTTCCCTCGTCCCCTCCATCTTCATCGTCCACAACCCCTCCCTGAAATAGCCCCACCCCCGCTCGATCTCCGTCCATTTTCATCGATTTACAGGTCCCGATCTCCCCCTCCCCCCATATCCGATCTCGACCTCCCCCTTCCTCCACCAGCTCGAGCTTCTTCTCGTGCAGCCCAGCTCGATCGTCTTCTCGTGAAGGCCTCGTCAATGGTGAACGGGTTGGGGCTAGGGTGGTCTTCTCGTGCAGGTTCTATCAATGGTGAACGGTTTTAGGGTGGGGTGGGTGGGGGTTTATTATTATTTAATAATTTAATATTAATTTTATGTTACTTTTTAATTTTTTTAATTTTTTTTTTATTACTTTGTCTATTATAAATTGACTCGTAATGCCTATTATTGTTGTATGCCTATATTACCCTTCATTTTAAGGTGAAAATGGCCAAAATGACCAGTTATGATAGTTCAGGGGGCAAGTAGACATATTTTCAAAGTTCAGGGGCCAAATTGACCAGATGAGCAAAGTTCAGGGGCCTGTCGGAATTTAAGCCTTTTATTAACTTCATCTTAAATCTTCATCTTCTTCATTTTCTTTACGATTTAGGTCACCAAAATAGTCAACTAAATTATCATCATCTTCTATGGAATCATATCTTCTAAATTCGCATTGTTCGGATTCTTCAAGTAGGTGGGAGACTCTTGCATTGCTCGTTCCACCAACTTAAGAAAGTAAAACACAATTAATTAATAAGCGAAGAAACTAAGATTGTGAATGATAGAAGCAGTAGCGTTGATGGATTTCACTCTAAAATCAATTGGCAATAGGGTGAGTAGCCAAGATCTTATATATTATCTCCGGAACAATATCGACAGAGTTACACGTGCCTCATTAACTCGGGCTTGACTCATGATACCATGTTAAGAGTCTATAGGGTTTCACTCTAAAACCAATTGGCAATAGAGGGGATAGCCCAAGATTTTATATAATAACGAGGGAGGACAGCGATTTCCGATATGAAATGTGTATCTTAACACAAATTTATTTTGTACAATAAGGTAAAAAACTTACAACATTGAAAGTGCGCAACAAAACAGAAAAAACAAAAGATCATATACTGAATTCAGGAAAATAAAATTTCTTTCAGCAGACACATATATTAAACAATCGAAAAAATGATATATGTATATATATGAGGTTCACAACTGCAATCACCACATCTATCAAATTAGCAATTTGCCCAATCTTAGACAACCTGTTATGACCTTATGTAAATTCTCTAAATGATTTGCTAAATTTCACAATAAACCCTGAATTATTGTCAATTGATCAAATAAGGGACTGAACTTCTATCAATGTACCCCTTAAACATTTAAATAGGTCAATTTGCCCTCTGAGCTATGATGAACTAGTCAGTTTAGAAATTTTCACCATAAAATTGATAGTTTTTAGGTTTTAATGAAAAGTAAAATAGAAATTAACATATTATATGTATTTGAGGTTTGTTTATAGTATACAAAAATATAGTGGACCTCTTTAAAAGTTTATGGTGAAAATCTCCAAACTGACCAGTTCGTCATAGTTCATGAGGCAACTTGACCAATTTAAAAGTTTAGGGACACATCGACCGACTCAGAAGTTCAGTCCTCGATTTGATCACTTGACAATAGTTCAGGGGCATCATGAAATTTAGCCTAAATGATTGGCATTTACTTTGTTGTTATGCCCATTCTGTAAATTCTGCAAGGTTTTCTCTTTATCTCCATGCCTTTCGACAACCTGTTTTTTGTGAGAATTCTGCTTCGAATCTACCTTATAACTTGCTCCAATTTAGTGGCTTTCTCTGACATTTGCAACTTGGAGTTGCCAATCTGCTGTAACTTCCGTGTGCTATGTGGAATATGTTGTGAATTGGTAGTTGTTACAAGGCTCTATCGTCCTCGAGCAGAACTGTAAACGAGCCAAATAATGGTCGAACATCAAAATGAGAAGCTCGGCTCTAAGTTTGTCAGCCGAATTCTTGCCGAACTGACCAAATAATTTGGTTCGAAGATGATGAACAAAATTAAATTTGACTAAATATGCTAAATCTACCCAAGAAAAATAAAAGTAAAACTAAAGTATATATCTTTACTTCAAAATTCAACCAAATATGCTAGATCTATCAAAGAAATGGAGATTAATCGATCTCATACAAATCTATATTACAATATTATTACATAATTTCACATGGTGAGTCGAGCCGAGCTTTTTGCCAACCGTTTGCGAATCGAGCCAAATATTGATTTTCAAGATTTGGCTCTACGTTTGCTATTCCGAATCGAGCACCGAACCGAACTTTTTTGAGCCAAATACCCCGAGCCGAGTCGAGCTTCCAGGTTCATTTACAGCCCTAGTTGTTACTAAGTTTGTAATATCAGGTTCATTGGCAGCTATACAAGCTCGGGGCGAACAATTATAGCGTGCTTCCCACGGATATTATATCTTTTCTAGCACTATATGAAACCTATCCTCCCTTTAAGTTTACTTTTGATATAGTTATGAACTGTAATAATTGTTTGCTTGCTAGACATAACTATAGCATTGAACCTCAAGTTCCATTACATGGAGCTCTGATAGATAAGTGAACGAGCTTATCTGTTTTGTAACACGTATGTATTTGCTGCTGTATTCAATATAATTTTCAAAAAAAAAAAAAAAAGTTCAGCCTTCGTATCCTTCCCTCGAACATCTTTCGCCTTTTCATCAAGTCCAACAAGAGCACTGGTCTGATTTATAGCAACTGGTTCCACCTTTTCATTCGATACTCTGCTGCAATAGTATGTGATGAGGATGCTCCATCAGTTTTCGATGCCCCATTGGCCGTTGTCTTGTTGCAAAATATTAGGCTTCACTGGAATATCAGCCTGACTGCCTGAGTAGTGTTAGCCTTAGCCTTCTCCGGAGCTTCGCCATCTTCAAGTTAACGAAGAGGGATGAACCTATTTGCAATTTCCAGACCTGAAATCTTGCGGTACTCCTTTCCTGTAATGCTAGGGTCTTCCTCAACAATTGCCATGTTCTTTTTTGCGCCCAACCATATTACCTTGTGTTCTCTCCCCCTGTTTTGTTTGCTCATTCTTAGCAGCTAAACAAATTGAGGAATCTGCTAGCTTGCTCCCAGAAACCTTAGAAACAGACGAACCAACACTGTGAGCAACCAGTCATAATAGGGTGAGCCAAAACGACATGTTCCTCGGTTGCAAACTTAGACTCATTCGAGGCCTCCAAGACATCCGTTTCACTTCTCTTACACATTCTCTTGTCATGACCAAGGTGAAGACAAAAGGTGCAATAGGGAGGCAGAAAATCATATACAACCTTCACCCAAAATCCTTTCAAAACAGAACTCGATTTGTTTACAATATTTTATATTGAAACTTCTCGAGTATACTTCATATCCCAGAATTTCCAAATTACTAAAGAAACATCAGATACATATTAATCATTCAACTAAGTCAATACTAATAAAATACTCCATAATCTTGGATCTCTCCTGGGATATAAATCCCAATACCATGTGACTCAATACTATCCAAAATTGTTGTTACATGTACCAGAAATCACGGTCCCAATGAGTACGGCCTCAATGAAATGTAGCGCAAAAATATACACAAAACGAACAAACCAAATACAAGTTGTATCATGAAATCAACTGACATAACCGATCCTTGTCAAATTGGTGACAAACAGGAGTCATAGATAATTAGTTTGCTTCATATATAGTGAAGCAAAAGGATTCCGAACGTGACATCAAATAGATTCAGCACCATGTTGAGAATCTCTTGCCCAACTATCATCGCATTCAATACAACAACTTTCCATTGAAATCAACAGGTTCTGTAGGGCTATTATAGCTTGAAACAGCGCTCTTAGCAACACTTTTCCAAAGTTGCACGCCGAAACTCCAATTTAATTATGTTGGAAAACAAAAACAAGATCAAAATGTTTGATTGGAGTAAACATATTAGTCATCAATGGATTAACTAACGAAACCTTTCTGGTTACGCAAAGCATGATAATACAAGTCATGAATGTAGCTCAGAACCACGCCATATTTTACAAAACCACTATTACCTAAATTCTAACAGACATTTCGGAAAACAACAACTATTAAACTTTATCCGAGTAGAAGATACATACCAAAAAGTCACACATGATATCCTAAATCATAATTATCCGACAAGCAATATAATTCAACCAACAAGCTCAAGACCAATAGAATTCAAATTACGATCCGTAGCTATAAAAATCACAAAGCTAGATTTGATGGAACATGAAACAAGCAAACCTACGTGGAATTCCAGTAGTAGGACAATAAAAATGGACTTACAGTAATACAATTGAAGCCTCAATACACAGAGTTACGTTAATGGGCAACAAATTGATAGGCTGCCATAACTAAGACCTTAAAATGTTGAAACTAATAAACAATCATTAAAGAACGACTTGGGGGAAAAGCATATAACAAGAAGAAGGATGCTAACTATAAGATTTGCTAATACTCGTATGAAGATTAACAAGAAATGAACACGAAGAAGATAAACTAGTTCTTGACGAAGAACAAAAGAATACTTTTATTGAGAGGATTTGGATTAAATTCAATCTTTTGTACATACTGAATAAATGATCTCAAGAATACATATATACACTTGTTTGTGATGAATTAAAACAAACTATAACTGAATTGTGTTGGAATATCCCGGGGTTGCAAGACACAATGAACTACGATAGTTCATATGTCTAGAAAACCCTAATTCGTTGATCGTTAGAACTTACACAATAGAACTAGCTCATAGAAGTATATGTTTGAAGATAGTGTGAATATGCTACAACTAACATAATCAAAGAGTGTGGCTACAAAGATATACCTTTGAAGCGTGAGCGGAAGCGATATGATCTTCAAGTGCTTATCCCCACACCTTGCTCCTTGCTTTCTTCTTGAAGAAATTTCTATCACCAAGGTGATATGGAACTACTATGAAATAGTCCACACCAATACCTTAGATAGCAATAAGACACACTTGGACTAGTGTGTGTTATTGAGGAGTGTGTAGTCTAACTACTATAGCAAACTATAGAACAATTTCTATACTCTACACTTAGAGTTTTGTTAGAGGGTTTGAAGATGAAGTGTGTGTTTGTTTTTGTTCTCTAACAAGAGTTGTGTGATGTCTTAGCTTGATTCTCTACCCATTCTATATCATCTTATGATATAGAATGGATGATGAAACACATTATACACTAAACAAACACATTAACCATCCATATGGTTAATGCCTCTTGGTCCATGGAAGATTCTCTTACAAGAGTTCTTCCCAAGACTTACAAAGCCTTCCCAAGGCATAAAGTAGCCACCAAGATGTCAACCATTCATGATGATGAAATTAATTAATCTTACTTAATTAATTAAATCATATCTTATTTAATTAATTCATTAATTAATTAAATAAATCATTTCAATAAATGATAATATATATATATATCTCATATATATATATATATACATAAACCCCAAATGGTGTGTCCGGAACCAATTCCGGGCGCACCATCGGTTCGGTCGGGACACGATCTCGATCGAACCGAAATTCCTCAATATGGATCAAATCCCTTATTCACTTTCGGGTCACTACTCGAAAGTATCTTCGGTAATTGTTACGTGTGTGACCTCATAGCCCGAGTAACGAAGGCATCGGGATTCAACGTATAAGACCGTATACACGAATCCCGAAGATCATCGTGAGAGCCTAGTCTGCCATTCGATGACCCCCGGCATTATCTCGGGTGAGATTACTGATAGTTCAGATAACTATCGGTTGTTGAACCGTATATAGATGATATAGTTCACGGGCACTAATTGAGGAAATTGACACATCAATTTCCAACACTCCCACTTGCCCTTGGACTATTACCAATGTCTTGGATGTACACTTGCATCCTTGTCACATGATTCCCTTTGTCCTCGGTTTTCGTCATAGGCTAAAGCAAGAAAGCGTGTCGCCAACTCCTATGACATAATTTCTCGGAACACGAGATAGTCTCACTCCCGTTCATAACGGGTGAATTCATAAGTAAGACTCACTCTCCGAGTGGCCAGAAAAACCTTCCCTGTATACCAGGGTGGACAAAGACCCTACCAATGCATCACCGATCATCTCACCACTACATTCACATAAGACCCAACGTACCCCATTACCACCAGTAACGGATGGGTCCGGAAGTAGTCAAAGCCTCATGCTCACGTACCATGAGAATGATATGCATGTAGGTCTCAGAACCTCTATCATATGGCTCGTGTGAAATATAGGACACAAGATCTCTTCTATAATTTCACAACGGTCACTGTCCAGTACCATGTCAAGACTCTCTTGACAATGAACCCATGTAATGATTTGGACCATCCTTTTGACTTAAGAAACAAAGTCAAACGAATCATTACACACTAGTTTGGTTGTGTCCGTTCCCAAAACGCTGGGACACACCACTAGGGACAAAGTAATCACCATAGTTCTTGTCTTGAAAAAGGGGTTCCTTAGCCAATACACTTATTGGCTCCTCTTCAAGAACTCGTGATTACATGGGAATTAAAATATTTATCATACAACTATGATTAAATATTCAAGTGCTATAAAAGAATAGGTAATCAATAAACAAGAAGTAATACTTTTATTCAATAATAAGAGTTTTACAAAAGTATACTTCATACATATAAATCAAATAAACTGAAATAAAGCTCCCACTAAGACTAAGACCACTCGGACCTAAGTCTAAGTCCAATAGCTGAAGTATGGAACTCATCTTTGGTCTGAGGCAATGGTTTAGTCAAGGGATCAGCTGCGTTGTCGTCTGTATCTACTTTGGATACTTTGATGTCACCTCTCCGGAACATTTCACGGACGAGGTGATACTTCCTGAGGACATGCTTGGACTTATGATGAGCCCTGGGTTCTTTAGCCTGTGCTATGGCTCCAGTGTTATCGCATAACAACTCAATTGGACCATCAACGCTAGGAACTACCCCAAGCTCAGTCATAAACTTCTTAAGCCAACATGCCTCCTTGGCTGCTTCAGAAGCTGCAATGTACTCGGCCTCCGCAGTAGAATCTGCAACTGTGTCCTGCTTGGAACTCTTCCAACAGATGGCTCCACCGTTCAGGCAGAATACAAACCCGGTTTGAGAACGAAAATCGTCTCGATCGGTTTGGAAACTGGCATCGGTGAAACCTTTTGCAATCAACTCCTCATCTCCGCCATATACCAGAAACATATCCTTAGTCCTTCTCAAGTACTTAAGGATAGATTTCACAGCGGTCCAATGGCTGTTGCCTGGATTCGCTTGATATCGGCTGGTCAGACTCAGAGCGTACGATACGTCTGGTCTAGTGCACAACATGGCATACATGATAGATCCTATGGCTGAAGCATACGGGACTCTACTCATGTTCTCCTTCTCGACGTCAGTGGTGGGGCACTGACTTTTGCCGAGAATAGTGCCAGTTGTCATAGGCTGTATTCCCTTTTTGGAATCGATCATATCGAATCGTCTCAGAACCTTATCAATATAAGTGTCCTGTCTCAGGCCAATCAACCTATTGGCTCGATCCCGATATATCTTGATTCCAAGGATATACTGCGCCTCTCCTAAGTCCTTCATCGAGAAACACTTACACAACCATCTCTTGACTGACTCAAGGAGTGGTTTGTTGTTTCCAATGATCAGTATGTCATCTACATACAGGACTATAAATGCAATGTGGCTCCCACTTACCTTCTTGTATACACAAGCATCCTCCTCATTCTGAATGAAGCCAAATTCTTTAATTGCTTCATTGAATCGGAGGTTCCAACTGCGAGAAGCTTGCTTGAGTCCATAAATGGATCTCTGAAGCTTACATACCTTCTTAGGTCCTTTTGGACATGTAAAGCCTGGATGTTGTGTCATGTACACATCCTCCTCAAGGTTTCCATTAAGGAAAGCGGTCTTTACATCCATTTGCCATATCTCATAGTCATAATATGCGGCAATGGCTAAGAGAATCCGAATAGACTTGAACATGACTACCGGTGAGTAGGTTTCATCATAGTCAATACCATGAATTTGTTTGAAACCCTTCGCCACTAGTCTAGCCTTATAAACATGGACATTTCCATCTTTATCAAGCTTTTTCTTAAAGACCCACTTACACTCGATAGGTCTAGCATCTTCGGGTAAGTGAACCAATGTTCAGACATCATTCTGGTACATAGAGTCTATCTCGGATTTCATGGCTTCAAGCCATGACTCGCTATCTGGCCCTTTCATTGCGGCTCCATAAGTATAAGGCTCGTCGTCTTCTATCAAGAAGGATTCCCCATACCATCTATCGGGAACATGACGAGTCCTACTGGATTTCCTAAGGGTCGGTACTTCTTCAGGAGTTTCATCTACCGTGGATCTAGGGTCCAAGATAGGATCCATCATGAATGGAGGATCTACTTCCTGAAGTGAGCCTGCCGAGTTCGTTAACTCGACTTGCTCATTTGATGAGACACTTGAGTTCAATAACCCATCTCTCTCATTCAATGAGTTTCTTGAGTTCGACAACTCAACTTGCTCATTAAACGTGTCGAATGAGTTCATTAACTCATTCGGCTCATCATCTTGAACTTCTTCAAGTTGTACCGTATTTCTGACATTTCCTGATAAGAACTCTTTCTCAAGGAAATGTGCTGTCCTAGCCACGAAAATCTTATTTTCTGGCTTAAGGTAGAAATTATACCCTTTGGTTTCCTTTGGATAACCAATGAAATGGCACAAGTCAGCCTTTGGGCCTAGCTTGTCTACGTTCAATTTCTTGACGTATGCCAAGCAACCCCAAACCCTGAGGAAGCTAATCTTGGGACGTTTCCCAAACCACATCTCATATGGTACTTTCTCAGCTGACTTGGTTGGACAATTATTTAAGGTAAGTGCGGCAGTTTGCAACGCGTAACCCCAGAAGCTGACATGTAGGTCGGTTCGACTCATCATGGATCGCAAACTGTCTAACAGAGTGCGATTCCTCCTTTCGGACACACCATTATGTTGTGGTGTTCCGGCCGGTGTGAGTTGTGAAACAATTCCACAATCTCTAAGATGAGCGTCAAACTCGTGGCTCATATATTCGCCTCCTCGATCGGATCGAAGAGTCTTAATAGTCTTGCCGAGTTGATTCTCTACTTCATTTTGGAATTCTTTGAACTTTTCAAAGGCTTCACTCTTGTGCTTCATTAGATAGACATAGCCATAACGGCTAAGGTCATCCGTGAAGGTAATGAAGTAGGAAAAACCACCTCTTGCAGGAGTGTTCATTGGACCACATACATCGGTATGTATTATCCCCAATAAATCACTTGCTCTTTCACTCGTTCCAGTGAAAGGCGATTTGGTCATCTTGCCTAAAAGGCATGATTCGCATTGGTCATATGATTCAAAATCAAGTGACTCAATAATTCCACTTTCGTGGAGTTTCTTGATGCGATTTTCATTTATATGACCAAGTCTGCAATGCCATAGGTAGGTAGGATTCAAGTCGTTAGGCTTGTTCCTTTTAATATTTACGTTATATACCTCATGGTCCTCATCTAGTATGAAAAGACCATTTTGGTTTGAAGCTTTTGCATAAAGTAAACCATCACGATTAATAGAACACATATTTCTTTCCATAAGGATGGTAAAACCATCATTGTTCAAAACAGATATGGAAATAATATTTCTAGAAATAGCGGGAATACAATATACATTATTTAAAACTAAGACCATCCCGGATGGTAGTTTTAAATCTATCTTGCCCACGGCAACTGCAGCAACCTTTGCTCCATTGCCCACCCGCAAGTCCACCTCTCCCTTCCGAAGAGCTCTACTGTCCTGTAGTACCTGCATATTTCGACAAATATGAGAACCACATCCTGAGTCAAGTACCCAAGTAGAGTTATTAGAGGTGATAAAAGCTTCAATAACGAATATACCTGCCGGAAGAGTCCCACTCTTCTTGTCTTCGAGGTACTTCTTGCAGTTCCTCTTCCAGTGACCAGGTGTATTACAATAATGACACTGGTCAGTCCCCTTAGGACCTTTAGCCGGAGTTTTCGAAGTCTGGGCCTTGACTGTTTTGATAGATCCAGTCTTGGCCTTTCCCTTCCATTTCCCCTTGCCTTTCTTAAAGGCCTTCTTGTTCTGAATCATCAGAACAGAGGGAGTAGGGGTAGAGCTCTTCCCACACTTCAACGCAGTATCAGCCGTGCTAATCATGTTATGTAACTCCGATAACGATTTATCGAAGTCATGCATGTTGAAGTTCATGACAAAGTTACCAAACTTGTCAGGAAGGGAACGGAGGATTATGTCAACGGCCAAATCCTTGGAAAACTGAGTTCCCAAAGACTCAAGTCTCTCGATGATCCCAATCATCTTGAGAACATGAGGACTGGCCTGTTGACCATTGGATAGTTTGCAATCCATGAGGGCACAAACAGCTTCGTACCGCTCATTTCTTGCCCGCTTCTGGAACATCTCTTCCAGTCTGCAGTACATGTCATATGCTGCCACATTTTCGAACTGAATCTGAAGATTCGGTTCCGTGTTGGCTAGCATAAGACATTGGACATCCAATGCATCATCCACGTGTACATCATATGCACTACGTTCTAGCTCATCGGCATTATCTCCGGGTGGTGGAGGAAGTTCTTCCTTAAGAACATACTCGACTCTCTCGTGCTTGAGAACGATTCTCAAGTTACGAGACCAGTCGTTGAAGTTATTGCCATTGAGTTTACACTTCTCAAGTGTAGATCGGAGTGAATTTGAAGTTGATTTCTTAGCAGTTGCCATCTAAAAACATGCGAGTATGAAACGACATTCAGTTTAATTTATATGTAAAACATACGGTACAAGTAAAGCATGCTTGAAATAATAATACGAGTACCAACAACCCCTCGAAGTGTACAAGTATACCAAGACCCCACGGACTTGGGTATGAGCGGCACACGCAATCATCCTCATAGTCCAATCCATGGGTAAGTCCTACTAGACTATCATATATTAATCATCCAATGATTATATATGACTCTTGGTGTCTATCATTAGTCGTTTTATGACACTATAGACTTCCTTTGCCAAACGGGCCGGTTCGATGGGCTAACCTGTAGCCACGTTTTAAGTAACCTTAGTTCACCATAAAAGGATGGATTACATTTGCCGGTTCGATGGGCTAACCTGTAGCGCATGTAATCCCATTGCCTCCTATTCCTATGAATCAAAGTGCCCATCTAGGGATGATCCACCCGAAACGTAGGAAAGTTTGACAACTTTGAACTTAAGGTTTGGCAAACACTTAATTATAACGTGGAGGGGTTTAGATTAAACATGTAATCCATATTTCATGCATATCACATATACGTCAAGAAAATATATGTAAACATGAAACATGACATGAATAATAAACACTTTAAAGGGACGTGATATGGCCTAAAGAACATTAAATAAAACTAGTCTAACTAGTTCTAAACTAAGTCCTTGGTCTCCGTCTTCTTGGACATCGCCATGCTCCAAGTCCGTCTCTTCATGTCTTGTTACATAATCAACTTTCGCATTAAATGGCACATGCGCCGCGAAAAAGAAATAACAATACAAGAATGTAAAACGACACATGCGTCGTATTTCAATATCAAGGACAGTACGCAGAGTGTATTTCGAATAAATACTAGGCCATATCAAATCCCCATTCCATTCAGACTACAGTTTATATATGCATAACACATTATACATAAATCACATAAACATGCTAGGAATGGAATAAAACACACAAGCAACACACAACTCACACACATACTCACATTCAAATAATGTGAACATAGTCATACATGCATATCATAACCTTTAGTTGTCCAACAACTAACTTAGCCAATTTTAGGAAGTTCTACCATAAGTTCAACATTTTGAACTAATAACCCGATTACATTCAAAGAGACTTAGCATAAGTTTAAAGTTTGAAATTCATAATAACTCAAACCTCAAACTTCCTTTCGATACTCAATTAATCAATTTAATTAGTACCGATAGGATAAAATCAAAGTGCTCCCATAAGTATATGCAAAACAAATATAACTTAGAGTTTGTATAGTATATTCCAGTATACTGGAATATACTATAGTTTATGTGAATTCCAGCATTAAGATATACTATATTTATATTGGATATAGAAAATGATCTATTTGTTCGAAACCATCTCAACTTGTTATTCTTTATGCTTGTTCATAAGTACTATATTATATTCAAGTATACTGGAACTATCAGACTACTATAGTATATTCCAGTATACTGGAACGTCCATAAGTACATAGTATAATAACGATAGTATATCTTAATGCATATTACAAATAATTTACACAACTTTGCATATCGTATATACTTTGCATATCGTCTACCTCGTGAGTTCACAACTCACGATGGAGGCCACGATGGGCGGGTTCCGAAGATGAAACTTTGGCTATGGTTCATATATTCGACATATATACTATATGGTACTACTTTAAACACTTCTAGAACATGTTAAACGTGTAATATAGCTCATGATACCATGTTGGAATATCCCGGGGTTGCAAGACACAATGAACTACGATAGTTCATATGTCTAGAAAACCCTAATTCGTTGATCGTTAGAACTTACACAATAGAACTAGCTCATAGAAGTATATGTTTGAAGATAGTGTGAATATGCTACAACTAACATAATCAAAGAGTGTGGCTACAAAGATATACCTTTGAAGCGTGAGCGGAAGCGATATGATCTTCAAGTGCTTATCCCCACACCTTGCTCCTTGCTTTCTTCTTGAAGAAATTTCTATCACCAAGGTGATATGGAACTACTATGAAATAGTCCACACCAATACCTTAGATAGCAATAAGACACACTTGGACTAGTGTGTGTTATTGAGGAGTGTGTAGTCTAACTACTATAGCAAACTATAGAACAATTTCTATACTCTACACTTAGAGTTTTGCTAGAGGGTTTGAAGATGAAGTGTGTGTGTTTGTTTTTGTTCTCTAACAAGAGTTGTGTGATGTCTTAGCTTGATTCTCTACCCATTCTATATCATCTTATGATATAGAATGGATGATGAAACACATTATACACTAAACAAACACATTAACCATCCATATGGTTAATGCCTCTTGGTCCATGGAAGATTCTCTTACAAGAGTTCTTCCCAAGACTTACAAAGCCTTCCCAAGGCATAAAGTAGCCACCAAGATGTCAACCATTCATGATGATGGAATTAATTAATCTTACTTAATTAATTAAATCATATCTTATTTAATTAATTCATTAAATAATTAAATAAATCATTTCAATAAATGATAATATATATATATATATATCTCATATATATATATATATACATAAACCCCAAATGGTGTGTCCGGAACCAATTCCGGGCGCACCATCGGTTCGGTCGGGACACGATCTCGATCGAACCGAAATTCCTCAATATGGATCAAATCCCTTATTCACTTTCGGGTCACTACTCGAAAGTATCTTCGGTAATTGTTACGTGTGTGACCTCATAGCCCGAGTAACGAAGGCATCGGGATTCAACGTATAAGACCGTATACACGAATCCCGAAGATCATCGTGAGAGCCTAGTCTGCCATTCGATGACCCCCGGCATTATCTCGGGTGAGATTACTGATAGTTCAGATAACTATCGGTTGTTGAACCGTATATAGATGATATAGTTCACGGGCACTAATTGAGGAAATTGACACATCAATTTCCAACAAATTGAAGCTCTCAATATACAATCGGGTGCAAACTTAATCAAGCTCCTTCACAAATCAGTTAAAACGAGTGGGAATAGACATGTGTTAGTCTATGATTGGTCAGGCAAAGCTAACAAACATTTAAATGTAACTAACTTCCTGAAAGCCCTTAACAGTAATTGATCTGTGTTCGAGCCTGTTCTGCTGTAATTTGAATTCTTGTTCACCAGCTATGCAACTAGACCATATATTCCTCATCCTTTTCATATATTCTTATACTCCCCCTCAAGATGGAGCTGCCACAAACCCTATCTTGAACAACATAGGAGTTATAACTGGAGCTGGTAATGCCTTGGTAAACAAATCTGCCAGCTGATCCTTGGATGAAATAAACACAGGCCTAACAAAATCATCTTTATACCAGTCTCTAATGTAATGGCGGTCCAGTTCTATATGTTTAGTTTTCTCATGGTATACAGGGTTTTCTACCATAGTAATGGCTGCCTTATTATCACAGTGAAGAACAATAGGCAAAGGAACAAAAATGAACATATGCTGTAAGATAAAGTTAAGCCACATAAGCTCACAAATAGTCACAACTAAACTCCTATATTCTGCTTCAGCAGATGACCTTGTAACTGTAGGTTGCTTCTTGGCCTTCCAAGACACCAGGGAATTCTCAATGAAAACATAATATCCAGTGGCACTCTTCCTTGTGATAGGGCATTTTGCCCAATCACTATCACAGTAAGCCCTGAGATTAAGATCTTCTTGATATGCAGAGTAAAACAAACCATGCCCAGATGTGCATTTCAAGTATTTAACAATATATAGAGCAGCTTGCGATTGAGTCTGAGTGGGAGCCTGCATAAACTGGCTTAGAAAATGGACACTGAATGTAATATCAGGTATAGTAAAATTAAGGTACAAGAGTTTGCCCACAAGCCTCCTGAAAACAGAAGGATCATCCAACAGAGGTAAGCTCGGATCATGACTATGCCAATCACATGGAAGAGGGGTTGCCACAACGTTTGCATCAGATAATTTTAAGTCTGACACAATATCTCTTATATACTTTTGCTGGCTCAAGAACAAACCACCTGCAGATCTAGCAATTTCTATTCCCAAAAAATACCTTGCAACACCTAAATCTTTTATAGTAAACTCATGATCCAAAAACTTCTTAACTCCTTCAATCAATACCTCTGAATTGCCAGTAATGACAATATTATCTACATAAACTACTAAGAATAAGATGAACTCTCCCTTCCTTAGAAAAAACAGACAAGGGTCATGATGACATTGTTCAAAACCATAACCTGCTACCTTGCTTGTAAATTCTATATTCCATTCTCTTGAGGCCTGCTTTAAACCATATAAGGATCTTTTCAATTTGCAAACTCTTGGCTTTTCTTCAGTTTTGTAACCATCAGGCAGTTGCATATAGATTGTCTCATCCAGAAAACCATGCAAGAATGCATTATTAATATCACGTTGATGTAAAGACCAATTTGTAGTAGCAGCCAAACCTAATACAACTCTAACTGTTACTATTTTGGCAACAGGTGAGAAACTTTCATAATAGTCTACACCCTCTTGTTGTGTGAACCCCTTAGCTACAAGCCTAGCCTTGTACTTGTCAATACTTCCATCAGCTTTCCTCTTAGTCCTATACATCCACTTACATCTAATTGCCTTTTGTCCTGGAGGCAGATCAACTAACTACCAGGTTTCATTTGATTCCCAAGGCTAAATTTTCTGATCCATGGCATGCATCCACTGTGGTTTAACCCTGACATGTTTATACAAAAATGGCTCATTCTCTTGAGCAATGCTAGTCATGAAAGATATATGTTCATTAGAATAAACAATCTCTTTTACTGAATGATTATAAGGAAAGGCAGTTTCACAAAAATTGACATCTCTTGAGATAAAAACTTCTTAAGTGGCAATGTTCAACAACTTATAACCTTTGTGATCAAGTGGATATCCAAGAAAGATACATCCATAAGCCCTTTGATCAAATTTTAACTTGTGAGGGACAATGTTGGTAGCATAACTAAGACATTTAAAAACTCTTAAAGAAGAAAGGTCAGGAGGTTTACCATATACAACTTCAAAAGGAGATTTCAACCTAAGTACCTTTGATGGAACTCTATTGGCAAGATAAGTGGCTGCCAGAATTGCATCTCCCCAATATTCACAGGGCAAATGAGATTGAAACATGAGAGCCCTTGTTATCTGCAGTAAGTACTTATGTCTCCTTTCAACCACCCATTTTGTTGGGGTGTATAAACACAGGTTTTATAATGCAACATTCTTTTTTCATTCATATATGCTGTGAAATTTTGATTAATGAACTCAGAGTCATTGTCAGTTCTTATCCCTTTAACTTTGTTATCAAACTGTTTTTCAATCATGGTAATTAAATTTGATTTATTTTTATTTTGAACCCTGAACAATGATGAAAATTTTAAATTGGACCACTATCCTAAGCCTCATATTGGACCCTATACTATGGTTTGTCTCATTTTACCCACTAAAATGCCAAATATGATGTAATTTCATTTTAAAATAAGGGCAAAGTTGAAATATCACATATATTAAACTTTTGGGCACAATTCACAAATAACAAAACTTAATAAATTGAAAATAAATCCCAGGCTTATTTTCACTTTGGACCCTAAACTATCACGTAAGTTTCAAATTGGACCCTGATACTATCATTAGTTATTTGTAAAAAACGCCCCAAAAGTTTGATATATGTGATAATCCGAATTTACCCTTTTTTGTAAATTAGCGATGAGGTGAGTATCGAACCCAGGACCTTCTAGTTACTAGCAAGAACCTTTTCCACTAGGCTATTCGATTAACTCGAATTTTCCCTTTTTTAAAAGAAATTTAATCTAAAATTGGCATTTGAGGGGGCAAAATGAGATAAAAGGTAGTATAGGGGCAATTTGAGGCTTATGATAGTATCAAAGTCCAATTTAAAACTTACGTGATAGTTCAGGGTCCAAAATAAAAACAAGCCATTAAATTTCTTAAAACATTTAAAAACTTAAGATTTCTGACTCATTAAAACAGTCCAAGTGGTCCTACTACAATCATTAACAACAGTTAAGAAATATCTAGTATTTTGCCTAGTGTTCTCTTGATAAGGAACCCATACATCAAAAATGAAGTAAATCAAACAACACTTCAGAATGCATAACATCTTTATTGAAAGATAATCTTTGTTGCTTGGAAAGGGGACATATATGATAGTATTCAACATCATTCTTGACAATATTAATACCAGAACATTTTTCTAGAATCTTAGAGGAAATGTGCCCTAATCTACAATGCCACAAAGAGCTACTCAAAGAACAATTATGTACATTCTTAGTAATCACACTATTTGCAAAAAAAATTATGTTTCAAAACAAACAATCCCTTTTCAGCATAAGCAGTTCCCATAATCTTGGAGGTTTCACAATCTTGCAAAACACACTTGTTATTGCAGAAATCAAATTTGATATTCCTAGATTCAGTTAGTTTGCTAATAGATAGTAAATTGTATTTGAAAAATGGAACAAATAAACAATCATTACTAATCAAATTATCTGCAATCTTAATTGTTCCAGCATAATTTATTATCTTATAAGTGTGATCAGGTAGTTTTACTTTCACATCTCTTTCCAACTTATACTTAGTCTGAAATTTAGAAATATCATGGCACATGTGGATTGTGGCACCACTATCAACAATCCACCAATATTGATGATCCATAGAATCAAAATAAAAATCAAAATTACCTGCCATGTGATCGAAGCCAGCTAGATTAACCTCCATTTGTGGACTGTGGAGCAACCTGCAGCTTCTTTTCCTTTCATTAGCTTTCCTAACTCTTGATGTATGAGGTTAATCATAGCTTGCATATTTTCTTTGTTATGTTGTCCATCAATTCTAACTTCCAAGGGAGTATTCAGAGTTTGAACCTGATTAGCCCTTTCTTTTGTCTTAAAATCCTTATTTTTCAAGTCACAATTCTGGAAATCCTTTAATCATGAAGTGACTTTTATCTTCTGATCACATTTCAAATGACTTTTATCTTCTTTCACATTTCAAATGACTTTCATCCTCCTCATGTGTCTTTTCTTCCATGTGACTTATGCTGAAATCTTGTTCCGCCACCACATTTGTATTCTCCACAATCATCACCCTTCTCTGTTTTTCCATATTACTTACCATTCCATAAGCTTTTGCAAAGCTTGGAAGTGGTTCATACAACATAATCTGACTTCTATGGGCCGGGTTCATATTCATCATTCAACCCCATGAGAAACAACATCCTCTTTTCTTCCTCATAATCTGCATACTTCATTCGAGGTCTCAAAGCTGTCAATTCTTCCCACAAGCCTTCAATTTTATTGTAAAAGGTGGTCACCATGTCCTTTCCTTGTTTTGCATAATATATGGATCTTCTGATTTCATACAGTCTGTTTCCAATGATGGAACCATATTGTTGTCTTAATTCTTCGAACAAAAGCATCTGTGCAGTATGCAAAGTCCTTTGAAATATCTTTTGACATTGCATTGAGAATCCAAGAAACTAAATGGCATTAACCATCAACCACTGTTCAAAATCAATATGATCTTCAGCAAGCTTTTCAAAAACCCAATCACAAACACAGCCTTATTTTGCAGTCAACATGGATCTACTCCATGTTTGATAGTTGTTTTTCTGTCAATAAATTAATCACTAGAACAAGACTAGAGTAATCTGAACTATGAAGGAAATGATGATCATTTTTGTACTATGAACCTTCATTGTTGACACTGTTTTCATTGTTGTGAGATTTTTAGATTGAGCCATTGTTGATTTGCTGCTTGTTTATGGAGCCTGTAGCTCTGATACCATGTAAGAATTGCTAATACTCGTATGAAGATTAACAAGAAATGCACAAGAAGAAGATAAACTAGTTTTTGAAGAAGACCAAAAGAATACTTTTATTGAGAGGATTTGGATTGAATTCAATCTTTTGTACATATTGAATAAATGATCTCAACAATACATATATACATTTGTTTGTGATGAATTAAAACAAACTATAACTGAATTGAAGCTCTCAATATGCAATCGGGTACAAACTTAATCTTGCTCCTTCACAAATTAGTTAAGCCTGCTTAACTGATTTGTGAAGACACGTCAGAATAGACACGTGTCAGTCTATGATTGGTCAGGCGAAACTAACTAACATTTAAATGTAACTAACTTCCTGAAAGCCCTTAACAACTCTAATTGATCTGTGTTCGAGCCATCTCTGTTGCAATTTGAATTCTTGTTCACCAGCTATGCAACTAGACCTTATATTGCATATCCATTCCATATATTCTTACACTAACTAATAAGAAATTGTTGTGCGTCTTGATTCTTAAGCTCCATGTCCACTGAAAAGGAATAGAGATGGAATGGCAAATAAATACAATGAGTAGAATTTAGTGCTGAAGACACTGTCCCAGAATTTATGCATACCAAAACTAATGCAATTCAAATAATAGATTATTGAGATCCCCTAAAACCCTCCCAGCCAAGCCTCCTTCCATCAAATCCAACGAGAATTGGGGATCTTTGTCTCTAAACAATTCAACGTCAGAGATTCAAAAATAATTAAAGGGTGAGATGAATTTGAGGAACAACATTGAAAAAAATGTGAGCGCAAAATCAAGCTCCTTTATACACTGAGTCTAATAATAATAATGAAAAACCTTAAGAAGAATGCTTTGACTTTGAGTACTACTAATGGACGACGTCCAAAAGCTTGTGAGGGGACCAAATAAGGATTTTTATATATAGAGGACTAATATGCTAATCGATACTATTTCTCAATTTCCATTAGATATGAGAGGGCCACTTTCGGGATATGTTAAAGGTTCTATTTTGGCCAATATCTCTTTCGGCAGACCACCGGTTCCGCAACTATTAGTGATGGACACGGGAAGCGAGGTGACGTGGATAAGATGTCGACCTTGTGGTAGCCGTATATGTACTTGTGATCCCACTAAATCATCAACTTTCACACCCATATATAAGAATATTACTGTTAGTTACGTAGATGGACTATGTGCCAGAGTCGCTCTTGGGCTCAAAACTATGACTTTCAGAACCTTTGAGGAGGATATGGAAGAAATTGGAAACTCTGTTTTTTGTTATGCAGACACCATACAAAATGACAATGTGGTGCTCGCAACTGGGCTCCTTAGCCTTAGAGTTGATATAGACTCTATGTTTTCTCAATAGAAGAGTTTTTGAAGATTTTCATATTGTATCAGCAATTTGAGTGATTAATACTACAAGTCTAGTGTATGGATTTTAGGGGATGAAGCTGTTATCGAAGGTGATATGATTGAGATGATCAACTATGAGTATGAAGTCAAACTAGATGACATAAGTATAAGGGGGAAAGTTATAGGAAATAACATTG
Organism: Echium plantagineum; assembly: GCA_003412495.2. Taxonomy (NCBI): domain Eukaryota; kingdom Viridiplantae; phylum Streptophyta; class Magnoliopsida; order Boraginales; family Boraginaceae; genus Echium; species Echium plantagineum. The sequence goes on from CM016563.1 coordinate 37,139,429, forward strand.
ATAGGCAAATTAGGATTTATAGCGGCACAACCATATCTTCTATCACTACAGATTTATTATCTCCTCTCATGGTAGCTGTATCTAAAGCATTAAAAGGTTGGCGCGCTCTCTAAAGTTACGACAGATTATACTATGCTGGAGGCATCTCAAGTATTAAGAACTTCGATTTTCCAAGTATAGAACTCAGTCTCGGCTGAGTGGCTGGAGTTATAGAAATTGAGGTTGAAGGAGCATTTATTCAAGATTATAATAAATTTTGCTTGGCATTTAAAGAGGCGGAAGTACATGAGGAAAAGCACCGCCCGATTAACGTCCTTGGGCTACTAGCACAACAGAATTACAATATTGCATTTGATTTGAAGGTTGATCAGTTTGATATGTAATGATTTATAATGTTTTTAATATGAGAACGTTTTCCAGGCGATAGATTTCTTCTGTATTAAGAAGTATAATTTCTTTATATACATATTTTTAAGAAACTACTAGTAAACTCGCACATACGTTGCACGTAGAAGGCACGTGGAACGCACGTAGAATGCACATGAAACGCACGTAAAAAGCACAAGAGAAATTATATGAGTAGTAGATTATTTCTTATTCATTTCAAAATTATCTAAGGCATTGATATCGGTATATGTATATATTTATATCTATATCTATATATAAATATATGTAGATAGATATATTATGGTGTAATAATAATCAAGCCCTTTCATATTCATCATTCTAAAATGATGTAATTCCTTAATGATGAAAATAGATATGGAAAACATAATTAATGGCGTTACTCTAAAAAACTAATTGTGAATCCATTAATGTTATTTAACTTTCAATTATTTAGATGTTAGTTATGATATTTTAATTACATTTAAGTAAATGCATTATTATAAATTTTATTTTCTTTCTCTAATAAGGTGATCTCATTCCGTAATGATGAAATAATAAGAATCATGTGATTTCTAATTATTTTAATTGTGAGTTATATTTCCAATAAAGAAATTACATTGAGTGAGAAAGCTAAGAATTTGTCACATTTGTAGAAATGATTGTTGATTAATTTTGGTGAAAGTTATAGTGTACGTTCAATTTTTTTATACTTTTCCATTTTCAAGTAAAAAAATTGATAATGAATAATAGGCTTCTAAAATTTCAGCTCTTATTGATCACTATCAAGTTGTTTTTGGCCAGATTGTTAATAAAAGTAAGATTTCTTGAATTGTCTTAAATAAATTGCCCCTTTTCAAACTTAGGATTATTGGAAAATGCACTACTTAGAACCACAATCACATCTTAGAACCCTAATTCTTTCTATGAGGATATTTTTGGTTTACTCTTTGCGTTTTCTCAAAGTGATGAATTGGATTGGTTCTTTCTAGGCAAAATCAAATGTCATATTTAGGGTGTGAAATGACAATTTTATCCCTGACTTAACTCTCTCATCTACTGCATTTCCAAATAAGGCGACATAAACGTCATTAAATCTGAAAACCTTAATTTAAAGCATTAGAAAATTGACCTTGTTATTGCTGATAAAGAGAATGTCCAACTTTTAAAACCAAAATAAGGCCCTTTGCAAATCCCCAAATGAATTGAACTCCTCCTAGCTGACTACCACCCAATGCAGATAGAGCCTTTCAAAAAGGCCAAGTTAGTTTTAAAGGCGTCATTAGAAATCGCGAAGGTTGTCTCATCATAGTTGTGGGATTTGAATGGGAAGGTATCGTACACATTTATATTTTTTTAGGAAATTGACACGAAAGGGACATGAAATGAGTAAACTACCCCTTATAAACTTAGAATTTTCTTTTTCTTTTCGGATTTCATTTTTCAATTTTTGTTTGATTTTTTTCCTAGTGAAAAAGGCTTGATTTTGGTAGTTGTTTTAGCTAAAAAGTTTCAGTTTTGGAGAGAATATTTGGTCTCGTAGTTTTTTTTGGCAAAAACGTTCGGTTTAGATATTTTTTTCATTTTCGATTTATTAACTCTACTGATATATCGAGTCAACTAAAAAAAAATTTGCCAATAGCAAATATACAACCATATCTCGATAGCCTCCCTATCTCACTTTCAGTCCGTAGTGCAACATTTGAAGGACCTTATGTTTAAAATGAGTTATTTATTTCGTAAACATCTATCAAGTCATATGAAATCCCAGCCCCCTCGTACTAGACTTCGACCATGGGGTACAGTGACTTTTTATCATTCTATTTGATTTCGTTTTACTCGCTTAGGTATAGTATTATTATATTTTTGGAGCAGAGTGCAAACTATGTCGGGAATAGTCGTGCCCGTAGGACGTGCATACGCACCTGGGCTCACTATATAATTTTTCAAAGATTTACACCCCGCACAATCAAGCCATTTCTACGAGAAGGAAACAAGAGTCTCGATTGCCCTTTTGTGTGTCAATTCTAGACCAAAGTAACTTGGCTAATGATGCCAAGTATGTGAAAAATTGCTTGCTGAAAAATAGTTTTACGTGACCCAAAAGGATCAAAACACATTGCTGAAAGATGGTTTTACATGACCCAAAAGGATCATAACACATTGCTGAAAATTGGTTTTACATGACTGTAAAGATAAATTTTCACAAGTCTAAGAAAATAAATCAAAGACTAGAAATATGTACAGTTGTAAATAATATCTTTATTAATGATTGATTTGAATGCGATGTGAGTTACAATCTCTAATACTCCTTTGATTCTCGTACAATTTGAAGTTCAAGGGCTTTAACAGCTTGTTCTTGAATTTGATCTTGATTGTTGAATACCTAAAGATTCGAATAAGTCAAGGTGCTTTGCATCTTGCTCTTGAACTTGATTGTCGAATGTTTGAATAAGTCAAGGCCTTATGGAAAACTCGCTAAAGTAATATCAGTCATGATCCAAGAAGAGTAAGCGAGCCCAGATTCAGAGAAAGCCCATGTCTATAAAAAGAAGAATACTAGGTTTTTCAAGGAGCCCTCTTAGTTTTTCGCAATTGAAAATATAGAGGTTCTGTGGCAATCAAGGGAGCCTCTCTGTTGGAGTTCTGGTTTAATTATTATTTCAGTTTCAGTTTATTATTCATGATGTTTTCAATTCAGTTATTGTGTTTATTTTTATCATCTAGTATGAATAAACATATTATTGGGTGGGACCATGATGTAGTTGGATTTGACAACTTGCTTTAGTTTGTAGTAAACTTATTTTCTACGTTCATAATTCTGATTATTGTGCTTAATAACTTTATAATATATCCTGAGATCAATATTAAATTGTTTGTATAAATGACTTGCGACTACAAATAGCGTAACCATTTAGGAACAAATAATCAGAACATGTGTTTCTGTTACCATAGAGATATAGGTATGGTAACATGCAAGTCATAGTCTTTTATGCTTCATCCGATTCAATATTTTAAACTATCATAGAGATATAATTAGTTTCTTAGCGAATCGAGTTTAGTATTTCTCGAGAGAGAATATTACTATTATAGAATCCTCTTGTTATGAACCAATAAATTACTCCATTATTTATTAGATTTGATTATCCAACGAAATTATGTAGCTTAGCTATTCTTCTCATATTAAATAAACTCATTAATTTGCATTAGTTAATTTTATCGCATTAATTCCATCATTAATTTAGTTTGATACTTTAGATTACAATCATCACTCATTAATCGTAGTTAATTAAATATAAAGATTGAAACTAGTACTAGTAATAATTAGATTGAATTTTATGGAGACGATACTCTAGTTTATCACTATATTAATTGACACAAAACCAGACTCAACCCGAAACACTAAATATTGTGTTGTCATAAGATATACGTATTTTCTTGTTAAGATGTATGTCCACATCTGAAGTTGATGTTCTCTCGGGTCAATATATAAGATTTTGGGCTACTCCCTCTATTGCCAATTGGTTTTAGAGTGGAACCTCATTCTCTCATCACTGTATCATGAGCCAGCCCGAGTTATTGAGGCACGTGTAACCCTGCCGATGTTGTTCCGGCAATTAATACCGGCATGGAAAAAATTCAGCCGATGATTGAGTTACACGTGCGGGGGAGTGCTAAGATGTACACCCACATCAAAATTCGGTGTCCTCCCGGGTCAATATATAAGATCTTGGGCTACTCCCTTTATTGCCGATTGGTTTTAGAGTAGAACCCCAGAGACTCTTATATGGTATCAGAGTCAAGCCCGAGTTAATGAGGCACGTGTAACCCCGACGTTTTTCCGGCAAAAATACCGGCGATGAAAATTCCGCCGACGATTTGGTTACACGTGAGGGGGAGTGTTAAGATGCACATTCCACATCCAAAGTAGATGTCCTCCCGGGTGAATATATAACATCTTGGACTACTCCCTCTATTGCCAATTGGTTTAAAAGTGGAATTTCATAGACTCTTTATCTATTCTTCTTCCCTTATTCACCAATCTATCGTTCCTTTTTTATTGTTCCTTCAATTTTTTTTCACTCTGCTATAAATCAATTGATATACTTTGTAGTGAGTCAATTCCGATTTGCCATTTATCTCTCGAGGTAACGCATTTATCTCTGGAGGTAACGATTCCCATTGTTATCATATTTATTCAATTCAAGTAAATCATGTAGTAGCTATTTTTTTCTCGTAATTATGCTCCCCTTTTGTATATATTTTGCTCTTTTTTGTTATGGTTGTCATCGCCTTGGGATACTTATGTCACCGTCAACCATCATGAGAATCAATCCAACCATCCAGCTTTATTGGGCTATTTCGATAATCCAACTCCTGTTGTAAATATCAACAGTCCAACTTCAGTTCATGTTATATTAAAAGTCCGGACAAATTCAATCACCCAGCTTTATCGGGCTGTCTCAACAATCCAATTCCTTTTAGGATAATCAGCAGTCCATCATGCTATATTAATAATCCGGACTAATCTAATCATCCAGCTTTATCAGGCTGTAAACGGACCAATCCAATCATCCAGCTTTATCGGGCTCTCTATGGAGCTATATAATCAGCTTTATCGGGCTATCAACATACCAATCCAATCATCCAGCTTTATCGGGTTGTCGACAGACCAATCCGATCAGCTTTATCGGGATGTCTCAACAATCCAACTCCTATTGGAATATATTAGTAGTCCATCATGGTATATCAACAATCCGGACCAATCCAATCATTCACCTTTAGCGAGCTGTCAACGGACCAATCCAATCAGCTTTATCGGGCTATCAACACACCAATCCAATCATCCAGCTTTATCGGGCTGTCTACGGACCAATCCAATCGGCCTTATCGGGCTGTCAACATACCAATCCAATCATCCAGCTTTATCGGGCTGCCGACAGACGAATCCAATCAGCTTTACTGGGTTGTCTCAACAATCAATTCCTATCATCTAGCTTTATCAGGAACAATAGCAACCCCAACATCATCATCATCATCAAGAAGTGCAACCCTAGCAGCAACATCATCATCAAGAACAACAATCCCATCAGTAGCAACATGGTAATCGAGACCAGCAATCCCAGGAACCACATCATTGAAAATAATAGCATTCCTAGTAACAACAACATCATTATCAAGAACAACAATCCCAACAACAGCATCATCGGAAATAATAGCAACTCCAGCAGCATCATCATCACCATCAAAAAGTGCAACCCTATCAACAAAATCATCGAAAGAACAACAACCCTACATCATCATCATCGTCTTCATTATCTAAATTTCATGTTATATCAGCAATTCAACTCCCGTTCTAGGCTATATCAATATAGCATACCCAGCTGCAATACCGGCAAAAAACCTTCCAAATATGAAGAAGGCATAATTGGTGTAGAAATCGAGCAAGAAGGATCTGGCGAAGAAAATGGAAGCTATAAACACTATCGTATAACGATAAGCAAGCTCATCAGAGGTCCTACCTGCAGCTAAGTTACTTGTACCTAAGATACAAGTACCGGGTGCACATCCCATTTTTCAGATGCACATCCCTATATATGGTATCTATATACAGTAGTTCAACTCTTATTTCCAAATTTGCCCTTAAAGATTTTCAGCATCAAAAATTCTAATTCATTCGCAATTTATCACTCCCTCTGTAGAAGTGTGGGTGTTTTTTTCTCTCTACAAAAATTATATAAAACTGTTAATTTCTTCTCCTTGATCACCAATTCCATTAATGAGTAGATGATGATTGCTTCACGAACACGACAAGAGCTTTATCATAAAATCTCTCAATTAAAGGTAAATCCATACACAATTACAACTAAGTAATGTGCACATTGCAGAAATAGAAAAAGTTCAACCTTTTTCATATAATCAATATAACATGTGTTCATATTCAAACAAAAACGTTTGTATTCATTAAATATTTAACTAATTCAAGACAACAAATATTAATTAATCAAATATGATTACAACAACAAATTAACACAAACCAATAACAAAATAAATAAATAAATAAAAATAAAGGAGAGAGCAAAAAAGTCATATCTTTATTAGCAGAAATAGCATCAAATACTCCCTCCATATAAGATAGATTGTTAGTTTGAAAATCGAAAATCAAAATTAACAAAATTTATAGCTTTAATAGACACAAACTTTTGATTTGAATCAAATCCACTATTTAACTATCGAAGTATAAAATACGTCTGATTCTTATACCTGCACGAAATTGTGGTGGTTGATGAGTAGATGATTGTAACGACCCGCCCCAGGTGGTACCTGCCCTGAGGTTAGGCTCGATAACAAACTAGAATCAGAGTCACCAACCGATGGATGACTTGATAAATAGACAGTTTTAAAATAAAAGTAAAATAGTTTAAATAACTCCGTGAAATGTGAGGAAAAAACCATGCTGAGTAAAAGTAATAAAGTAACTCCATCGGGGTGTTCACCCAAAACCCCACAAACACAAGTAATAAACAAAAATGCAACTGATAACCCACGCAGGGGTAAGATAGTCAATAAGTATATGTAAAAAGACTCGACTCCAAATATGATGACTGAGGAAACTCCTAATGCCGTCCGTCTCTCAACGATGTAGATACTAACTCTGCCGATCTAGCCTGAAAAGATAGGTCCCCGAAGGGGTCAGCTCGACAGCTGGTGAAATCCTTCTCACGCGTGGCTACCACCCCACATACGTGATGCGAAAGCAATGAAGTAACAGAACAACAATAATAGAACTCAACATCAACAATAAATAGTCTCAACAACAATAATCACATAAATGCAATCACTATATGCTCTGGATCCGGACTTTCGCACTGTACAGTACTCTACCTAGCTCAACCTGCAGGGAGACCAACCCATGTAATCATCACGCATCTCGTCATACACACATCTCATCCATCACACATCACAACATCACACAAAAACCCCTGTACTCCGCATATGGGCCCATCACAATCATGGCGCCCCGTCAATCCTACGTTGCCGGATCTGGACAACACACACAACACATATACGACCCGTAGGTCCACCCTAACATCTCTACTCATGCTCAATACTCAACAATACTCATCACAATGTATCCAAGTATACAGTCACTACCACACAACACATACAAGAGTAAATAACAACACGTGAGTAAGAACTCACCTCAAGCAAACAACATGTAAAGTGACACTCCAAGTCGAACTCTGGAACGATCACGCGGTCGGACCTATATAACATATAATCTATATCAAAATACTGTTCTAAAGTACGCCCCATCCCACTCGCAACCAATCAAACTTTAAATCAGATAATCCTAACAACTTTTAGTCAATTTGGGAAAAATGACGATTTTGCCCTTTGGCGGAAAATGACCATTTTGCCCCTGGGCCCCCACATGGTCAACCCCGATATATTACTATTATAACCCATATTAGTCTATGTCATATACATCTTATTATATTACTACCATCTAACGGTCCAGTTATCAATACTTAAATTATTAACGTACTAGTCAACGGTCAACCCTAGTCAACTCAACTATGGTCAAACCTATGTGAACTTCCATAAATATTCCAATTCTACCCTCATATCAAATATATCAACCCCTTATCTTATTCTAGGATTCACCCCCTACTTCTAGTGAAATTACGCTTTTACCCCTCGGCTAAACTTAGTTGTACTTTTGCCCAACTTTTGCATTAATTACACTATGACCCCAAATCAACTTAATTTACAAATTAGGCCCCAAATTTGCCTCACTACCCATTTATTTGACCTCCACACCTTGAACTTCCCTTAACTTACATTTTAACCCCAGAACTCATTAATCTCAATCCTAACCAAATTTATATCACATGTTTAATTATTTAACCCTCATAACTAATACTTAGTCAATCTACACCCTTATATAATTATTCCTAACCCATCCAGTACATACTTACGTCTTATATAACATCTTCTCGCTAAAACCCCTAACTTAATCATAATTACGCTTTAAACCCCATTCTTCTATATTAACCCAATGTTCATACTAATATCAACTCGTAAACCCTTATCAAGCCTAATTCATGTTCTTAATATCCTCAAGTCATTCTTCGTCCTTCATCGTCCTTCACTTAGCCAATATTCTACAATCCGATAATCCATGCTCATTTTCTTCCCAAACTCGATAAAATTTCATTCTTAATCCATTTAATTTAAAATTGAACCTTATTCCAAATTACTCACCCTATGCCCATTTCCTAATTTACGTGTTCAACTCCTAATATCACCTCTAATTCCTTAGTTATAAACCCATGCAACGCCTAACCATGCCTCGACCCCTAATGCTCAACAATTCACGCCTAACTCCATTCGAACCCACCTTAATCGAGCTCTACCCTAATTGACTAACCTCGGATCAACGTTAAGGCCACAATTATATATGTTTATATACTGATTTTACACCCTAATGACATTAATATAGGTCACCAATCGATCCATATAATCATCAAATACGCTTAATCATCACCAATTCGGCAGCCAATTATAACGAACAAGGTTCGAACTCTACAATTACTCACATCCTATCATCGATAAGCCGCATATGTATGTGTTTATATACTGTTTTACGCTCTAATCATACTAATCTAGTTCACCATTCCATCCACGAAACACCACATACGTTCAACATCGCAAACTCGGCAGCCAAACTCACGCATATCCTTGCCCCAAAACCGATTATTTCGCATCAAATTGAACGTGTTTTAAAGGGATTTAGATACTGCGCTATGTACATCAAACAACAAGGTGCACACACGGTTCAAAACGCAGCAAGAACGGACGAGATCGAGTCCGAAACGTCGGCGAATTCCCTCCCCCCAAAAACTGCCGAAACCGTAATAGGGAGAAGGGAGAAGACAGGGAGAATTGTGTACCTTGTGTGGTTGCGAAACCTAAGGTGGCCACGCCTAGATGAGCTCGAACGGCTGGAAAAATTCCTAAGCTTTGAGCTATGGAGGACGTGCGGCAATTTGAGGAAGAAGACGTGCATGAGTGAAGGTCACACGTCTTTTGTGTGCTTAAGTAGGTTGCTGGTGTGGGCTGGCCCATTTGGGCTGGCCCATTAGGGCTGGCCCATTATGGCTGGCCCGCTTACCACCTATTCGATTACGATTAAAATGCGACACTTAACGAGCTCTAACGATCGCATCGAGTCCAATCTTTTAACGTTTTAAATTTGATACTCTAAATTAGTTAACTTAGGACGAAATATTACAATCTTCCCCCCTTAAAGAATTTCGTCCTCGAAATTTGCATCGAAACTAACCTCTCACAGTGCCAACAATCTACTACTATGCCGTACATAACCGACTTCAACATGTCATGACCCTGCCATCATAATCGAAACTAACATCTCATAACTATTCTATTGGTTCATGTCAACTATAATATCACAACATTTTACCTCCGATCATCATGCCTTAGATCTCACATGATTCAATTATAGGCCTCCAACAATTATCACAACATCATCAACTACTTGCGCAACTAATCCATGTACCTGATATAATAATCATATATCCCGCTCAATGGTCACGTACACGTGACACCACCTCTTAATACTGCACACTAATCTCATCGCACGATCATCAAGAATTAATATCATCGCTAGTCGCCTTTCATATTTTAATAGTTCAATACAGATATTCCTCTCCGCAATATTAATGACACAAAACCCGAAATCATCCCGCACTACCTGATATACGACATACATACAATGAAACATAACTAATATGATCAGCATCACCCACTTCACCTTATAATGTCATCATTATAATTGCCTAATCAACAAGGCCGAGGCATTTTAATGTTTCATCTCTCTACCTCTTATTATCGATAACTTGTCTTCTCCACATAATGATATCACTGCTACCATACTAATCATACTAATACCTCCTCGTTCCGCAATACGAGTTAAATTTTTCTTCCATCTATAACTCACGTCCCATAAGTATCACCTTTATTTCAAAATCTCCAAAATCTAGAAATCACCTCCTAATAGTTAACCACCAGTGACACTCAAAATGCATATCACCTTAACAACTTACAAACCCATCATCCGAATAATCACAAGTGACACCATCTCCATTAGTTAAGATTATCATTATCTTGCTTAGGTCAATTATAATACCTCTTTATCCCACTATCAAGCCTTAGATCATACACATTAGAAGCATATATCCCCAGACTTATCACCCAGTTCGATAACCAGTCGCCACAACTACTCCTTTCTTTAATGGTATAATACCTCCCGTATAGGTAACACTTCATATAAAACACCATATTTCAGTACACTCTATTATTCCCACAAGCACCCTTGTCACATGGTCAATATGCTTATCATATATAATCACTCTATCTCGACTTCATTAATTGCATATTGGTCTCTGCTCTTTGTTATATGTCGTGGACAGTCACAAACTTAATCACATCTCAATCATGCCATTAATATCGTCATCTAGTTCCTCACCTCATGATATCATCGCAAGAATTTCTTTCATGATGAAGCCAACACCTTTTCTATCCATCTCACGAGACACATAGCTCATTATACTTGTCATAATGCCTATAATCGACATCCCCCATCAAGGTTTTTTTTTCTTTTTTTTTTTTTCCTTTTTTTTTTGTTCCCTCACCCGATTATAACAATACATTTTCATAATCCCATACCAATGCAAATCCACCAATGTATACCTCACAACACCTGTAATATTACTTCAAGTATTCCATCACCTCATATCTCGCCTAAACAAGTTCATATCTTGAACACCAACGTGCTCATTTCCTCAAGAGGCAACTCAACATGCTGTAACCCAATGATGACATCACCGCTCTTTCATATACCCTTGGTCATCTTCATATCTCCACACCATATTTAAAGTTACCCAATATTTCGAAAAGCACTTATTGAAATAATATTTAATCAATTCACACCTGCAAGACTTTCCACACTTAGTCCATCGACTGTCACCTAATAATTCCATCCAATTCCTTATTGCGGTCAATCGAACCATACGAGTTATTCCCGTATGCAGCCCTCAAATCATTTATAACCCCTATACATAATCAAGTGCTTGATTATCACCCATCATATCTTTAGCTCCATTATATTAATGGTTCTCTCTCCTTGATCATCTTAATCGGTCATTCCGGACGATCACCATATCGACAACCCTTATTGTACTTTTCATTCTTATTGCACCACAACTATTCCCCAGCTTGTCCAACTTATCATCCATCATATCTACTATTCGTACTAATTAAAGTATTCCTTAGTTCAAATAATCTTCCATCATACCATACATGCAACCTATATATGAGACACTGTTAGATGCCTTATAAGCTCATCTCCATTCTGCTCTTACTCATACCTTGTTTTCCCCTGTCCATAACTAGGCTTATTCAATCATCAAGAGGAATTGTTTTCATTCATAATGCCTCATCTTACGTCTCCACTAGTCTCCAATTATGTATAATATTCCCACTTAGGTTCTAGAGTATGCTACCTTGCGCAATCACAAAATCACAACCATCTTTGTCCACCTTACACTACTGCCATGAGTCTTATCAAGCTTCATCCTTCCACCTTCCTGCCACTTACCTCAAAATTATACCATTCATCATTCCTTATCTGATCTCGATATCAGAGAGTCATACCTCTCTTCCCATATAGACTTAAGTGGTGCAACTTAAATACTAGTCTCAAACCAATCTTGTATATAATTTTATCCCTTGCAGTTCACATTCCCTCCTCAGGGAAACCCTATGCCTTACTGCAATTGCTTAACTTATAATTCCTCAATGTTTGACCATTTCTCTTTTCCACCCGGAGTACCATTATCCCATTACCGTTAGTAATACCTCTTCACTCTTTATAGAGAACTTCTGGGATTCTCATGATTCACCCCTCTATCTCGTGATTCCTCGTCTTGTCCTGCGTTTCTCCAAGAATTCCTTAAGATGAAACCTTACTTATACCAACCAATAATTCTCACCACGTCCCTCTCATGATCAGTGCTGATTAGTTCCTATCATCCGTCCTTTCATTTAATTACATTCTTAGGGAACTATGGTTCATCCCCAACTTAACTCATAAAAACCAGTCCCTTATCACCATATTCAATTACTCGCGATCGCTAGATTGAAGCGTTATTCTCAGTGCTAACACCAATTCATCTGGTCATAACTATACCACCACTTCTCAACCTCTAGTCTATGTTCCCTTTCTACCATCGAACATCACCTACCAACACCAATTCATACTTAATGGTATATCCTCCACACACGAGACTTTACCACTCACTATGACTTATCTTGATAAGATTATATATACTATTACCTTTGCCTACAAGTCATGCACCTATCACCCAATACTATCTCCAACCTTAACTCATACTCTTATCAACTTATTATAACCTTGATCCACATATCCTATAACGATTCTCAAGAGCAATTTGGAGCCTCAAACAACCACCCTTCAAAAGTCTTAGCTCGATTTAACATCTCTTCCTTGGTGAGATTCTCTTGGTTACTTAGTATTGTCCAACTTATGTTTATATTCTTAAGCTTCTAATTCAACATTCCGATCACTGGTGACACTTACATGAATCTATGTCCCGTCCCTGGCCACCCTCACTAATTTGTACGCTTAGGGTTCTCAGAGTTCATATCCAAAGTCGAGTACTTACCCTCAATCCGTCATGATTCCATTCAATCCCTACTTGCCCCCTTAATACATAATTCAAAACACCCGACAGCTTCACTGCGCTTCCTAACCTCAACAGTAATAGTTCTCCCACTTAAGTTACTTACATCCATTCTAAGTCCATCGTAACTATATCCACATCTTGTTTTTTTTTTTTTTCAAATACACATCTCAAGACACGACTCATTTCACTAATCCTCCTATCGCATGGGACATTCGTCCTTACACCCCATCATCTCGTTCCAACCTTAGGTTGTATCCGACCCTTTATTCAACGATGATACAACTCATCAACTGAGATCGAAGGCCCCCTTACTTATGTCGAATCAATTTCTACCCCGCGCCCATTGAATGTTAATTATACCCGATATCCCAATATATGAAAACCTCACCCGGTGGCATATCTCCTCAGTCTACGGAAACACAAAAAAAAAACAACAATCAACCTATCCACATGCTGACTCCTAAGGACACCACGGAAGCCCTATACTCTTTAACAAGTAAGCACATAACACACAGAACCCCCAACAATCCTAGAACCTAAGCTCTGATACCAAACTTGTAACGACCCGCCCCAGGTGGTACCTGCCCTGAGGTTAGGCTCGATAACAAACTAGAATCAGAGTCACCAACCGATGGATGACTTGATAAATAGACAGTTTTAAAATAAAAGTAAAATAGTTTAAATAACTCCGTGAAATGTGAGGAAAAAACCATGCTGAGTAAAAGTAATAAAGTAACTCCATCGGGGTGTTCACCCAAAACCCCACAAACACAAGTAATAAACAAAAATGCAACTGATAACCCACGCAGGGGTAAGATAGTCAATAAGTATATGTAAAAAGACTCGACTCCAAATATGATGACTGAGGAAACTCCTAATGCCGTCCGTCTCTCAACGATGTAGATACTAACTCTGCCGATCTAGCCTGAAAAGATAGGTCCCCGAAGGGGTCAGCTCGACAGCTGGTGAAATCCTTCTCACGCGTGGCTACCACCCCACATACGTGATGCGAAAGCAATGAAGTAACAGAACAACAATAATAGAACTCAACATCAACAATAAATAGTCTCAACAACAATAATCACATAAATGCAATCACTATATGCTCTGGATCCGGACTTTCGCACTGTACAGTACTCTACCTAGCTCAACCTGCAGGGAGACCAACCCATGTAATCATCACGCATCTCGTCATACACACATCTCATCCATCACACAAAAACCCCTGTACTCCGCATATGGGCCCATCACAATCATGGCGCCCCGTCAATCCTACGTTGCCGGATCTGGACAACACACACAACACATATACGACCCGTAGGTCCACCCTAACATCTCTACTCATGCTCAATACTCAACAATACTCATCACAATGTATCCAAGTATACAGTCACTACCACACAACACATACAAGAGTAAATAACAACACGTGAGTAAGAACTCACCTCAAGCAAACAACATGTAAAGTGACACTCCAAGTCGAACTCTGGAACGATCACGCGGTCGGACCTATATAACATATAATCTATATCAAAATACTGTTCTAAAGTACGCCCCATCCCACTCGCAACCAATCAAACTTTAAATCAGATAATCCTAACAACTTTTAGTCAATTTGGGAAAAATGACGATTTTGCCCTTTGGCGGAAAATGACCATTTTGCCCCTGGGCCCCCACATGGTCAACCCCGATATATTACTATTATAACCCATATTAGTCTATGTCATATACATCTTATTATATTACTACCATCTAACGGTCCAGTTATCAATACTTAAATTATTAACGTACTAGTCAACGGTCAACCCTAGTCAACTCAACTATGGTCAAACCTATGTGAACTTCCATAAATATTCCAATTCTACCCTCATATCAAATATATCAACCCCTTATCTTATTCTAGGATTCACCCCCTACTTCTAGTGAAATTACGCTTTTACCCCTCGGCTAAACTTAGTTGTACTTTTGCCCAACTTTTGCATTAATTACACTATGACCCCAAATCAACTTAATTTACAAATTAGGCCCCAAATTTGCCTCACTACCCATTTATTTGACCTCCACACCTTGAACTTCCCTTAACTTACATTTTAACCCCAGAACTCATTAATCTCAATCCTAACCAAATTTATATCACATGTTTAATTATTTAACCCTCATAACTAATACTTAGTCAATCTACACCCTTATATAATTATTCCTAACCCATCCAGTACATACTTACGTCTTATATAACATCTTCTCGCTAAAACCCCTAACTTAATCATAATTACGCTTTAAACCCCATTCTTCTATATTAACCCAATGTTCATACTAATATCAACTCGTAAACCCTTATCAAGCCTAATTCATGTTCTTAATATCCTCAAGTCATTCTTCGTCCTTCATCGTCCTTCACTTAGCCAATATTCTACACTCCGATAATCCATGCTCATTTTCTTCCCAAACTCGATAAAATTTCATTCTTAATCCATTTAATTTAAAATTGAACCTTATTCCAAATTACTCACCCTATGCCCATTTCCTAATTTACGTGTTCAACTCCTAATATCACCTCTAATTCCTTAGTTATAAACCCACGCAACGCCTAACCATGCCTCGACCCCTAATGCTCAACAATTCACGCCTAACTCCATTCGAACCCACCTTAATCGAGCTCTACCCTAATTGACTAACCTCGGATCAACGTTAAGGCCACAATTATATATGTTTATATACTGATTTTACACCCTAATGACATTAATATAGGTCACCAATCGATCCATATAATCATCAAATACGCTTAATCATCACCAATTCGGCAGCCAATTATAACGAACAAGGTTCGAACTCTACAATTACTCACATCCTATCATCGATAAGCCGCATATGTATGTGTTTATATACTGTTTTACGCTCTAATCATACTAATCTAGTTCACCATTCCATCCACGATACACCACATACGTTCAACATCGCAAACTCGGCAGCCAAACTCACGCATATCCTTGCCCCAAAACCGATTATTTCGCATCAAATTGAACGTGTTTTAAAGGGATTTAGATACTGCGCTATGTACATCAAACAACAAGGTGCACACACGGTTCAAAACGCAGCAAGAACGGACGAGATCGAGTCCGAAACGTCGGCGAATTCCCTCCCCCCAAAAACTGCCGAAACCGTAATAGGGAGAAGGGAGAAGACAGGGAGAATTGTGTACCTTGTGTGGTTGCGAAACCTAAGGTGGCCACGCCTAGATGAGCTCGAACGGCTGGAAAAATTCCTAAGCTTTGAGCTATGGAGGACGTGCGGCAATTTGAGGAAGAAGACGTGCATGAGTGAAGGTCACACGTCTCTTGTGTGCTTAAGTAGGTTGCTGGTGTGGGCTGGCCCATTTGGGCTGGCCCATTAGGGCTGGCCCGCTTACCACCTATTCGATTACGATTAAAATGCGACACTTAACGAGCTCTAACGATCGCATCGAGTCCAATCTTTTAACGTTTTAAATTTGATACTCTAAATTAGTTAACTTAGGACGAAATATTACAATGATGATTGTTTGAGCTTTGAGTTATCCATCCAAATCTAGAATATGATTGGTATTGTAAAGAGGTTTTTTTAATAGATTAAAGTTTAGAGAGAGAGGAAATTTGATAAATGAGATTGAGAGTTTACAATCATGTAAAGAGCCTCTACATATAAGGAATTGCTCTAGTCACAACTGAACTAGAAATGCTCAAATCGTGTTAACTAACTTGCCAAGAACCCTAACAACCCTGCTTATTATGGCATTATCGAATTATTGTATTGATGGCAATTTGAACGATAAAAAACACGGCAACATTGATCCTTTTATTTTATGGGTGAGTGAAAGAGACTAACAAAATCATGGATAAATGAAAGAAGACTCAGGGTAAACATAGGTGATGATTCCAGTCTTTTGCCTTAACAACAATATCATATGTTTATTCACTTTATTGTAAGAAATAGTAAGATATACTACCTCCGTTCCTAAATGATTGGTACATTTGGACTTTTGTGGTCAAACTTTAAGAAGTTTGACCAAGAATTTTTATTAAACTATAAGAAATAATATAGTCATGTGGGACCTTGTTAGATTCGTCTCAATATATATACTTTTGAAATGGTAACTTTTTATAATTTTTCTGCATGTAAAATAAAAATATTTATGTTTCAAATTATGTTTTGTTGATCATAAAAGTCAAAATATACCAATTATTTAGGGACAGACGAAATAAGTTAAAGTTAAAATAAATGATCTTCTCCTTGTTGCTCTTTTGACTTGAACGAAGATATAGCCGTTACTACACCTGAACAAATCGTCAGAGCTCACTGAATAATACCAATTGAACTTGCATTTGGAATCTCTAATTTATTTATTTTAAAACTGTATAGAATAAAATATGGTAACAAGCTTTGTTTTTGCCGCCACTTGTTTGCGAAAGCCTGATTAAATATTAATTATTTAGAGTATTAGAGCATGTATCGGTAAGGTTTTCAACATCATTTATCGATTAATTATTTAGAGTAATTTATAATAAACTTAGTTTACAATAATCTTTGATTGAATTCTTTTAAAATTTGTATCACTTATCCTCAATAAGTTGTTAATAGCTTTAAAAAAAAAATTGATCCTCATAACCATATGATGAGAAGTGAATTTCGTGGTTACCCAATCGAGCCTTCTTCCTTTGGAGCTTGCTCGGTCCAATGAGAACCTGCAAAACAAAGGGGGGGCGCACCCCCCGATTACACTCCGACGCCCAACATTAGTATAATGTGTATAGGTATGTGAAAGGAGAATTGGGATTGAAGATTGTACCTTGAACCTAGAGGTCCTTTTATAGGGTGAAGGAGGTGGTCTCATATGTCTTCTTATCTATGTGGGAGAAGTATAGAAATATCCTTGTATCATTTGGATAGTTTAGTCGCTCCAAGTCGCCATCTTTGGGAGTTCATATCTCCCTCGATAGTTATTCGATTGGCTTGATCTTGGTATCGATGTAAAGCTCTCCGTATGTAGATTCCAGAAGTCTATAACTTGACTCCGGTTTATACAGGTATCAGCCCCGAAATGTAGAGCAAACCAGCCAGGTTCGTACCCATATTTTCGTGTCCACATCATAGCCCCCTAGTTCTTCAAAGTCATTCTTCTTGAGTTTGGAGAAGTAATATATGCCAATCATCGGTCAATGAGAGTCTTGCTAAAATGAGGGGTCGGAATCGGAATTATGACGCGAACCTTCTATAAATAGATGGGTTGCGGCCTAGCCGGTGTAATCGAGTATTTTCAGACATTTTATCATATGTAACTAGTTTTATCGAGTTCGCTTGGAACTGATGTAACTAGTTTTATCGAGTTCTCTTGGAACTGATGTAACTAGTTTTATCGAGTTCTCTTGGAACTGATATAACCAGTTTTATCGAGTTCGCTTGGAACTGATGTAACTAATTTTATCGAGTTCGCTTGGAACTGATGTAACTAGTTTTATCGAGTCTCTTGGAACTGATGTAACCAGTTTTATCGAGTTCTCTTGGAACTGATGTAACCAGTTTTATCGAGTTCGCTTGGAACTGATGTAACCAGTTTTATCGAGTTCGCTTGGAACTGATGAACCAGTTTTATCGAGTTCTCTTGGAACTGATGTAACCAGTTTTATCGAGTTCGCTTGGAACTGATGAACCAGTTTTATCGAGTTCTCTTGGAACTGATGTAACTAGTTTTATCGAGTTCTCTTGGAACTGATGTAACCAGTTTTATCGAGTTCTCGTGGAACTGATGTAACCAGTTTTATCGAGTTCTCTGGGAACTGATGTAACCAGTTTTATCGAGTTCTCTGGGAACTGATGTAACTAGTTTTATCGAGTTCTCTTGGAACCGATGTAACCAGTTTTATCGAGTTCGCTTGGAACTGATGTAACCAGTTTTATCGAGTTCTCTTGGAACTGATGTAACCAGTTTTATCGAGTTCGCTTGGAACTGATGTAACTAATTTTATCGAGTTCGCTTGGAACTGATGTAACCAGTTTTATCGAGTTCTCTTGGAACTGATGCAACCAGTTTTATCGAGTTCGCTTGGAACTGATGTAACTAATTTTATCGAGTTCGCTTGGAACTGATGTAACTAGTTTTATCGAGTTCTCTTGGAACTGATGTAACCAGTTTTATCGAGTTCTCTTGGAACTGATGTAACCAGTTTTATCGAAGTTCGCTTGGAACTAATGTAACTAGTTTTATCGAGTTCTCTTAGAACTGATGTAACTAGTTTTATCGAGTTCGCTTGGAACTGATGTAACCAGTTTTATCGAGTTCTCTTGGAACTGATGCAACCAGTTTTATCGAGTTCGCTTGGAACTGATGTAACTAATTTTATCGAGTTCGCTTGGAACTGATGTAACTAGTTTTATCGAGTTCTCTTGGAACTGATGTAACCAGTTTTATCGAGTTCTCTTGGAACTGATGTAACCAGTTTTATCGAAGTTCGCTTGGAACTAATGTAACTAGTTTTATCGAGTTCTCTTAGAACTGATGTAACTAGTTTTATCGAGTTCTCTTGGAACTTATCGAGTTCTCTTGGAACTGATCGAGTGTGTAAAATTAAGACTTATTCGTATCGCTAAATACGAATGTGTGTCTTGAATTTTTGTACAACTGAATGAGACTGATCTTGTATGAAGATACAAGAAGTGTGTCTCTGATGCGAGACCTTTGATGCCATGCCTCGCTTGGGGGGCTTATCAGACTTGTGAGGCCTGATGTATTCTCCTTGATCAGGAGCTGCTGGTCTATAGAATAGATAATTCAGAAGCCCCCTGTCTTGGATGAACAAGAGTTTTCTACTCGCTCGCTTGACTTTCTTGTCAAACTGATGGTAAAAGATTCATGCGAATTGTGAACTAGGAATTAATAATATCCTCCACAGGGTACTACTGCTAGTCAATGAGCTGCTCCCTAAAATCTAATTCCATGATCTTTCCACGCATATAGTGGGTGAAGTTCGAGTCTATTGAAGAAATTGCCCCATGAGTTATTGGCTAGTGTCATGAGTCTTTACTAGTACCCAGCATCCAACAACCTGATCCATACATCCTAGTACCCAACTTCCTTCGATTACCAGGTCCTGGCAACATAAATTTTTCCGGATTGTGTGGTTTGTCTTCTTTGAGAAGGATACGTTCCTTTTACAAGCCCGCTAATTCCCAACATCCAACAACCTAATCCATACATCAACATGCTCCGTATATGCCTGCCTCCTTGCAGTCATTATTCGATAGAAGGTCGAATAAGGGATGCAATTCTTCTGGATGGTATGTTGTTAATAAGACTGATTGCTTCATCAATGGTTGATTATCGGTGGTTTGTCAGATTCATCCGCATATGGACTACTTTTGCAAGCACGTCGAGACATGATAGCTAATGATAATCCGCTTCCCTTCTTTCTTTTTGAAGCGATGCTTGACTCAGACTTCCCTGAATGTGAAGCGGCGGAGCTGCGATGTTGTTTGCTCATTCCAGTTGCAAGTTGCGAACCTTTGAACAAGTGGTGGTGTTGTTGCTCATTTCTTTATTTTCGTCTTGTTGCAAGTGGCGGACCAAGTAACTGATGTACCGTCCCCAGAGGATCTGATGTGACCTTGGATCAAGTGAAGATGCAAACTCTTCATTTTCAATGCTAGAACCCCTCAATCTCGATGTGCAGACGCACATTAGAAGTAACTCTCTTCCCCTACTGTACAGTGGAGGCGGGCAAGTGCAGACCTGATTGAAGGTGTTGAACTATTATATTAGAAATGCACATGTGCACGTAGTTACAGAGGTGCGCAGCTTTGATTTAAGATGCGCAAGTACTTAGCTGCGGAGTTACGCAGCTTTCGGTAGGCAGAACTGCAACTAGCAGACTTTTGAGCAACCTTTGAGCAAGGAGAGGTGAGGAGGTGTGGACATGAGCTTCTTGTGAAAGAGACGTATGTAGTATCTCTTGTATGGCTGAGAAAAGTATAAAAGATTCATGGAGCATGAAGTTGATGAATCTGATTTCCCAGAAGTCCACTAAATTTTGATCTCATTGAAGTCGGGAGCGGTGCGGACCTTGAGTGCACTAGTGATGAAGCATTTGAAGTGTATCAGCATCCTCAGACCATTGACTAATAGACATCTTGACAACTTCTCTCACAAGTCTTGTACACTTCTGTACTCCATATGTCCTCCTCTTGGCGTTGATTCATCAAATGGTGAGATGTCTAAGAAGCCCATTGTTATTCAGAAACTCTTACTATCCTTGCCCCCTTGCATTGTTATTTGAGTTTCTATCTCATATAGTAATGCAATATCCACAAGGAGGGATAATATTGTTCTATATTGTTTCATCGTTTCTATATTGTTTCATCGGATGCTGAAGAGCACTTCTGAAATGCAGATCCTCTTATCCCCAAATCATTAACAGGTATGCGAAATGAAAGTTGGAGCATTCTGATTTTGAGCATTCTGATGTCGAGTTACTCTGATTGAGCTGTTAAAGGTGCGGGTTGATAATGGTGTTGCTGATTGTTCATTGTGATGTGTATGGCCTAGAAATCATCACATTCCTAAGAACAATACCCTTGTCCGGCCTTTCATCAAAACACCTTCCTCGCCCGTTTCACCAGTCGAAACATTGGTGCGCAGGTGCGAATCCTGAATCAATCTGATGTGTGGAGACGTGGAGATGCGGAGCGTAAGTGGCGACCTGAGCGAATGACACTTTGTTGTGGAAGAGCGCATCTTTGAGTAGATGGAACTGCAGCTACGGAGGTTCTGAGTACATGTCGATGATTTCCCTTCTTATGGCTAAGTCTGGTAATTGAGTTTAGCACATAAAGAGTACATCTTGCCCGGAGTATTTCTTCGAACCTTGAAATCCTTGGGATAAAAGTCCAAAATAGACGAGGATGGATCTTCATCAACCGCACATAAGAGAAAAGAAGAGCTTGTGTATTTGCAGCAACAGCTTCAATTCCAGCAGAGGCCATTGAAATGATGGAAGACGATTTCTTTTTTTCTTTCAGGTTGGAAGAAGTAGATGAACAAGTTTCCCATTCGCTTTCTCGCTTTCTGATTGCATTCAAATCACATCAAGTGTTGGATTTGATATGAGATGAGCGAAAGTGCTTTGCACGTGCACCCTTCTAATATCGCGAAGGTGCGGATGTGTGTAGAGATGTACCTATGACGCGAACGTGGATAGCCAGCCCCATTGTCGCACTTCGTCGAACGCGCACCTTGAGTGCACTAGTGCGAAGGCATGATACGCATCTTGTGTGCAATAGTGCGAAGGTGTCGTGTTGACCACCGTTCTTTGAGCGACCGCAGAGGCCCAATAGTGCGAGGTGCGGATCTCCATATCAGCTGGCCCTCTTTCATCTAAGTCTCCACATTTAAGTCTTGGTTCGAATCTCAAATGACAAAATCTCAAGCTTTAACTTATCCTTTATTCACCTCGTTTCCGCGATCAAGAATTTCAAGATCAAACTTGGTAAATGTAGTCTTGCGGATCTCATATTATAGCTCTGAAACTCAAGATGATGCCTTGTTGCTCCTCAGTGCCACGTATAAGCTTATAATAAACACCTTCACCTTTTACATTAAAGGATGAGTGTCCAAGTCATGACACGTGCATCTTTTTAGTTTCTCCTTCCAAGGCCACCTTTATTTAATACTAATTAAATAGTTTAGTGGAATTGCCCCTTCTCCTTGTTTCTTTAACTGTTTTGAGTGGTCCATCTTTATACGAATATCCATATCTGAAGCCAAGATACTTGCCATTAAATACGATGGTGGACCCAGTCTGCACTTTTTAGTTGCTTCTGCTCCTTCGTGGAAGTCATGTGTGATGGCATATGACATTTCATTTAGTCCATCTCTTCTCGTTAAGCAGGTTCGTGACCATAGATAAAGGAAGTGTCATCACTCGCTTTACAGAGAGGCGGAGATGCGCACATTTGAACACTAGTCGAATGTGCGGAGATGCCCACCTTTGAACACGAGTCGGATGTGCGGAGATGCGCACCTTTGGACACGAGTCGAATGTGCGGAGATGCACACCTTTGAGCACGAGTCGAATGTGCGGAGATGCGCACCTTTGGACACGAGTCGAATGTGCGGAGATGCGCACCTTTGAGAACGAGTCGAATGTGAGGACTTTTGAATCACCATTTGCAATCACACTGCCATTATCATCATTCATATATACTTGTCCCCTTGCATTGCTCCTTTGAATTTATGTTCATAGGAGGAATGTAACATCAATGAAAAAAAAATTATACGATCCACTTTTGAAACATGGGCTTTGTCGAGCTCCATAGTCTTCCTATAAGGGATGCTTCCTCATATTCGCTGTAATGAACTTGCGACTGTGTTGGGGGAAGCTTATTTGACAATATTGCTTGCATCAACTCTGAGATTATGCCGATAAACTTCGGTAACCTCTCTTGCGAGTCCACATTAGCAATTGCTTTGGAAGTGACTGACACGTGTGCGCGAGTCCACACACTTTGCACCTCCGTAATTGCACAAAGTTGTATACTTTGCTGCTTCAAAGCCAAAGGTGTGTAATTGAGTGCTTTGTGAGACCCTGAGCGAGCACAAGTCAGCATGTGCGGAGGTGCGCGTCTTTGAGGAGATGCGCACATGTGAACACCAGCCGAATGTGCGGAGGTGCGGTAGGGACCTCGAGTGCGGACCTCGACACATTAGTGCCATTCTTCAATTTATCCTTCGAATGTGATCAACGAACCCAAGATTCGACCACACCGTGATCAGCGATCCGCAGATACGATTCCAGAGAGCTTATTAAGCAGTACGCGGAAGTGAAGCTGCGGAGGCACGACTTCGAGCGAGTCGAAGTGAAGCTGCGGAGGCACGACTTCGATCGAGTCGAAGCGGCTGACCTTAAGCGGATGTGCGAACTTCGAGCGAGTCGAGGAGGCTGACCTTAAGCAGATGTGCGAACTTCGAGCGAGTCGAGGAGGCTGACCTTAAGCAGATGTGTGAACTTCGAGCGAGTCGAGGAGGCTGACCTTAGTATGCGAAACGAGACCTACGGAGGAGTGTACCTTATAAAAAGGAGATCTTTTCAAATTCTTGATTATCTTCTTAGACAACATAGGAACCATCATTGTTTTTGTTGAAAATTATGTTGCACACTTATTCTTGATTAGTGCCACTAGGGGACACGTGTGGAGCCACTCACAAAGTTTGTGCCACTTGTTGTTATGCTCGCCTATGACTCGCCCCCTTGCACTCTTGTTTTGAGATCAATCTCGAAGGAGGGGTGCAATAGATCTAATGGATCTGGTTATGATCCGCAATAGGTGGAAGGTAGAGCATTTTCCAGTTTTACCAGATGTAACGACAATCCACCTCGAAATTGGTTGATTAAATCAGAAGGGCTTTGTGTTGGACAACGAAATTCATTCATCGTGTTAATGAGGTGGTAGAACACGTATGTCGTTCCCCACAGACGGCGCCAATGATGAGAAGTGAATTTCGTGGTTACC
Organism: Echium plantagineum; assembly: GCA_003412495.2. NCBI lineage: Eukaryota > Viridiplantae > Streptophyta > Magnoliopsida > Boraginales > Boraginaceae > Echium > Echium plantagineum. Next base: position 37,164,139 of record CM016563.1, read on the forward strand.
CAATCGAGCCTTCTTCCTTTGGAGCTTGCTCGGTCCAATGAGAACCTGCAAAACAAAGGGGGGGCGCACCCCCCGATTACACTCCGACGCCCAACATTAGTATAATGTGTATAGGTATGTGAAAGGAGAATTGGGATTGAAGATTGTACCTTGAACCTAGAGGTCCTTTTATAGGGTGAAGGAGGTGGTCTCATATGTCTTCTTATCTATGTGGGAGAAGTATAGAAATATCCTTGTATCATTTGGATAGTTTAGTCGCTCCAAGTCGCCATCTTTGGGAGTTCATATCTCCCTCGATAGTTATTCGATTGGCTTGATCTTGGTATCGATGTAAAGCTCTCCGTATGTAGATTCCAGAAGTCTATAACTTGACTCCGGTTTATACAGGTATCAGCCCCGAAATGTAGAGCAAACCAGCCAGGTTCGTACCCATATTTTCGTGTCCACATCACCATAAAAAAACATTGTCTCTATCTAGTTAGTTTTTAAAAAAAATGTGCATATATCATATATTATGGGGTACTACTTATGTTTGCTTTCAGTTTATAAAAGATTTTTTTAGTTGTTTGATCCCTGAACTATGTTTATCTTATTTATGTCATTTAATCCAATTTTTATTATTTATATCATATTTTAAATGTAAAATGACTAAATGACTATGTTGTTTTTACCACGCTTTCTCCCCTATTTTATCCCGTCATCGTCTTCTTCAACACACCCGTCCCACCCGACCCCACCCCACCCCATCTACTCATCGACTCGACATCCTTAAATCAAACAATACTAGTTCGAATAGTTAAGGTAAGGTGGTTGAATAACTCTCAAATCCATTTACCTTTCAAATGTAATACAAATGATAAAAATTGGGTACAAAGACGTATAAACATAATCTAAGTGCACATTTAAATCATTACAAGTTTGAATTGGTATCATTTTGTGATCAATAATACAAAGAGTAGTGAGCACTGACATACAGTAATTTTATAGGTTGAACCGATGAGAAGATAAAACTTAAAAGTTAGTCTAGAAAAATGTAATTGAGGAATTTAGGTGAATTTATTATAATATTATTTAAATTTTATTTACTTATTTTTCTAATTATCATTTTAGCTTTTATTATATAGATTAAGAAAAAATAAAGTAGTCAAAAAATTAAAATGATAATTGATTGTGCTCATATCATTGAATAGTTGATAACATCAATTAAAAAAATAACAAAAATGTACAATGAAAATGTAAAACTACAATTAACGACTATGCTAGAACGACAACTAAAAGATTAAATAATTATAAAAAAACATTAAAATAGTAACTCAAAATTTAGATTAAAACAATAATTAAAAAAAAAGGGAAAAAGTATATAATATAGGTGAGGCCGTGAGGGTAATTAACCGATTCACAATTAAACTTAGATAAATACAAAAGTTTGATTTCCGAATAACTAGAAAAGTTCACCCAACTTCATCCCCTCATGCTCATCGTTGTTTTCAGTTTAGTCGGTATATCCTCATTTTTCGTCGTTCATAATATGATTTAAAATGTAAATATTCTTTATTTTACATGCAAAACCATTATAACAATTTAATATTTTAAAAATATATATTGTGACGAACCTAACAAGATTTCATAAGACTATATATATTATTTATCTTTTAATGATAATTCAAGATCGAATTTTATAAAATTTAACTAACAATAATTAAAATATACCAATCATTTATGAATGAAAGGAATATTAAATGTAATATTCCCATAACGTTACTTTGAGATTTTCGTAGAGTGAACAAAGATAAAAATAAAGGAATAGAAATAAAATATCACCATCATGACCCAGTCGGCAAGTCATTATCATATGAAATTCTAGATATTATTCGTGTTTTATACTATTCTTTAATGAAGCTACACGAGCCTCAAACTTCGTTAACCTTCTAGTTAACTCTTTTCTCTTTTTATAAGGGAAGTCTTGTCTCCCTTCTTTATGTTTTTTTTTTTGATAATTAAACCAGTGCATTAAACTTAAATTCTTGTAGCTTTGGAGTCATTACATCTGTTTAGCAAGAAATTACATTGATCTTTGAAAACATCATAAATAGAGTTGCTAATGTCAAATTTATCAAGGCCTTTGATATCTCCAGAATTGGTCGGAATCCACAAAATGTTGCAACAGGATCTCCGATCTTGATTAAGCAAAAAACAAAACTCCTTGTCTTGACGGATTACTTGAAAGTATCTATACCATGCCTGCGAAGTAATTCTGTCAGTAGTAATATAGAAATTATGATATTTGAACTCTTTAGCAATGAAAATAGCTGTTAAGATTCCTTAAACGATTCTATCCCTTGATATGTAATAAGGGGCAGTGTGAGATGGACAGTCTGTTTCTTCAATTAAATTGTGTTTTCCAAGATGAGAAAATACAATATTCCATTTTGGGTAATGATTGAAGGAGATACCAAGATACATTTTATTATCTCTAAGATGGCATCCTCTTGGACATGGATTATGTTTGGTGATGGGTATAATTTCTTTAAAGAGGAAGGAGGTGGGTTTCCAAAATTGATCTGTGCGGTTATCTTGAAATGAGTTGTCCGTGGGAGTGGACTTTGTTTGAGTTTTCAAGATTATCGTTTTTTTTGGCTTGGATATTGGATAGCCAGTTTTTGGATAAATTTTGAATTTGTGTTATGCTATAGGAAAGGTTAGGAGTGGAGTTGTTGAAAACAGCTTCATTTCTAGTGATCCAAATAACCCATAGAATACTCCCAAGAGTTATGAGATGCTAATTGTTTATGTTAGTGTAAAATATAGGAGAAATATTTTATTGATGATAATTGTTGGTGTTACTAATATATTATAAAGAATACTTATATTTATAGGTAAATATTATAATCCAAACATTATTATAACTCGAGCCCATGGTTGTGGGCTACTTGCCCACTAACCTCACACCCTCCCTCAAACTCATAATAATTTTATAAAACTTCTATGAGTTTGCAATAAACATTACAATATTGATAATAGTTAAAAATAAAAAACATAAATAAAATTCTACTCTTCAATGCGATAACCTTCAATGGTTGTGTAAACTGATACACCATTTGCTCACTCGGTGCTTAGGATCCTCCGTCGGTGCGTATAGGACTTGCCAGACAATGCGTATAGGACTCGCCAGACAATGCATATTGGACTCGCCAGACAATGCGTATAGACCTCGCCAGACAATATGTATCGAACTCGTCAGACAATGCATATAAGACTCGTCAGACAATGCATATCGAATTTGAAAACACCACTAAGTTTGAACTCGTAGTGTCAATGTATTACTTCTTAGATAGATTTTGAGCTCGTAATTTCGATGTATATCCACTTTAACTATTTTATCGATTACCACTACGTTTTGTTTATATTGGCCAATTGCCTATTCCCTAGTTATATATAAGGTATGTGTTATACAATAAGATTTATTCAAATTAATAATGATTTGTGAGAAATTAATAATTTTTTCTCCTATAATTAAGGAGATTGAGAACATGTGGTTTTAAAACAAATTTTAATTAGCCCCTTTCTTAGATATATACTTCCTTTCTTTTTTTTATTTGATGTTTTGACTTTTCACGATCACCAAGATACGATTTAGAACGAAAATATTATTAATTTTACATGCATAAAACTTACAAAAAATTGATATTTCAAAAATATAGATTGAAACGAATCTAACAAAATCTAACATGACTTTATTATTTCTTCTATACAAGTAAAAATTCATAATCAAAATCTTTTAAATTTTGCTTTCAAAAACTCTAAATATCAAGATTAAAAAGTCAGAGGGAGTATAAGATAAATGAGATTAAGTTCACATGAAGCAAATTAAGACGAATGCTAAATTTGATTTTTATCATTTCAATATTAGGAAGTAGGCCAGCCTGTGTACGGTTCCTTCCGGTTCGATTTTGAACAAAAAATTGAACCGGTCTAATCAGTTTTATGACAGACGGAATCGAAATCGGTTTGGTTCCAAACGGTTCAGTTCATGACGGTTTTAGGTCGGTTCTTTTTCGGTTTTGAGCCTAAAGTTGCGGACCTAAATTTGAGTTCGTTCATAGCTAATATTATTATTATTTTGGACTCAAATCTAAAGTGTAACGGCTCATTATAAAACTTATTTTGAAATTCATATACACATTCGTCATATGATACCACTTGTTAAACGCAAATACTATATACGGTACTTGTATACAGTACCCCAACTCTTATTCCCAAATTTGCCCAAATAAAATTTCATCATCAAAAAATTTCAATTCATTTGCAATTTATCACTCCCTCTCTAGAAGTGTGGGCTTCTTTTTTTTCGCTACAAAAGTCATATAAAACTATTAATTTCTTCTCCTTGATCACCAATTCCATTAATAAATAGATGATGATTGCTTCATGAACACGACAAGAGCTTTATCATAAAATCTCCCAGTTAAAGGTAATTTCATACACAATTTACTACTAAGTAATGGGTACATTGCAAAAACAGAAAAAGTTCAACCTTTTTTCACATAATTAATATGACATGTGTTCATATTCAAACAAAACGTTTGTATTCATTAAATCTTTAACTAATTGAAGACAACAAGTACTAATTAACCAAATATGATTACAACAACAAATGAACACAAACCAATAACAAAATAAATAAATAAATAAAAATAAAGGAGAGAGCAAAAAGGTCATATCTTTATTAGGAGAAATAACAACAAATACTTATGCAAAAAGGTCATATCTTTATTAGCAAAAAGGTCATATATTTATACTTCGATACTTAAATAGTGGATTTGATTCAAATCAAATACTCCCTCCACACAAGAAAGATTGTCCTGTTTGATATTCGAAAGTCAAAATTAACAAAATTTGTAGCTTTAGTAGACACAAACTTTTGATTTGAATCAAATCCGCTATTTAAGTATCGAAGTATAAAATACGCCTGATGCTTATACCCGCACGAAATTGTGGTGGTTGATGAATAGATGATGATTGTTTGAGCTTTGAGTTACCCATTCCAGATCTAAAATATGGTTGGTGTTCTAGAGAGGTTTTTTAATAGATCAAAGTTTAGAGAGAGACGAAATTTGATAAATGAGATTGAATAACGAGCAATGTTAAATCCTCTTGCTAATTATCCCTTACTAAGCTTAACTTTTCTACAAAAAATTAGTCATCGGTTCGGTTAGGTTTTTATCCGTTCTCCATAAACCGAACCGCATCGGCTCGGGTCCCTCAAATAAAGGTCGAAATAGGTTCCGTTCCGATTGGTTCCAAAAAGTTCAGTTATTTTCAATTCTATTTTGGTTCAATTAAAGTGATGGCTGAATAGGTTGGTGATATGGGATTAACAGTGATACAAGTTAAGCTAAAGATTTATCATTATATTCATGTATGATCGAAAAACTGTAAGGATTATGCTTTATTGGCAATAAAAACTAAGGACTCGATGCATCATTCGCACACCAATAACAGCTTCGATTAATATCTAAGATGAATCGAGTCCGTAATTTTTATTGTAAATAAAACACAATCCTTGATTGACTAATTAACATCACATAGATCAAATTAATCATTCAATAACAGTTTTGGGATCATATTTGAACATAATGTTGACTGACACGTGTAATCCGGATCATTCTAATCATCAGGAAATAATGGTTGAATGATTCGGTTAGTTAGTTGGTTTAGAAGTTAGTTAGAAGATAGTTTGTTAATGATTGAGTTAGTTGGTTAGTTATTAAAGAAGAGAGAGAAGCTGCCAAGTGTATCTATATATATGTATGTGGACCAATCAGGAGTTTTACTCAATAAGAAAGAAAATCCCCAAAATCCAAAATCAGATATTTTCCTTTTCCCTCCAAATTCATATCGTAATTTTCTCTCAAATCTAGCATCTCAATCTAATCAATTCTACACGATATTTGTTCGATCCTTATCAAATAACATGGTATCAGAGCTAGATAGTGAGTTCGAACGACAATTGCCACAAGATCATGGGGATTTTTTGCGAAATCGAAATGAGACATTTGATGATTCCATTCCAAATCAGTCTGATTTGAGGAATCGAGTTGAGAAATCAGTTAACCCAGCTGAGAATCAAGAGAATCCAGCAGCAAATTTCATGAATTTCATGAATCCAAACATGTCTGTGTTTCCCAGCTCCGATCCGTTGCAGCTACATCATTCAGATCATCCAAATTATGTTCTGTGCACTTCGTTATTGAATCAGAACAATTATCATCACTGGAGGAGATCGGTAGAGATCTCTCTAAGGGCGAAGAACAAAATAGTGTTTGTAAATGGAAGCTATGTTCGACCAATGGATCCGAATTTGGCTGATCAGTGGGATCGTTGTGATGGTATGGTTATCTCCTGGTTGTTACATTCAGTGGAACCTAGTATAGCAGAAAGCATAATATACTGTAAGACCTCTGCTGATATGTGGAAGCAGCTACATACTAGGTATGCTCAATCAAATCATGCTCGACTGTACCAGATCCAGAGAGATTTAGCTATGTCTTCTCAGGGGAATAAGTCCATCTCTGTGTATTTCATGACTCATCAGAAGCTGTGGGATGAGTACAACAACATGATTACTTCAGTTGATGCATCTGCAAGGTTTATGTCCACTGTGTTACAGCATCAACAAATAATACAATTGCTCATGGGTTTGAATGATGTGTACACTCCTATTAGAGGGTCAATTTTGATAATGAAGCCCTTTCCTGATTTGTCAGAAGTTCTGCAAATACGATTACAAGAAGAAAAGCAAAGGGAGATGGGAACAAATTCTCAAATGAACACTGAATCAGCTGCATTTTACTCTAACAAGCCTGTATATGGAAGGGGCAAGTCAAATTTTAACTATGGAAGAGAGAATTTTAATTCTGGAAAAGGTAGATTTGGGAACAATGAGATGCGTCCTAGGCCACAGTATTATTGTGATCATTGTAAAATTCCTGGACATTCCACTCAAAGATGCTTAAAACTCCATGGGAATCCTCAGAAGAGAACTGCAGCTATGGTCATGGACAGGACAAATGACAATCAGAATGAGAAGTTGTCCAACTTGGAGGCACAGGTAGATAAGTTGATGAATATGCTGAGTACTGGTGGAGCCACTGATCATATTAGCCCTGACATTTCACTGTTTGATTCATATAAACCCTTAGCTTATAGCAGTACTATTACTATTCCAGATGGCTCTTTGATTCCTATATTGCATATTGGCACCATTAAACTGTCTGATCACATAACTCTGAGTAATGTCTTGCACATACCTTCATTTCAGTATAACCTAATATCAGTTAGTAAACTGTGCAATGACCTCAAAGTTAATGTGGTGTTTAAACAAGCTCAATGCATATTACAGGACCATTCTCAGAGGGAAATTTCAGTGCTTGGTAAAGCTTCTAATGGCCTCTACATCCTGAACACACATGGTCTAATTGGTAGTCATGTTAAACCTGATGGCACTAATTTTCAAAACTATAATGCTTGTCATGTTAATTCTGTTTCTTCTATGCAAGGTGTTCATGCTGGAATCACCTCTGATGTAACATCTGTAAATGATTTGAATAAAGTTACATCCATGTCTTTTGGTTCAAAACTTGACTATAAGCATACTAAGGAGTCTCTATTATGGCATAGCAGGCTTGGACATCTTCCTCTTGATAGCATTGCTCATATTCCTAACATGCCTAAGTTTTCCTTCAAAACATTAGGTTATATTTGCCAAATTTGCCCAAAGGCCAAACAGTGTAGGAAGTTCTTTTCTTCCAGTCAAACTAAAACTAGCCAACCTTTTGAGCTTCTTCACATAGACACATGGGGGCCTTACCCTACCAAAACTTATAATGGCTACTCATACTTTTTGACCATAGTAGATGATTTCACAAGGACCACTTGGACTCACCTTCTCTCAACTAAAAGTAATGCCTTTCCCATTCTCAAAGCTTTTATTTCATATGCTCAGACTCAATTCAACACTAGAATTAAGGCCATCAGAAGTGACAATGCCCCCGAATTTTCAGGCAAATCTGCAATAGATTTTTATACTCAGTCAGACATTGTTCACCAATCTAGTTGTGTCTACACACCACAACAGAATGGTGTTGTAGAAAGAAAACACAAACACCTGCTAGAAACAGCCAGGGCTCTCCTATTTCAATCAAAACTTCCTGAACAATACTGGGGTGAGTGCTTGCTTACTGCAACTTACCTTATTAACAGATTCCCTTTGCCTTCTCTTGGCCACATTTCTCCTTACCAAAAGTTGTTTAACAAAGCACCAACATATGACCACCTAAGAACTTTTGGCTGTTTGTGCTATGTATCCACAATTAAAGATTTTAGAAAGAAATTTGACAGCAGGGCCAGAACTTGTGTTTTTATAGGATATCCATTTGGAAAGAAAGCCTATAAAGTCCTTGACATAGACAATTTTCAAGTTTTCACAACTAGGGATATTACTTTTCATGAGCAATGTTTCCCCTTCCTGTCACACAGCCTACCTAATGCCAATGTTCTTCCTGTTATACAAGATGACTATCCTCTGACATTGTACTATCCTGACCAAACAACAACTGTACTACCTACTATGCAAGAGGCTCCTCACATTTTTTCAAACTTAGAGGAGTGTCAGTCACCTACTGGTGATGCCACACCTTCCTCTATGCCTATTTTTAACAGTGGTTCTCAGCCAACTGATGTGAATGAGCATTCTGTTTCATCTGATCATTCACTTGTTGAGCTCAGAAAGTCCACTAGATTGCACAGGACACCTAATTACCTACAAGATTATGTGTGCTATGGTGTCCAGAGATCTGCAGATGCTAAGCTTGACACTGAGGTACTCTCTACTAATACTTCTTCTACTTTGCCTGTTTATATGCCTTCTTCACATCTTGTTGAACCTAAAACCTATAATCAAGCTGTTAAGAATCCTTTGTGGGTAGAAGCTATGGATAAAGAAATTCAGGCCCTGACTGACAATTGCACTTGGGAGTTTATGCCTCTACCATCTGGTAAGAACACAATTGCTAGTAAATGGGTTTTTAAGATAAAACTCAAAGCTGATGGGACTATTGAGAGGTACAAGGCTAGGCTTGTTGCCAAGGGCTTCACTCAGCAATATGGTGTTGATTATTTGGAGACATTTTCTCCTGTGGTAAAAATGGCAACTGTTAGGTGCATTTTATCTATATCTGTTGCTAACAATTGGCCTTTGTTTCAGTTAGACATAAACAATGCTTTTCTTCATGGTGATCTCCATGAAGAAGTTTATATGCAGCCTCCTCCTGGCATTAAAGCTCCTGTTGGTACAGTGTGTAGACTCAAGAAATCCTTGTATGGCCTCAAACAGGCTTCAAGACAGTGGTTTTCTAAACTGAGCAGTGCTCTTATACACCTTGGCTACTCTCAATCAAAAAATGACTACTCTCTCTACTATATTCACAATGAGGAAGGCACAATTCTGGTTGCTGTGTATGTTGATGATATTCTCATCACTGGCTCTAATTTGAAGGGGATAGCAGCATTGAAAACTCATCTACATGATACTTTCAGCATTAAGGATCTGGGTACTCTTCACTACTTCCTTGGCTTTGAAGTTAAACAGGCTGGGGAGTCTTTGTTTATGACACAGTCTAAGTTTGCTACTGAGTTGCTTAATGATAGTGGTTTGGATTTTGGAAGCAGTAAGACAAGAAGCTACTCCACACCTCTTCCACTTACAACTAAATTCAAACCTGATGAAGGAGAGTTACTGAAGAATGCTGAATATTATAGAAGTATGGTGGGCAAACTCAATTATTTGACCAATACTAGGCCTGATTTATCTTTCAGTGTCCAGGTATTGAGCCAGTTCATGCAGCAACCCAGGGATTCTCACTTGGCTGGTCTGGTTCATTTGTTACACTATGTTCATAACACAATTCATCAGGGCATAGTCATACATGGTTATAAGCAGCTCCTCTTGAAAGCTTTTTCAGATTCTGATTGGGCTTCATGTCCCACCACACGTAGATCTGTCACTGGCTACATTGTGACACTTGGAGACACTCCTATTTCTTGGAAAAGTAAGAAACAGAGTACTGTCAGCCGCAGTTCTGCCGAGGCCGAGTACAGAGCTCTAGCTCATGCTGCAGCAGAGGTTACATGGTTGGTTCGGCTGCTAGGAGATTTAGGTGTTCATGATCTCAAACCTGTTACTCTTCATTGTGACAATAGTTCTGCTATCCACATAGCTCGAAATCCTGTCTTCCATGAGCGTACGAAGCACATCGATATCGATTGTCACTTCACAAGGGAGAAGGTTCTTGAAGGTCTCATTTATCTTGCTCATCTGCCTACATCTGAGCAACTGGCTGACATATTAACAAAGATTCTGCCGTCTCCACAACATACTTATCTTCTATCCAAGCTTGGAGTTCATCCCCCTTCAAGCTTGCGGGGGGCTGTTGACTGACACGTGTAATCCGGATCATTCTAATCATCAGGAAATAATGGTTGAATGATTCGGTTAGTTAGTTGGTTTAGAAGTTAGTTAGAAGATAGTTTGTTAATGATTGAGTTAGTTGGTTAGTTATTAAAGAAGAGAGAGAAGCTGCCAAGTGTATCTATATATATGTATGTGGACCAATCAGGAGTTTTACTCAATAAGAAAGAAAATCCCCAAAATCCAAAATCAGATATTTTCCTTTTCCCTCCAAATTCATATCGTAATTTTCTCTCAAATCTAGCATCTCAATCTAATCAATTCTACACGATATTTGTTCGATCCTTATCAAATAACAGTTATCATATTCTTGTATCTTTAGAATTAATTGTACAAAATGTTCTTGCAACTTATTAGTAAGCATTAGGACTCCCAGTCCATGGTTTGTATTGTTAATGTATACTCTCTCTATTTTCAAATTTTTGATCATTTAGTCGAAAAGTATTTTAATAAGATTAAGAAAGATTACTGTTATACCCTACATAATATAAATAATTATCATCAAAAGTGAAAGCATACTCAAAAGCAAAAGCACTTTTGAAGGTGAAATTTTTTCTAAACAATCAAACATTATGAAACGGAGGGAGTGTTAGTTAACTAGTTATTATGAGAATTATAAATTTATTACACAAAAAGTTACTCCCTCGTCCCTTAATGATTGATACATTTTGACTTTCATGATTAACAAAACACGATTTAAAACGTAAATATCTCTTATTTTACATGCTGAAACATTATAAAAAGTTGATATTTTAAAAATATATATTGAAACAAATCTAACAAGATATCATATGACTATATAATTGAATGAGAATTCTTGATTAAATTTTGTAAAATTTACACAAAAATCAGTAAACTAATTATTTAGAGATAGAGAGAGTATTAAGTTTGAATTGATATTAAAATAGTACTCCCTCCGTTTATTTTTATTTGATTGTTTGGGGAAAAAGTACTTTATTAAGAGATTGTGAAAAATTACATTGGGATTGTAAAAATGTGTATTGGAATTGTAAAAAGGTGCATTGAAATAGTAAAAAGGTGCATTGGGATTGTAAAAAGTGCATTGAAATTGTAAACAATCAAATAAAAAGAAACATAGAAAAAATGCTCAAACAATCAAATAAAAAGAAACGGAGGGAGTATATTCTTTTGTCTAGTAAATTTGTAAGTTGAAGGATTATTACATTAATGACCATTCTAACAACTAATCATTTCTTAGCCATATGTAGCTCATATCTCTATCATCCAACGAAAAGGTGGCCAGACATATTCTCACCATTCAAATGCTGGAACAAGTAGTCGTCGAATAATTAGTTAATGATTGATCTTTGGCATATTATAACCTCAAGAATACGGGAGGTGTTGGGGCGGGGTAGGGTAGGGTGTGTTGAAGAAGAAGGGGTAAAATAAAATTTATGATAAACTTTATTTATTTAAGAAACTTTTTTTTATGTTAAATCATTTTAAAAAGTATCTTATAATTCTCATAATTATGTATTTTCTTTTTGTTCTTGTAATTGATGCATATTTTAATGTTCCAAGAATACATAAATAAAAAAAATAGTTGAGAGGATACATAAAAACAAAGTAGTTAGAGGTTAACGAATAAAAAGCCTAATAATTACACATGTAGTTCGACATAGGCTTGAATGCTTACATGATGCACCTCCCTATATTTGTTGTCTTGCAAAATTATTTTTTGGTTTGATTCAAATTATATGTCTTTTTCGTTTTTATGTGTCTAATTTTGATAACAACTAATTAGTTTTATGAAAATACTCTTACATGTCAAAATTTAGTTTTTTGAAAATACTCTTAAATATAAGTTTATCAATATTAATTTATATTTTTTGGATTAAAGAATAATAAATAATTGATGATCAAAGTTGGGCACACAAAAATGAAAACGACATAAACTGTGAATAGGAGGGAGTACCATGTCAACAACCTCTAATATGTCTTCGTCCTTGAATTATGGTCAATTTTTTAAAAATAAAAATCCCTTTTAGAATACTCCGTCCATTTTTTTTTATTTGATTGTTTGGGAAAAAAGTATTTTATTAAGAGATTATAAAAAATTACTTTGGGATTGTAAAAAGGTGCATTGGAATTGTAAAAAGGTGCATTTGAATTGTAAAATGTTGTATTGAAATTGTAAACAATCAAATATTTTAAAACAAGAAAAAAGCTCCAAACAATCAAATAAAAAGAAGCGGAGAGAGTATCATTTTATTAAATTGAAAAATAACGAGTCTTAAGAAAAGTTGCAAATATTGGAGGGATAGCAGGTGGTTTCTGAGTTTTGAGGAGGAGGAGGAAGAGGGGATGGGAATTTTTTATTTATAAATTCAAAGGTTTTTGTATGCGTAAATCTAGATTTAATCTTGTTAAAATTAAAATTAGGGGACAACTTGAAAAGAAATGAAAAAGAGTTCAATTTCTCGTTTGAAAAATAGTCATTTAGGAGGCATTTTGAAAGATGGGAAGCTATAGTTCCTCAATGAAAATAATCACAACACTTTTTAGTTCAACCAAGAAAATAATTTCAGCGCCCATAAGACATCACTCGAATGGTCACAGACTTTACTATAAGAGTGTGCTTCTCCATAAGTGCGGGGTTCAATCCACGACAGGTGCATGAGTAATTCTGCATTTGTTCAAGGGAAGACCTGCTTGTGGGTGGTTACGCAGAATCTGGGCACTTTTTTTTTTTTTGTAAATTACCAATGGAGTGAGTTTCGAACCCAGGACCTTCTGGTCACTAGCGAGAGCCTTTTCTACTAAGCTATTCGATTAACTCAGAATCTGGGCACTCTTGAGTTAGGTAACGAACCGTTAGAGGCACATCCAATTTTACCTCCTTTGTTAAATGATGAAATAGGCAAGCGGAAATGCGTAAGATGCGTGCACCATCTTTATAATAATAATAAAAAAAATTTGCCCACGGGGCATAGCTCAAATGGTAAGGGACTTCACGATAAGAGTGTGCTTCTCCACAAGTGTGTGGGTTCGATCCACGGCAGGTGCATGAGTAACTCTGCATTTGCTCAAGGGAAGATCTGCTCGTGGCTGGTTACCCAGCCTACTCTGGGCACTCTTGAGGTGGAGTACCGAGCCGCTAGAGACACATCCCGAATTCACCTCCTCTATTGGGCGATGGGCTAGCCAAACGGGGCGCCTTAAATGAGCGTCTCATTTAAAAAAGGAAAAAGAATTAAGTCTAATTAAATCTGAAAAGCCCGCTACAAACTTGCATTTATCTTTCGTCTCCTCTGTAGTCAAATCAGACATCACTAACTCAGCAATCTGTACAACTGAAACACTTGCCGACCACCTCCCCACCCCCACCCCAACCCCCACCCCCCACCCCCCACCCCCTATATGTGTATATATACAAGCATGGTGGGCAACTAAGTGAACGACCACACTTCTTTTTTGGCAAATAAATAACGTTTGTCGGCTTTGGGTATCTATTTAGATTCCCACACCACCTTCTTCTCTCTTCATCATACATCTTCACAATTATCTCAAACTATTTTTATTTTTTATTTTTCACTATTCATTTGTTATTTTCCCACCTATAATTGCTTCATTGAATCCAATCTTTTTGCCCAAACTCATATAACTTTCACAAAAAGTTGCTATTTTTTCAGTTGCAAACTTTCAAGAATCATAACAAAGGCCAAAAAGAATACTAATAAAAAATTTGAAATATTCCATCTATTTTATATGCCTCTTAGTGAAGAATAAAAAAAAAAATCCCATCTTTACTTTTCAAGAAGTAGGAACAACCCTTTTCAAGTTTTGCTATATTCTTTAGGAAAAACCTGTAAAGATTTAATTTTGTCCAGTTTGAAAACAACCCTTTTCAAGTTTTGCTATATTCTTTAGGAAAAACCTGTAAAGATTCAATTTTATCAATTTTCAAGAAAGTTTCAGAAGATGCCAAGATTTAGGATTTTGAGTTATTTATTAGTGATGTTAAGTTTGTTATTATTGGATTATGGTGGAAATATGTTGAGTGTTGAAGGGTTGGGTGTGAATTGGGGCACACAGGCAACACATGAGTTGCCCCCCAAAAGTGTTGTCCAGTTATTACAGGATAATGGTATAAACAAGGTGAAGCTTTTTGATGCAGATCAATCAACCATGACTGCTTTGGCTGGGACTGATATTGAGGTCATGGTTGCTATTCCTAATGATTTGCTTCTTCCTCTCAATGATTTTGAAAGAGCTAAAGAATGGGTTAGGAGCAATGTTACAAGATACACTTTCAATGGTGGTGTTAATATCAAGTAATTATTTTCACTTCCTACACTCTTTTCGTGTCATCTGGCGTCGGTTTTATGTTCTCCAGCTATTAGATATAGTAAAATGTGTCATCTGGAGTCGATTTTATATTCTCCCGCAATTAGATATAGTAAAATGTGTCATCTGGAGTCGATTTTATATTCTCCGGCTATTAGATATAGTAAAAATGTGTCATCTGGAGTCGGATTTTATATTCTCTTGCTATTAGTTGGCAATGGAATTTAAACAGAGAGGGAGATATGAGGGGGAGAGAGAGGCAGGGATGAACAAGAAAAATACACTTCTTGTATATTATGTTTCTTGACAGTATCCAACAAGAATTAGTATGCTTTATATATACAAGGACTCCTCAGCTAATGAAAGACTATTATACAGTTACACTAGCCTTTTTATCGCGGTTCGTTCAATACAGTATAGTACTGTGCTTCTTATATGTGAAGTAGTAGATAGGGGGTTAGCATACGGAATATTGCATCGCTTTGGCCTGCTTAGATGGGAGCCTCTTGCTTTGGAGCATGTAGTTGTTGTATATTCATTCCCTATAATGATTTTCAGTTTTAATAAAAATCTATATTTAACAAGAACATAATTTTCTTATGGTTCCATGTAGTGGTAATCATTCTTTTTGGTATGGTGATGTTTTTGTGATTAGCTAAGCATGTAATGTTGCACAGTTTTGGAAGAGGTGGTTGATGAAAGTGACTATTTTATTTGTGAATTTGTGTAGATGTATGAATTTGATAAATTGGTTATTGCCTAATTGGTGATATACTTAGTGGATTTGTAGATGTGTTTCTGCTGTTGAGATTTATTGAGTCGAGCTGGTAGATAAGTTAAGGTGCATCAGGAGTATGAGAATACTGCCATTCTGTTCCTATGTCGAGTACTTGAAATTAATTTCCTGGAAATACACATACCTAATCTTTTCTAAGTAGTATGTGTAGTTGAAGTTTGAGCAGAGGGGTTTAGTGTGAAACGTGGATATACTTTCACGCTTTACTTGGATCGTTTCAGCAAAATATTAATTACTATCACCCCTTCACTGAAACTAACTCCCTCTTTGTAGTTTTGTCTGTGAATTATAAAATTTTTTTTTTTTTTTAATCAAAGACAGCATAGAGTTCTCGCTAGCTGAAAGAAACTATAACCTCAGCAGTGGCTTAGCTAAAAAAAATTCATCCCCTGTTACAACGATGAAAGACACCTTCTCGTTCAGATTTTATGTCGTAATTTCGATACATAGGTTGCAGGGCAGATCATTTTAGTTAATGTTTTTCTATTGTTTGTAATTAAAGAAGACGAATTATCCTTCTGCTTTCTAATTCTGATTCATGCTCATTAGACAAAAGTTTAGTACAGAGCTCCATAGAGAGAATGTCTCTTGCATTATTCCGATAGTTGCATTATTTCTTAGTATTTCATCTAAAGATATAAGAGGCTATTATAGATATTATCTCAAAAATATGATCGGACAATTTTACCTCTGTGAATTTGCCTTAAAAAGTCAAACTTAACATCCTTCATAACGGAATGACAAGGTGGGGCACTTTTTGAAACATTTGTCATTGAGTGGGATATATTGAATGTGTGATCATATAGTGACATAGTGAGAAATATGTGTGGTCGAACGTGCCTTTAACCATGTATAGTTTATGTGAAGATGGTAATGCACAATCAATGTTGCATCTGGACAATCAATGTTGCATCTGGTGTTTTCCTCAGATGTTTCTTAATTCTCTTTTGTATTTCTTCTTATACTCTAAGCATGTTCATATTTGCCCTGTTGTATAATTAGATATTTCAACTATGTTATGTAACAGTGAGTTTGATCAGTCGCTTTGCCTGGTTTTTGCAGATATGTTGCCGTTGGTAATGAACCTTTTCTGACATCCTACAATGGTACATTTATACCTCTAACTTTCCCCGCTCTTCGGAATATCCAGACTGCACTAAATGATGCCGGGGTTGGATCCTCCATAAAAGCAACGGTGCCTACAAATGCTGATGTCTACTTTTCACCGCCAGAAAATTCAGTTCCTTCTGCTGGTCAATTTCGGGGAGACATACTAGATTATATGACTCAAATTGTGGAATTTTTGCATCAGAATAATGCACCCTTCACTATAAACATATACCCTTTCTTGAGTTTATATGCAGATGAACACTTCCCTGTCGACTTTGCCTTCTTTGATGGGGTAGCCCAGCCCATCGTGGATGGTAATATTCAATACACAAATGTCTTTGATGCCAACTTTGATACACTGGTTGCATCTCTCAGAGCACTTGGCTTCGGTGACATGCCTATTTTGGTTGGCGAAGTAGGATGGCCAACAGATGGAGACAGAAACGCTAATGTGGGTTATGCTCATAGGTTTTACAATGGGCTGTTACCTAGACTTGCACAAAACAAGGGAACTCCTCTTCGCCCAGGATATATAGAAGTGTACCTGTTTGGACTCATCGATGAGGATGCTAAAAGTGTAGCTCCAGGAAATTTCGAACGTCACTGGGGAATATTTAAATACGACGGGAAGCCAAAGTTCCCCATGGATATTTCTGGTCGAAATCAGCCAAATAAGTTTCTTGTGGCTGCCAAGAACGTTCATTATCTTCCAAAGAATTGGTGTGCTCTTAGATCAGATGCTGATCTTTCAGATGCACAGAAACTTGCAGACAACATAAATTATGCTTGCACATACGCGGATTGCACTGCTCTCGGGTATGGTGGGTCCTGTAGTGGTCTCGATACTGCTGGGAATGCATCTTACGCTTTTAACGCTTACTTCCAGGCTCAGAATCAAGACCCCAGGAGTTGTAATTTCGAGGGCCTAGCGGGAATTACAACGCAAAATATCTCTCGAGGAAGTTGCGACTTCGTTATTCAAATGGGCACCTCTTCTTCTTGGAGGTTGTTACCTTTCTCTTTGGCATTTCTAATGTCTTCAATGGTTTTATTGCTCTAGAAATTGATTTGTTAGTAGGTCATGTGCCATTTTGCTATTTTTATATTGGTATTTTTTTGAAGGAAATGATTTATACATTAAACTCTTGTACAATGTACACTTAGAATACATTGATATTCCATAAATACTCATCATTGTTTTGTTCATTGTCTCTTCATAGTGTTTTTTATCCGAAATTATTTGACATGTGTAAAAAGTTAGGGTCCCGTATAAATATTTGTTTGTATATTTTTGTCAATAGATTTATTTTGTACTTTATACAAATTTGATAACATCTTTTTGTACTTCTCATAAAGCTGATGTTTTATTTTTGTACTTTGTGCAAATATGTTGATATATTTTTTCAAATCTTCGATTGATCCTATTCTCAAAATTAACATCACACGACTAAAGCTATTGACATATTTTGTACATTCATTTAATTTTGATATTCACATTCAAAATTAAATGAATGTACAAATTTGATCACATTTTTTGTATTTTGTACAAATTCAATGTTGTATTTTTATATTTGTATATTATCTTTTGATATAATTTTGTATTTTGGTCCTTATAAAGAAGAATATAGGAAAGGGCAAATGATCGGGATGATTGCTTATGTTTGGGTGAGGGTCATGGTTGATCACCTATGTTTCAAATGATCCTAGTTGATTAGTTATGTTTCTACATCGATTTCAGTTATATTTTAGACCTAAAATTAGTTAAATATCACCTACTTACCTCCCTGGACTTGCACATGTAAATTTTCAGGGGTAGTTTAGTCATTTCAAGTCTTTTTCAATATTTTTTATAAAAAAGGAAATTGATAATATAAATAAATCGATTTATAAATATAATCAATAAAATCTTTTAAAATATAAGTGATCAACAAAAACTTTTTAAACCTAATAATTAACTAAAACTGTTTGAAGCATGAGTGATTCAAGTCTGATGAAGGTACCCTACATGATATGGCTAGAATATACTGTTCATTTTACACCATTATCATGTTCATCCAATACCATCTTCCAGGTCATGGATTATGCTAAAGAGCAGACTTACCAGGTTCAACATAAACAAATAAAGGAATTTTTAATGCTTTCTTAATTAGGAGAAGTCTATATTTTATTGAGCAAATTGCTGAAATAGTTTCCGAAAATAGGTTCAGGTCGCCTTTTGATCACAAAAAATGCAAAAGTTGTAAATCAATCCATGATATCAGCCAACGGTTGTAGATTGGTCCAACATTAAACGGCGCTGTTAAATGTGAACGGTCCACGCGCTTCGTAAGTTACACGCGTTGTTAATAAGTTAGAACGGTAATGATAGAATTAGCTTACTAGGAGTAAACTATAATGACCATTGGGGCGTTTAAAATTAACGCCTTCATTAAATTATGGACCAATTTGCAACTGTTGCCCAATATCGTGGACTGAGTTGCAACTTTTGTACTCTCGTTGACCAAAAGGCAACTTGAACCTACTTTTGGGGACCATTTCAACAATTTGCTCATATTCATGAAAAGTTGTCTCTCAACTGTTATAACGGCGGAAGGGAATTAACAATCGGATGCGAATCTTAGACAAAGAATCACGTAAAGTGCAGCAAAGTAAAGAATACCAAGAATTAACGTGGTATCCCTAACAATATGTTATGACTAATTCACGGGCTCCAAGCCACCAAACTTCAATATAATCCGAGAAATACAGTTACAGATGAGCTAAGCCTAGCTCCCAATGTAGATCACTGCACCTCCAGACGAATAGAATTAATGCCTACACTATTCCAAGAATAATATTATAAGAGACACTATTCTAAGCACCAACCCAAACTATCTCCTCTTACCCGAACAATCCGAAGAATGGATATACTACTACGAAGATTATCCTATCTATCTTGGACCTATTCTAAAGAGAGAATAATTATACAGAAATAGTTGCGTTAATGTTAAATAATAAAACCAACTAAATATTTGGTGCAAGTCTAAACAAAACACTTGACCTCCTTTTATAAGGCCAAGAGTTACCTCATTTTCATGAGTTGCCCGATGTGGACTCAAGACAAAATCCAACATCAACAAATAAGACTTCTTTTTTCAACACATATATAGTTTGTGTTCCAAACTGCTCTTCGGTTAAATTAGATCCATGACTCCCAAGCTTCCGCAAATTGATATAAGACCAAAAGCACTGAAGACTCCCACAAACTGTCCTCTAGAGAAGCCCTATAAATTAATAATTTATTATTTTAAAGAGTTTTTGCATAAATATATGTAGAGTTTAATGACATGAAGAGTTTAATGATATTACTACTATCATTGAGAGTTGATGATGAAGTTGAAGATGATACCGTGTGATAGTTCAGGTCTAACTGGGAGTGCTGTTGATGTGGTGTCCACTAAGTCCTGACTAGAACTATCGGGTGCAATAGGGCTCAAGATAACTTGGGTCCTTCGTGTTGAGATGGTTCTATTTGACCGGCGGTCTTGACCGTCTGCCTTGTGCCTGCTGGGACAAGTCCGATGTAATAGGGGTGGAATCCGTCGTACCTGAAAGTGTGGTCCTTGGGAGACCACAGACACTCCGATGATCAAATAAGTAATAGCACCGTTCAGGTAAGAGACAAGTATATCAAGTTCAGTTCTCAGATTACGTTACCTCAAATGAGAGACCCTGGCTACTATTTATAGAGAATAGAAGAGAGAGAAAGATGCGTACTTTCCTTCTAGAAACACGCGTCTGGGCTTGGCCCATAATAGCTGTAGGTTCTTTAGTCCGTACGGTCAAGGGCGGGCAGACAGCTGTAGTTCTTTCCTGACCGGTCCGTACACGAGGAGAAATCTTCAACCCTATCCATCCAGCCCAGCTCAAATCAAACCATAATCCATCATTGCCCCCTTATCTCTTGTTCGGCTATAAATAAGATATGTAACGTTTCCAAATCATCGCTCATGGATGACGATCAAGAGATAAATCAAGGTCTATTGGATCAATTTGATTTGTCGGTCTGGGATATCCGTCGATATCACTACGCGTGTCCAGTACGCGGTTCAGCCCTTTTTCTAGAAGGTCATTGGCTTATAAATAGTATGATTTCTCCCTCATTTGTACTTTACTTCATCTTCTTCACTGTTACTTCTGAAAATTCTATGAAATTTCCTCCTTCCCATTTTATCACATCTCGAAGTTCTTACCTTTTCCAGTTGTTGCTTGTTTGTTACAGGTAAGTATGATAATTTAAAAGTGTTCATCCCTTTTAATTCATGCATTTGTCTATTTAGGGCTGTTTAACCACTGTTCATCCTCTTTGTTGTCATGCCATTCTTTTGCCTGAGTTTAGGATCCCGTATTCCTTCATAGATCTAGGAATCTGAATAACCAGTACAGTTCTTATGGTTGCACACCATTATCCTACATAAAGGGTTCACCTTTTAGGATGAATCTTCTGAACTTTATCAGCTCGAAGGTCCTTCAATGGTGGATTTTAAGTTTCCAGATTCTTCAATGGCGGTTTATACGTTTATAGACTTTGCTTTTGCACGAACAAGTCGAAAATCCTCTTCAATGGCGGTTTCTAGGTTTATAGACTTTGCTTTTGCACGAACAAGTCAAAAATCCCCTTTTTGCCCTTGATTTATTGTTTTCAAAGTTGAATCCTTTCCAACTTCTTCGAATTTTCACAAATATTAATTGTTGTTTCAAAATTGATTTGAATCTGATAGAGAAGGTGTCTTTTCGATTTCTGCAATTGCATTTTCCCACCTTCATGCCTCTTCACTTTTTGAACCTTTGCATTTAATGCTCTGACAGTTACAGCTGTTATCATCATTACCTTTCTTGGGCGGGAAATCCATTTTCCTTTTCTCGTTGACCAACTCTGGATATAACTGACACGTGTGATTTCATTTTTCTTCTTTGACAGTTAAGGACATCAATCTGGACGGTGATAACAGCTCCGCATATCAATCAAACGACAACATGGTGCGCTCAGAGACTCCTACTTCACCTATTTCCGTGTCGAACAATTCCAATCCCCCTCCTTCTGTAGAACCCGTTAATGAGGTAGAACGACTTGACCCTGAAGTGATTGATCTATATCGTTATTGGGTTAGGTGTGGGGTAGCGGAGAGTGTCGTCGTGGGGGGCGACCTCAAAATTTCTTCTTCCTATGATCCCTTATCCAACCTGATCCCCATCGTCAGGGAATCCTTTTCCTGGGGCGCTCCTTCTTCTTCTGATAGTAGTCTTTTTCAGGATTCTGCCGCTCCGCCAGTTCCACCTCAGCCCAAAGCTGCAGGTGATCCCATTAAGAAAAAGAGGAAATTAACTAAAGGCGTTGGTACCTCCTCCGCGCCTTCTACTGCCCCAGGGGCTTCGCCCTCTGGATCCAAACGCACGGAGAACAGCACCGCAGGTATAACTCGCCTATTCATTGCACAATCTTCCACCTCCAATCTGACTAACTCCACCATTCGAAAAGTTAGGAAATATTTATCCATTCCCTCTTCAATTGAGCTTCGTCTCCCCTCAGCCGATGAATCCCTTTTTTCTTATGAGGAGGGCTGGACTCCCATTTTTTTTAGAATCCATGCATTTAGGGTTTAGACCGCCCTTTACCAATTTTGAGAACATTTTGCTTTATACCCTCCCAGCCGCTCCTGGCCAAATACATCCCTTCTCTGCTTTCGTCGTCACGATGTTCCAGGTAGCATGCCGAAGGGCGGGGTTATTTCCTTCTGTATTTCTCTTTAATGAGATGTACAAAGTCACCCAAAAAGACCTAATCTCTTTTACCCCCAAGAAAGAATGCAACTTTTTGGCAACCGCTAGACCCAATAAACTGAAGGTCAGTGTTTTTAATAAAAAGTGGTGCCTGATGAGAGGAGGTATGGGTAGTCATGTCCCTTTAGCCTGGACACCGCCTGGCGGTGTGACCGGGTTTAAGAAACGTAAAAGTTCCCCTGTGGACAAGGGTCATGTAGATATCCTCCGTACCATTTTTCCCCAAATCCTTCCTTGGCCGACATTTTGTGACGAAGGATTCCTAGCCCTGGCCGGTCTCATAAAAAGAAGATTCAACCCGGATGTCGATGTTCCTGTTACTTGGGGTACTTAACTCTTTTCATCCTCGTTATTGATCAGTCCTTTAGCAGAACTTCTAACCTTATATTACTTAATGTGCAGACGCGGTGTTGGACGCAGCCAAGAGCAGCCCTCCTCCCATCGATCTAGATTTTGAGAGCATGTTGGGGGTGCGTCAACCTATGTTCAAGGATGTAGAGTTGGTTCCTTCCTCGGCTCAAACATTTCCAGTCCCAGCCAGAGGGGATTCGTCCCAGGTCTCTCAACCACAAGGTAGGTTGAAAAGATCTGCGGTGAAGGAGGTTCCTAGGTCTTCCAAACGGCCTAAAACTTCTTCTCACACTGGCGGTGACGGAGCAACACCTTCCCAAGCTCCTGATCCTTCACAGTCCACCCCAGTGGATCCTCAGCCAGACCAAGGGGTGCCTTTAGCTCCAACGTCTCAGGCTGAGACCTCCACCGTTCCCCGGGTTCCTTCCACAGAGGCTTCTCCTGCAGACGCTCACGGGCCTGCTACAGAGGCAACCGTGGACCATGGGAACGACTTCTCTGTTCCTACTGACGCTCCTTCTGCACAGCCGGCCCCGGCTGGTCCTTCTCGGACCGTGAAGAGTAGGGAGCATAAGCCCCAACGATCGACACGGGCTCCCTCAAGCCTGAAGAACGTGGAGTACGATGGCAACTACGTCCGCGTTCCTTATACCTTGAAGGGTCCCAATTTGGCCATCACCAAAGATTTCTCTTGGAACAATCCTCGTGATGCCTTCAAAGCTTTAAAGCCGTTGATGCTCCGGAAGGAGGCTGCGAGCCCCGAAATACATGTTTCTCCGTTGGACAAATGTGCCAAGCATTTCCAACAAGCGTTGCAGGTATATCCCTTCCTTCGGATTTATCTTTAATTTTGTCAGTTAATGTGTCTAACTATTTTCTTGTATTTAGTGCCTAAACACTTCCTACTCCCTGGCCCGGGATGCCCTAGGGATGGAGCAGCTGAACAATCAACTCCATGACCGCTTGGAGGAGTCTGAGAAGTTCTGTGCCCAAGATAAGAAGACTTATCGGAGGCAAATTAAGAGACAGCGTGCTTTCAGCCATAAGACCTCGGCTCAACTTGAGGAATCCCTAGTCGCTCAGAGGGACATCTTGGCCAAGGAGAAGGATGAATTGATTGCTGAGAAGGAGGGTCTATATGGTCAAGTGACTGACCTGTCAGACCTTAAGGATGCAGCAGAGAAAAAAGCGGCTTTGCTGAACGATGAGCTTCGTCTGATGAAGGAGAAGTTAGAAGCCAGCGAGCGTCGTCGTCAGATCTCTGAGAAGGCCGCTTCCGATGCTCAAGCCTCCATAGGTCCGCAGGTGAAGGATGCCATGGCAAGGTTTATAGCCAGTCCTGCTCTTACCAAATATGTGGGTGAACAAGTGGGCGGCTTTTTCACAGACTTCGTCACCCGTCATACAGCCGAGTGTCCCTTGTTACCCGATGCTCAAGCCTCCATAGGTCCGCAGGTGAAGGATGCCATGGCAAGGTTTATAGCCAGTCCTGCTCTTACCAAATATGTGGGTGAACAAGTGGGCGGCTTTTTCACAGACTTCGTCACCCGTCATACAGCCGAGTGTCCCTTGTTACCCGAGCTTCTGGATAAGTATAAGACAGAGAAGCAGCTTGATCCTTCCTGGTTTAACCCTCAGTAGTTTTATTAGTATCTTTATATTTTGCTGTAATCGAGGATGCGTCTTTACGACCTGCACCTTTGTATATCCTCTTGATTAATGACATTGCTTTTCTTTCAAGACTTATCATTATTTATCATCGATGCTATATTCAGCCCTTGCCCCCTTGCAATAGGTGAATTTTTAATTTTCCTGTTGCACACACCTGTCGGAGCTCATTTTGAGTTTGCATCGTCCATCGTAAATAATGATTATTTACTTGGTTGTTCCATTAACCCAGCTTTAGTTATTATTGATTTGTTCCTCAAGCGATGAGGGCTTATGCCTTAATAACTAAATGGCTTTGTGCCTCAGATGATGAGGGCTTCTGCCTTAATAGGTAAGGGCTTTATGCCTCAGGCGATGAGGGCTTCTGCCTTAATAGATAAGGGCTTTATGTCTCAGCCGATGAGGGCTTCTGCCTTACTTGGTAAGGGCTTTGTGCCTCGGACGATGAGGGCTTATGCCTTACTTGGTAAGGGCTTTGTGCCTCTGACGATGAGGGCTTATGCCTTAGTAGTTAAGGGCTTTGTGCCTCTGACGATGAGGGCTTATGCCTTAGTAGTTAAGGGCTTTGTGCCTCTGACGATGAGGGCTTATGCCTTAGTAGTTAAGGGTTTTTTCCACTATGTCACTTGTATTTATCTGCATACAAACAAAAGTGATTTCATTAATTAAACAGTTGAACAATCATGAGTTTCCATGCCCCCTTGGGGTATTAATCATACATAATACTTGGCTAGATTTGTAATATGCCAAGTTCTTGGTACATCTGCACTGTCCATCTCCTGCAATTTGTATGTGCCCGGTCCCAGTATAGCAGCAATCCTGTACGGGCCATCCCATTTTGGGCTCAGCTTGTGCACCAGTTTAGGATAACTGATAGCGTACAACCTTAGGACAAGATCCCCTACTTTGAATTGTTTTCCTTTGACCCTCCTGTTATATGCTCTTGCCATCAACTGTTTGTATTTCTGGGCCCTGTATAAAGCTCTGTCCCTCCTTTCTTCTATGAAGTCCAAACTGGATCTCAAATCAGCATCGTTTGTATCAGAGTTGAACGGCCATTGTCTGATAGTTGGTAGGCCCACTTCGGCTGGTAATACTGCTTCAACACCGTAAACCAAGCTAAATGGCGTTTCTCCTGTGGCCTTGGATGGCGTTGTTCGCAGTGACCACAACACAATTGTGAGCTCTTCAATCCAAGTTCCCATTGACGCTCCACTCTGGACTAAGTTCTTTTTGATGCCGCTGAAGATCACCCTGTTCATGACCTCTACTTGTCCGTTTGCTTGCGGGTAGTATACCGGTGCGAATCGTTGTTCAATAGCATACTTGTCACAGAAGGATGCCAACGTTTTTCCTTCAAACTGTGTACCGTTATCGGAGACTAGCACCTTAGGGATTCCAAACCGAGTGACGATGTGCTTCCATACAAACTTAACCACCGCTTCCCCTGTGATCTTTCTTAGCGGTGCTGCTTCCACCCATTTGCTGAAGTAGTCCACTGCAACGATCACATATTCTATGAATCCCTTAGCCTTTGGCAATTTTCCTACTAGGTCGATGCCCCAGATTGCAAACGGTATAGGATTGAGAACCGGGGTCATATCTGTAGCTGGAGCTTGAGGGATTGCATGCAGTCGTTGACACGCATCACACCGTTTCACATATTCCACAGCGTCCTTATTGAGCGTTGGCCAAAAGTATCCCGTTCTAGCCACTTTCAGAGCTAACGGTCTGCCCCCTATGTTACTACCACACCATCCTTCGTGGACTTCTGCCAATATTTTAGGAATGTTGGATTCTGAGACACACAAGAGGAGTGGACCGTCCCAAGATTTCTTGTACAACTCCCCATCGATCATATGGTACCTAAAGCTTCGGCTCTGGATCTGTTTGGCTGTGACCTTGTCCTCCGGCAATTCTCCTTTGAGTAAGTATATAGCGATAGGTGTCCTCCAATCAGGTGTTTCATCCATGACCTATAGCACCGCTTGCCCCTCATACGCTGGTTGGTGACGGACCTCTACATACGTACCTTCTGGCAGTTCATCATAATAAGTGGTAGCTAACTGAGACAAATAGTCAGCCTCTTCATTATCACTCCTGGGAACATACTGAAAGATGATGTATGTGAACGTCGATGCCCTTGCTTTAGCAGTATTGTAGTATTTTCTGAGCGTTTCATTTTTGACCATGCTTGACTCATTCATCTGATCAACCACCAACTTAGAGTCTGCTCTTACTCTCAACTCTTTTATTCCCAAGGCTTGAGTAATCTCTAAACCTGCTATTATAGCTTCGTACTCAGCCTCGTTGTTAGTGGTTGTGAAAGTCAATCTAAGGGCATACTCCATTTTTATGTTGTCTGGACCCGTGATCACCATCCCCGCACCTGATCCTTTGTTGTTACGTGCACCGTCCACATTTAAAGTCCATTCTATCAGTCGATCAGCTTTTGCCGGTGCTGATATATGTTGTGGTTGCGGTAGTGTGCATTCATTTAGAAAATCAGCTAAGGCTTGGGCTTTCAGGCTCTTCCTTGGGGTGAATGTGATTTCAAACTCGCTCAGCTCTATTGCCCATGCGGTGAGTCTCCCTGATAGGGCTGGCTTCATGATCGTCTTCTTGAGCGGTTGGTCAGTTAATACCTCAATTGGGTGTGACTCAAAATAAACTTTCAATCTCCTAGCTGCTACCACCAAAGCCAACGCAAACTTGTCGATGACAGGGTAGTTTAGCTCCGCTCCTTTGAGGACATGACTTACATAGTAAATGGGTTTCTATCCTTCTTGATCCTCTCGTGTTAGTACTGCGCTGACCGCACCTTGTGAGACCGCTAAGTACAGCTGGAGCTTTTCACCTGTCAAAGGGTGTGAAAGTAGAGGAGGATTTCCCAAGTAGGTCTTTAGATCGTCAAAAGCCTGCTGGCATTCGTCATCCCAGTGGAATTTTTCCTTACTCATTTTTCTCAAATTTTGGAAGAATGGTAAATTCTTCTCCCCTGATTTTGAAATGAAGCGACTCAGCGCTGCCAGACAACCATTAAGTTTCATAATATCCTTGTAGCTTTTTGGAGGTTGCATATCGATCAAAGCTTTGATTTTATCAGGATTTGGTTCTATGCCTTTCTTGCTTATCATAAACCCCAGAAATTTTCCTGATGTGACTCCAAATGAACATTTTTCAGGGTTGAGACGGAGATGATGTTTACGGAGACGATGAAGGGTTTCCATTAAATTGGCTATGTGGTCCTCCTTGACTTTGCTCTTTACTAACATATCGTCCACATAGATTTCCATTTTTCGGCCTATTTGATCTGCAAATATCCCATTCACCATTCTCTGATATGTGGCTCCCGCATTCTTTAGCCCAAAAGGCATGACGGTCCAACAATAGAGTCCCTATTCAGTGATGAAGGCCGTTTTCTCTTCATCGTCCGGATACATCTTTATCTGATGATATCCTCTGGAAGCATCCATGAAGTCAAACACTTCATGGCCCGCGCTCCCATCTACCAACCTAGCCAGGAAAGGCAGTGGATAATAGTCTTTGGGACATGCCTTGTTTAAGCTGGTAAAATCTGTACACATCCGCCATGTTTTGTTAGGTTTTTTGACCAGGACAACATTGGCTATCCATTTAGGAAACTTAAGTTCTCTTATAGCACCGGCTTTTAATAGAGCATCCACCTCCGCTCGTATGACACTATTCTTTTCCTCATTAAATGTCCGTTTCCTTTGCTTTACCGGTGTGTACAGTGGGTCCACATATAATTTGTGCACCGCTAGTTTCATGTCTATTCCTGGCATCTCTTCCGGCCCCCAAGCGAAGACGTCCTCAAAGTTCTTTAAAACCTCTATCAGGATCGTTCTGTGATCCTCATCTAACCTTGTGCTGATCCTAAAGGTTTTATCTGGGAGGGCGTCGTTGAAAGGTATCTTTTCTATCTCCTCATGGGGAGTATACCGCTTTATAGGTTCCCTTTCTTTAGGGCTATTGTCCTCCTTAGGTCGGGCTTCTTGCTTCGTACTGTTGACCGCTAACGTTTGTTCCCTTGGCCTCTTCTCCCCTTTATTTGCTGAGGGAACCGACTTGAGGTAACAGATACGTGCCTTTTTCTAGTTGCCACACATTTCCCCTACACCGTTGTGAGTTGGGAGTTTTATCTTCAAGTGGACCGGAGATATTATAGCTTCCAAGGCCGTCAGTGTTGGTCGACCAATTATGCCATTATAGGACAAATCCTGTACATCCACTATGGTGAACTTAGTTAACACTGTTCGTGTGTGTGGTTTAGTGCCCATTGTTGGAAATTGATGTGTCAATTTCCTCAATTAGTGCCCGTGAACTATATCATCTATATATACGGTTCAACAACCGATAGTTATCTGAACTATCACTAGTCTCACCCGAGATAATGCCGGGGGTCATCGAATGGTAGACTAGGCTCTCACGATGATCTTCGGGATTCGTGTATACGGTCTTATACGTTGAATCCCGATGCCTTCGTTACTCGGGCTATGAGGTCACACACGTAACAATTACCGAAGATACTTTCGAGTAGTGACCCGAAAGTGAATAAGGGATTTGATCCATATTGAGGAATTTCGGTTCGATCGAGATCGTGTCCCGACCGAACCGATGGTGCGCCCGGAATTGGTTCCGGACACACCATTTGGGGTTTATGTATATATATATATGTGAGATATATATATATATATTATCATTTATTGAAATGATTTAATTAATTAATGAATTAATTAAATAAGATATGATTTAATTAATTAATTAAGATTAATTAATTTCATCATCATGAATGGTTGACATCTTGGTGGCTACTTTATGCCTTGGGAAGGCTTTGTAAGTCTTGGGAAGAACTCTTGTAAGAGAATCTTCCATGGACCAAGAGGCATTAACCATATGGATGGTTAATGTGTTTGTTTAGTGTATAATGTGTTTCATCATCCATTCTATATCATAAGATGAAATAGAATGGGTAGAGAATCAAGCTAAGTATCACACAACTCTTGTTAGAGAACAAAAACAAACACACACACTTCATCTTCAAACCCTCTAGCAAAACTCTAAGTGTTAGAGTATAGAAATTGTTCTATAGTTTGCTATAGTAGTTAGACTACACACTCCTCAATAACACACACTAGTCCAAGTGTGTCTTATTGCTATCTAAGGTATTGGTGTGGACTATTTCATAGTAGTTCCATATCACCTTGGTGATAGAAATTTCTTCAAGAAGAAAGCAAGGAGCAAGGTGTGGGGATAAGCACTTGAAGATCATATCGCTTCCGCTCACGCTTCAAAGGTATATCTTTGTAGCCACACTCTTTGATTATGTTAGTTGTAGCATATTCACACTATCTTTAAACATATACTTCTATGAGCTAGTTCTATTGTGTAAGTTCTAACGATCAACGAATTAGGGTTTTCTAGACATATGAACTATCGTAGTTCATTGTGTCTTGCAACCCCGGGATATTCCAACATGGTATCATGAGCTATATTACACGTTTAACATGTTCTAGAAGTGTTTAAAGTAGTACCATATAGAATATATGTCGATATATGAACCGTAGCCGATTTTCGTATTCGGAAAACCCTCCCCGACAAAACCTAAGTTCCGCGTGAGTCCAGGCAAGCCAAGGACACGGCTCCACTGGAACGCGCACCCACGGCTTTCCCTGGATACGGAACGCCCTGGCCCATAGCCTGGTTCGGCCCCCCTGGACGCGTCCTTGCACGTCCAAAGTCATTTGATGATTTCGAAACAAAACAAATCTATTAAGTCCAAAGTCATTTGATGATTATGGACGTTTTCGGTTTGTTATGGGTGATTTAGAGATTGTTTTGGAAATAATCTTATAAGTCCAAAACATTCTTTGAGAAGTTTAAAATAGTTTAAAATTAGCATGTATGTCAAAGTGTTGATTTTATCCTATCGGTACTAATTAAATTGTTTAATTGAGTATCGAAAGGAAGTGTGTGGTTTGAGTTATTATGAATTTCAAACCTTAAACTTATGCTAAGTCTCTTTGAATGTAATTGGGTTATTAGTTCAAAATGTTGAACTTATGGTAAAACTTCCGATAATTGGCTATGTTAGTTGTTGGACAACTAAAGGTTATGATATGCATATATGACTGTGATTCACATTATTTGAATGTGAGTATGTGTGTGAGTTGTGTGTTGCTTGTGTGTTTTATTCCATTCCTAGCATGTTTATGTGTTTTATGTATAATGTGTTATACATATATAAACTGTAGTCTGAATGGAATGGGGATTTGATATGGCCTAGTATTTATTCGAAATACAGTCTGCGTACTGTCCTTGATATTGAAATACGACGCATGTGTCGTTTTAAATTATTGTATTGTTATATCTTTTTCGCGGCGCATGTGCCATTTAATGCGAAAGTTGATTATGTAACAAGACATGAAGAGGTGGACTTGGAGCATGGCGATGTCCAAGAAGACGGAGACCAAGGACTTAGTTTAGAACTAGTTAGACTAGTTTTATTTAATGTCTTTTAGGCCATATCACGTCCCTTTAAAGTGTTTATTATTCATGCCATGTTTCATGCTTACATATATTTTCTTGAAGTATATGTATACCTTATGTGATATGCATGAAATGTGGATTACATGTTTAATCTAAACCCCTCCACGTAATAATTAAGTGTTTGCCAAACCTAAGTTCAAAGTTGTCAAACTTTCCTACGTTTCGGGTGGATCATCCCTAGATGGGCACTTTGATTCATAGGAATAGGAGGCAATGGGATTACATGCGCTACAGGTTAGCCCATCGAACCGGCAAATGTAATTCATCCCTTTATGGTGAACTAAGGTTGCTTAAAACGTGGCTACAGGTTAGCCCATCGAACCGGCCCGTTTGGCAAAGGAAGTCTATAGTGTCTTAAAACGACTAGTGGTAGACGCCAAGAGTCATATATAATCATTGGATGATTGATATATGATAGTCTAGTAGAACTTACCCATGGATTGGACTATGAGGATGATTGCGTGTGCCGCTCATACCCAAGTCCGTGGGGTCTTGGTATACTTGTACACTTCGAGGGGTTGTTGGTACTCGTATTATTGTTTCAAGCATGCTTTACTTGTATCGTATGTTTTACATATAAATTAAACTGAACGTCGTTTCATACTCGCATGTTTTAGATGGCAACTGCTAAGAAATCAACTTCAAACTCACTCCGATCTACACTTGAGAAGTGTAAACTCAATGGCAATAACTTCAACGACTGGTCTCGTAACTTGAGAATCGTTCTCAAGCACGAGAGAGTCGAATATGTTCTTAAGGAAGAACTTCCTCCTCCACCCCATGAGGATGCCGATGAGCTAGAACGTGGTGCATATGATGTACACGTGGACGATGCATTGGATGTCCAATGTCTCATGCTGGCCAACATGGAACCGAATCTTCAGATTCAGTTCGAAAATGTGGCAGCATATGACATGTACTGCAGACTGGAACAGATGTTCCAGAAGCGGGCAAGAAATGAGTGGTACGAAGCTGTTTGTGCCCTCATGGATTGCAAACTATCCTATGGTCAACAGGCCAGTCCTCATGTTCTCAAGATGATTGGGATCATCGAGAGACTTGAGTCTTTGGGAACTCAGTTTTCCAAGGATTTGGCTGTTGACATAATCCTCCGTTCCCTTCCTGACAAGTTTGGTAACTTTGTCATGAACTTCAACATGCATGACTTCGATAAGTCGTTGTCGGAGTTGCATAACATGATCAACACGGCTGATACTGCGTTGAAGGGTAGGAAGAGCTCTACCCCTACTCCCTCTGTTCTGATGATTCAGAACAAGAAGGCCTTTAAGAAAGGCAAGGGGAAATGGAAGGGAAAGGCCAAGACTGGAACAGTCAAGGCCCAGACTTCCAAAACTCCGGGTAAAGGTCCTAAGGGGACTGACCAGTGTCATTATTGTAATACACCTGGTCACTGGAAGAGGAACTGCAAGAAGTACCTCGAAGATAAGAAGAGTGGGACTCTTCCGACAGGTATATTCGTTATTGAAGCTTTCATCACCTCCAATAACTCTACTTGGGTACTTGACTCAGGATGTGGTTCTCATATTTGTCGAAATATGCAGGTACTACATGACAGTAGAGCCCTTCGGAAGGGAGAGGTGGACTTGCGGGTAGGCAATGGAGCAAAGGTTGCTGCAGTTGCCGTGGGCAAGATAGATTTAAAACTACCATCCGGGATGGTCTTAGTTTTAAATAATGTATATTGTATTCCTACTATTTCTAGAAATATTATTTCCATATCTGTTTTGAACAATGATGGTTTTACCATCCTTATGGAAAGGAATATATGTTCTATTAATCGTGATGGTTTACTTTATGCAAAAGCTTCAAACCAAAATGGTCTTTTCATACTAGATGAGGACCATGAGGTATATAACGTAAATATTAAAAGGAACAAGCCTAACGACTTGAATCCTACCTACCTATGGCATTGCAGACTTGGTCATATAAATGAAAATCGCATCAAGAAACTCCACGAAAGTGGAATTATTGAGTCACTTGATTTTGAATCATATGACCAATGCGAATCATGCCTTTTGGGCAAGATGACCAAATCACCTTTCACTGGAACGAGTGAAAGGGCAAGTGATTTATTGGGGATAATACATACCGATGTATGTGGTCCAATGAACACTCCTGCAAGAGGTGGTTTTCCCTACTTCATTACCTTCACGGATGACTTTAGCCGTTATGGCTATGTCTATCTAATGAAGCACAAGAGTGAAGCCTTTGAAAAGTTCAAAGAATTGCAAAATGAAGTAGAGGATCAACTCGGCAAGACTATTAAGACTCTTCGATCCGATCGAGGAGGCGAATATATGAGCCACGAGTTTGACGCTCCTCTTAGAGATTGTGGAATTGTTTCACAACTCACACCGGCCGGAACACCACAGCATAATGGTGTGTCTGAAAGGAGGAATCGCACTCTGTTAGACAGCTTGCGATCCATGATGAGTCGAACTGACCTACATGTCAGCTTCTGGGGTTACGCGTTGCAAACTGCCGCACTTACCTTAAATAATTGTCCAACCAAGTCAGCTGAGAAAGTACCATATGAGATGTGGTTTGGGAAACGTCCCAAGATTAGCTTCCTCAGGGTTTGGGGTTGCTTGGCCTACGTCAAGAAATTGAACGTAGACAAGCTAGGCCCAAAGGCTGACTTGTGCCATTTCATTGGTTATCCAAAGGAAACCAAAGGGTATTATTTCTACCTTAAGCCAGAAAATAAGATTTTCGTGGCTAGGACAGCACATTTCGTTGAGAAAGAGTTCTTATCAGGAAATGTCAGAAATACGGTACAACTTGAAGAAGTTCAAGATGATGAGCCGAATGAGTTAATGAACTCATTCGACACGTTTAATGAGCAAGTTGAGTTGTCGAACTCAAGAAACTCATTGAATGAGAGAGATGGGTTATTGAACCCAAGTGTCTCATCAAATGAGCAAGTCGAGTTAACGAACTCGGCAGGCTCACTTCAGGAAGTAGATCCTCCATTCATGATGGATCCTATCTTGGACCCTAGATCCACGGTAGATGAAACTCCTGAAGAAGTACCGACCCTTAGGAAATCCAGTAGGACTCGTCATGTTCCCGATAGATGGTATGGGGAATCCTTCTTGATAGAAGACGACGAGCCTTATACTTATGGAGCCGCAATGAAAGGGCCAGATAGCGAGTCATGGCTTGAAGCCATGAAATCCGAGATAGACTCTATGTACCAGAATGATGTCTGGACATTGGTTCACTTACCCGAAGGTGCTAGACCTATCGAGTGTAAGTGGGTCTTTAAGAAAAAGCTTGATAAAGATGGAAATGTCCATGTTTATAAGGCTAGACTAGTGGCGAAGGGTTTCAAACAAATTCATGGTATTGACTATGATGAAACCTACTCACCGGTAGTCATGTTCAAGTCTATTCGGATCCTCTTAACCATTGCCGCATATTATGACTATGAGATATGGCAAATGGATGTAAAGACCGCTTTCCTTAATGGAAACCTTGAGGAGGATGTGTACATGACACAACCTCCAGGCTTTACATGTCCAAAAGGACCCAAGAAGGTATGTAAGCTTCAGAGATCCATTTATGGACTCAAGCAAGCTTCTCGTAGTTGGAACCTCCGATTCAATGAAGCAATTAAAGAATTTGGCTTCATTCAGAATGAGGAGGATGCTTGTGTATACAAGAAGGTAAGTGGGAGCCACATTGCATTTATAGTCCTGTATGTAGATGACATACTGATCATTGGAAACAAAAAACCACTCTTTGAGTCAGTCAAGAGATGGTTGTGTAAGTGTTTCTCGATGAAGGACTTAGGAGAGGCGCAGTATATCCTTGAAATCAAGATATATCGGGATCGAGCCAATAGGTTGATTGGCCTGAGACAGGACACTTATATTGATAAGGTTCTGAGACGATTCGATATGATCGATTCCAAAAAGGGAATACTGCCTATGACAACTGGCACTATTCTCGGCAAAAGTCAGTGCCCCACCACTGACGTCGAGAAGGAGAACATGAGTAGAGTCCCGTATGCTTCAGCCATAGACCAGACGTATGCCATGTTGTGCACTAGACCAGACGTATCGTACGCTCTGAGTCTGACCAGCCGATATCAAGCGAATCCAGGCAACAGCCATTGGACCGCTGTGAAATCTATCCTTAAGTACTTGAGAAGGACTAAGGATATGTTTCTGGTATATGGCGGAGATGAGGAGTTGATTGCAGAAGGTTTCACCGATGCCTGTTTCCAAACCGATCGAGACGATTTTCGTTCTCAAACCGGGTTTGTATTCTGCCTGAACGGTGGAGCCATATGTTGGAAGAGTTCCAAGCAGGACACAGTTGCAGATTCTACTACGGAGGCCGAGTACATTGCAGCTTCTGAAGCAGCCAAGGAGGCATGTTGGCTTAAGAAGTTTATGACTGAGCTTGGGGTAGTTCCTAGCGCTGATGGTCCAATTGAGTTGTTATGTGATAACACTGGAGCCATAGCACAGGCTAAGGAACCCAGGGCTCATCATAAGTCCAAGCATGTCCTCAGGAAGTATCACCTCGTCCGTGAAATGTTCCAGAGAGGTGACATCAAAGTATCCAAAGTAGATACAGACGACAACGCAGCTGATCCCTTGACTAAACCATTGCCTCAGACCAAACATGAGTTCCATACTTCAGCTATTGGACTTAGACTTAGGTCCGAGTGGTCTTAGTCTTAGTGGGAGCTTTATTTCAGTTTATTTGATTTATATGTATGAAGTATACTTTTGTAAAACTCTTATTGTTGAATAAAAGTATTACTTCTTGTTTATTGATTGCCTATTCTTTTATAGTACTTGAATAAACAATTGAATATTTAATCATAGTTGTATGATAAATATTTTAATTCCCATGTAATCACGAGTTCTTGAAGAGGAGCCAATAAGTGTATTGGCTAAGGAACCCCTTTTTCAAGACAAGAACTATGGTGATTACATTGTCCCTAGTGGTATGTCCCGGCGTTTTGGGAACGGACACAACCAAACTAGTGTGTAATGATTCGTTTGACTTTGTTTCTTAAGTCAAAAGGATGGTCCAAATCATTACATGGGTTCATTGTCAAGAGAGTCTTGACATGGTACTGGACAGTGACCGTTGTGAAATTATAGAAGAGATCTTGTGTCCTATATTTCACACGAGCCATATGATAGAGGTTCTGAGACCTACATGCATATCATTCTCATGCTACGTGAGCATGAGGCTTTGACTACTTCCGGACCCATCCGTTACTGGTGGTAATGGGGTACGTTGGGTCTTATGTGAATGTAGTGGTGAGATGATCGGTGATGCATTGGTAGGGTCTTTGTCCACCCTGGTATACAGGGAAGGTTTTTCTGGCCACTCGGAGAGTGAGTCTTACTTATGAATTCACCCGTTATGAACGGGAGTGAGACTATCTCGTGTTCCGAGAAATTATGTCATAGGAGTTGGCGACACGCTTTCTTGCTTTAGCCTATGACGAAAACCGAGGACAAAGGGAATCATGTGACAAGGATGCAAGTGTACATCCAAGACATTGGTAATAGTCCAAGGGCAAGTGGGAGTGTTGGAAATTGATGTGTCAATTTCCTCAATTAGTGCCCGTGAACTATATCATCTATATATACGGTTCAACAACCGATAGTTATCTGAACTATCAGTAGTCTCACCCGAGATAATGCCGGGGGTCATCGAATGGTAGACTAGGCTCTCACGATGATCTTCGGGATTCGTGTATACGGTCTTATACGTTGAATCCCGATGCCTTCGTTACTCGGGCTATGAGGTCACACACGTAACAATTACCGAAGATACTTTCGAGTAGTGACCCGAAAGTGAATAAGGGATTTGATCCATATTGAGGAATTTCGGTTCGATCGAGATCGTGTCCCGACCGAACCGATGGTGCGCCCGGAATTGGTTCCGGACACACCATTTGGGGTTATGTATATATATATATGTGAGATATGTATATATATATATATATATATATATATATATATATATATATTATCATTTATTGAAATGATTTAATTAATTAATGAATTAATTAAATAAGATATGATTTAATTAATTAATTAAGATTAATTAATTCCATCATCATGAAAGGTTGACATCTTGGTGGCTACTTTATGCCTTGGGAAGGCTTTGTAAGTCTTGGGAAGAACTCTTGTAAGAGAATCTTCCATGGACCAAGAGGCATTAACCATATGGATGGTTAATGTGTTTGTTTAGTGTATAATGTGTTTCATCATCCATTCTATATCATAAGATGATATAGAATGGGTAGAGAATCAAGCTAAGTATCACACAACTCTTGTTAGAGAACAAAAACAAACACACACACTTCATCTTCAAACCCTCTAGCAAAACTCTAAGTGTTAGAGTATAGAAATTGTTCTATAGTTTGCTATAGTAGTTAGACTACACACTCCTCAATAACACACTAGTCCAAGTGTGTCTTATTGCTATCTAAGGTATTGGTGTGGACTATTTCATAGTAGTTCCATATCACCTTGGTGATAGAAATTTCTTCAAGAAGAAAGCAAGGAGCAAGGTGTGGGGATAAGCACTTGAAGATCATATCGCTTCCGCTCACGCTTCAAAGGTATATCTTTGTAGCCACACTCTTTGATTATGTTAGTTGTAGCATATTTACACTATCTTTAAACATATACTTCTATGAGCTAGTTCTATTGTGTAAGTTCTAACGATCAACGAATTAGGGTTTTCTAGACATATGAACTATCGTAGTTCATTGTGTCTTGCAACCCCGGGATATTCCAACATCGTGACCTCCAATGCCACTATTCCCAAATGTTGTATTGAATGTCCTGTGAACCCTGTTAAGGATGTGTTCACCGGTTGGATTTTGCTCCGGGGTAAGTGGAGTTGATCAAAGGTTGATAAATACAGAATATCACAGGAACTTCCTGTGTCAACCAGCATACGGTCCACCGTAGCAATGCCTATCATAGGCTTAATCACTATGGGATCCTCATGTGGAGTTTCAATTCCCACCATGTCTTCTCCGCTGAATGTGATGACCGTGTCTTTCGGGGCCCCATGGGAGCTGAAAGAGTACACCTCTCTTCGGGCATAATTTTTTCGTGCATTCCTGGAGTCCCCTCCCCCAGACGGTCCTCCAGAAATAGTTGCAATATGTTGCGTTGCTGCCGGTGGACTATTTCTTTCTTTTTTCACCCTATCCTGATTATAGGGTTTCTTGTAAGTATTGCGGCCCTTGCCTTTTTATCATCGGTGAACTCTCTCAAATAACCCCGTTTGAGTAGGTTCTCAATCTCCTTTTCCAAGGTGCGGCATTCATTTGTGTTATGACCATGTTCCCGATGATACTCACAATATTTAGTCCGATATCTTTTGGATGGGGCGGTGTGAGTCCTTGCTGGCACAGGAAGCAATCCTTTATCCTCAATTTGAGAATACACCTCCGCCATTGAGACATTCAACTGTTTTAAAGCAATTGGATTGCTTTTAGCGGTATCGTTCTTGTTGAATTGGCGGTGAGGTTGAGGGGAATAAGGTCGTTTTCCATATGAGGTAATGCTAGATGGAAAGTCGGAGCCACGAGACCGCTGCAATCGTTCCCAAACTCTTGGTCGTTGAGGTGATTTTGGCTTATCCTTCCTTAACACCGAGTCCCTCAGATCCTTGGACCGCTTCTTCCAAGTCAATATATTTCTTGACCGTTGCCGTCAGCTGGTCTTTTCCAAGTGGGACATCCAAAATCAAGGCCTTTTTTAGATCACCCATGTTCAAGCCTTTGAAAAATGCCATATAGGCCACCTTATGGTCCACCCTCGGTATGGTCAGCAACTTATCGTTGTACCTTTTGTGGTACTCCTTAAGTGTTTCTTTCGGTCCTTGTTCCAGGTCCATTAATATTCGTTCATCCTCCACTCTGGTTATGGACGAACTGAACCTGGAAAGAAATGCAGCGGCTGTATCTTGGTAGCTGTCGATGGAATTCTGTGGCAGCTCCATATACCAGTCCAATGCTTTGCCAGTTAAGCTATTGGCAAATGTTTTGGCATAGATGTCCGGTTCGTTGGACGTCATCATAATCTGGCACATATATCCCTGAAGATGCTTCTGGGCATCGCCAGTGCCATTGTACTGATTAAATTGTGGCAATACAAAGGCTGGTGGTAGAGGCACCTGCTGGAGGCGTGTTGTAAATGGCATCTTTGTTTTTGGTACAATGTGTGCCATTGTGTGCTTCGGTGTCAGTGAATCGATCACCTTTTCCATCTTATCGAACCGTTCTTGGAACATTTTGGTTATCTGTTCCTCTACCGATAACTGAGTTGCAGGCACCTCCCTCGGAGGTGGTGCGGGTCGGTTAGACCTCTCAGACGATGCTCTACGGGCACGTGTTTGGACCGGAGGATCTTTTGGAGTTGCAAGCACCTCTACCTGAGATGATGCGGGTCGGTTAGACCTCTCCTGCCCCCTGTACGTTTCCTTGTGATTGGGATATTGGCTATCGTACAGGGGGTCGTATGTCTCGTCCTCCTCCTCATTGTAGTCGTCCTCATCATAGTCGTCTGCATAAGCATCATCGTCCTCGTTGTTATATTGTGGGTGAGGATGATGTTCCGGTTCCTCGTGGTATGGCTCTTTGCCTGGACGATGAGGAACATACGCAGAAGTTTCTGCCACCCTGGGGCGACGTAATGGCCTAGGTAGCTCTTGTTGTTGACGAGCTGTCATTAACTCCTGAACTCGCCTTTGAATTTCTGCCTCCACCTCTGGAGGGAATTCTTTTGGTAAGGCAGTTGCTGGAGTATTTTGATCAGCTTGTGGTAGAGTGTTATCCATGGATGTTGGTTGAGCTTGTGTTTTTGTACCGATATCCACAGACGGCGCCAATGATAGTTCATGTGTAACTGGGAGTGCTGTTGATGTGGTGTCCACTAAGTCCTGATTAGAACTATCGGGTGCTATAGGGCTCAAGATGACTTGGGTCCTTCGTGTTGAGATGGTTCTCTTGACCGGCGGTCTTGACCGTCTGCCTTGTGCCTGCTGGGATAAGTCCGATGTAATAGGGGTGGAATCCGTCGTACCTGAAAGTGTGATCCTTGGGAGACCACAGACACTCCGACGATCAAGTAAGTAATAGCACCGTTCAGGTAAGAGACAAGTATATCAAGTTCAGTTCTCAGATTACGTTACCTCAAATGAGAGACCCTGGCTACTATTTATAGAGAATAGAAGAGAGAGAAAGATGCGTACTTTCCTTCTAGAAACACGCGTCTGGGCTTGGCCCATAACAGCTGTAGGTTCTTTAGTCCGTACGGTCAAGGTCGGGCAGACAGCTGTAGTTCTTTCCTGACCGGTCCGTACACGAGGAGAAATCTTCAACCCTATCCATCCAGCCCAGCTCAAATCAAACCATAATCCATCACCGTGTCTTTGGAACCTGTTACCCGAAAGGAAGTACTTTTGGCATCTATTTCACAAATTTATGTCACAATTCGAAAACACAACAACGGAATTAATGGATGCAATAAGAAAAATTAGAGATGAACTCCAATGTGATTTGACCTTTAAGAAAAACAATTTACTATAGAGTCATATTTTAAATAAATTGTAATTATATTAAATCAATTTATAAGGATTATTAATTTATAATTTTCGTGGGACCTTATATTATAAAGGAATTTTAAAAAAAAGGTATTATCTTATTATTTTATCGATTTCGTTACTTTTTTTAATTAGCCCAAATTAAAATCGGACAAATTTATTATGTTAGAGAGATTATTAATTTATAAAATATTAATTTTATAGACGTTTTAGTGTAATTAGTAGGTACAAGGTACTCGTGAATGTACCATTATTTATTGCACCATAATTTGCTTCATTAGTGGCCAACATCAGAGTTTCGAATGTCCCATACTTTGACGCGAATAAGCCCTTCGTTTTTCTTTTTTTTTTGAAAAAGGGTACCTTAATTTTATTAATATATACGAATAATACAATCATGAAATATCAATATAATTGGTAAACTCGCAAATTCAAGGAAAGAGGAGACTAGCATCAAACTAGTGAGAGAATCCATCTCTCTAACTAATTTCGTTGCTAGCAAGAGGAATCAAACTCGAAACCTCCGCTAGAGGTGTCAGCATGCTTGCCACAGGGACAAGTTATCTTGACGCGAATAAGCCCTTTGTGAATTAGTTATTATGGGACATGCCATACTTTGATGTTGGCCACTAACGAAGCAGATTATTGCGCAAGAATGGTACATATATACACAAGTACCCCTATAGCAGCTGGTATGGATGTCGACAATGATACTTTTCATCATATGGTTAGTGTGTTTGATGGTTCATTGCATGAAGCCTTTCCCATGATTAATCGAAGCTAAGTTGATTCATCGTATATCTTGTTTCTTAGCTTCACATATGGCCTATGAGTTGCTTCTGGACTCCAGGCAGGCCATTGCTTTAGATGTTGAGCTACTAGTAATAAAACATACATTTCATATTTTGCATGAGCAGGGAATTCTTACCTCTCCTTTGTGGGACTTCTCTAGAGGACAGTTTGTGGGAGTCCTCAATGCTCTTGAAATTTATATTCATCATGCTAGAGCTCGATAGTCATGGATTGTTTTTAACCGAAAAGCAGTTTGAAAAACATACTATATATGTTTTAGATTCAAGAATTGAGGATTAATTCAGCTCAATTGATTAAAATTGATGAAGATTAAAACTAGGGTTCTTAATGAAAAAATTGGGGAAAAACAGAAAATAAAAGGGAAGAAAGAAAGGAGACAAAGTTTGCTTCTATCATTGCATTGATTTCCTGAATATTCGAAAATGATTGTGTAATTAACTATGATGAATATTCCATCATTAAATACACATCAAGACAAATAGAAAGAGGCCACATGAGTCCTTTCTAACTAACTGAATCAATCCTCACCATACAACACATTAATGAAAATCAACGATCAGATCTTCACCACATGTTGAATCTTATCCACTCTTCAGGTCATAGGTTCGAACACCATTTTCAGCACAAAACATGATTTAATTTTTCACCCTCTTCTCAAGATGAACCATGGATCCAAAATTCATCTTGGACAACAATGGCATCATCACTTGTGCTGGCAACATCTTGGTGAAAACATCAGCGACTTGCTGTTTAGTAGGAATGTACTATGGTTTGACAAAACCACTCTAATATTGATCTCTTACAGTGTGGCAATCCATCTCTATATGTTTAGTCCTCTCATGGAATATAGAATTTTCTGTAATGAGTATTGTTGATTGATTGTCACACCATATCTTGATAGGGTTAGGAACATCTATGGACAGATCACCCAGAACATAGTTTTCCCACATTAGTTCACAAACAGCATATGCAAGGCTTCTATATTCTGCTTCTGATGAGCTTCTGGAGACTGTATTTTGTTTCTTTGATTTCCAAGCTATCAGTGATCCTCCAAGCATTACACAATATCCACTAATGGATCTTCTAGTGATCTTACATCTTGCCCAATCTGCATCACAGTAAGCTTCTAATTTGAGCTCTGCCTTTGAAGAATAAAACAATCCATGTTGTAAAGTTCCCTAGAGATACTTTACAATGTATAATGCTGCATTCCAGTGATTCACAGTAGGTTGCTTCACAAATTCACTCAGATGGTGTACTGCATGGGTGAGGTCTGGTCTTGTAAAATCCAGGTACAATAATCTCCCAATAAGTCTTCTATAAGTGCTGGCATCTGTCACTATATGAGATTCTGGATCATATGCTTCCCAGTTATGTGGAAGTGGAGATGCAACTAATTTACATTGATCCATCTTAAGATCCTTGACAATATCAGCATCATATTTTGTCTGTGTCAAATACATTCCCTTCTCAGATCTTGTGGTCTGTATTCCCAAGAAATATTTTGCTTCTCCCATGTCCTTTATGGTGAATTTTTCATGTAGGAAAGACTTGAATGCTTCAATGTCTGATAGAGATGATCCTGCTACTAATATGTCATCAACATATACCACAAGTACCATAAATCTATGTGAATCTTGCAAGATAAATAAGCAATTATCAAAACTGGATTACTTAAAACCATAAATTCCCAGCTGCAAAGTGAATTCTTGATTCCACTGTCTTGAAGCCTGTTTCAGGCCATACAGTGACTTCACTAATTTGCAAACCTGACCTTGCTTAGCTTTTGTATATCCTTCAGGCACTTGCATATAGACCTCTTCATCTAAATGCCCATGAAGAAAGGCATTATTGACATCCAATTGATGTATGTGCCACTGATTTATGGAGGTTAAAGCTAGTAGTATCCTTACTGTAACTGTCTTGGCAACAAGGCTGAAACTTTCAATATAGTCTATTCCTTCAACCTAATTATAGACCTTTGCAACTAGCCTAGCTTTATATTTGTCCACTGATCCATCTGCTTTGCATTTAACCTTAAACACCCATCTACAACCAATGTTTCATTACTTTCAAGAGCATCTAATTCATTACTTTCAAGAGCATCTAATTCATGATTCATAGTTGCAATCCATTCTTTATTAGTACATGCTTGTGCATAAGAGTATGGTTCCTGGATCTTAGCTAAGTGAGCAACAAAAGCCATATGTGCAGTACTATATGAAGGAACTAGATTGTCAGAAATATTAGAAACAATATAATCATTTAACCATGTAGATGGTTGTCTGATTCTAGTAGAAACTCTTTGGGGAATGATAGGGGTATTAGAAGAATGATTAGAGTTATCAGTAGCATTATCATCATTATCAGAGTTATCAATAGGTGCAATGACATCCTGGGAACCACTATCAGAATCAGGCAAAAGTGTATCAGGTGTATTCTTAGGTATATGATTTGGCAAGGATACATTCATAGAGACATTAGGAAAAGAATCAGTCGATAAATGATCATAGTAACTTAAAAAGTTAGGTATCTTGTAAGAAAAAATGCTTTCATGGAATACAATATCCCTAGAAATAATAACTTGTTTAGTAATGAGATCATAAACTCTATAGGCTTTCTGATTTGGAGGATATCCAATAAAGATAAAAGGACTAGCTCTTGCTTGGAATTTAGTTTTATGAGGTGTGTTATTGGTAGCAAAACACAAGGATCCAAAGATATTAAGATGGTCAATTTTAGGGGCTTCTGAGAAGAGAAGTTGGTAAGGAGTGTTCCAATCCAAAATGACAGAAGGTGTTCTATTTATCAAATATGA
Source organism: Echium plantagineum (assembly GCA_003412495.2). Taxonomy (NCBI): domain Eukaryota; kingdom Viridiplantae; phylum Streptophyta; class Magnoliopsida; order Boraginales; family Boraginaceae; genus Echium; species Echium plantagineum. The sequence continues at coordinate 37,208,542 of CM016563.1, forward strand.
AGCTGTCAGAATTGAATTTCCCCAGAATAGTTTTGGTAAGCCAGATTGGAACATGAGAGATCTGGCTACCTGCAACAAATGTTGGTATTTCCTCTCTACTTTCCCATTTTGTTGGGGAGTATAAGAGCAGGTCTTTTGATGTAAGATACCAAGGTTGGCTAATAATTTAATGAAAGCATAGCTAGTAAATTCTCCTCCATTATCAGTTCTGACAATTTTAATAGAGGTCTGAAATTGATTTTGTATCATTTTACAGTATTCTGTGAATATATCAGTAGCCTGAGTTTTTGAGGTCATTAAGAAGGTCCAAGTGTATCTACTTAAGTCCTCAACAATGGTCATAAAGTATTTTGTTCCAGTTCTACTAGGTGTTTGATAAGGTCCCCAAAGATCTATATGCACCAATTGAAAAATTTTCATAGTTTTAGATTGACTAGACTGAAAAGGTTGTCTTTGTTGCTTAGATAAAGGACATACAAGACAAGTATCCAAAGCAGAATAGTCACATTGATTCAAACACTGCATATGCTTCATTACATTAGGGGGACAATGACCAAGCCTGAAGTGCCAAGTGATACCATCACTGGCAGTTTTATTCAGATTGTTCATAACAAGACTTTCAAACAAAGACAATCTAGATTGATACATGAGAGTAGACAGAAATAACATATTCTGAAAAAGACTCATGACTCAACAAATATAATCCTTCGTTCTCTCTTCCAACTGCAAGTATTTTTTGAGTTTTAATATCCTGCAGTAGACAGAAATCAGGTAAGAACATAGTTTGAATCTGAGCAGTTTTTTCAAGTTTATTTACAGACAACAAGTTAAACTTGAAGTCTGGCACATAAAGACAATTAAAGAGCACAACATCTTTGCTGAGTTTGACATTTCCTCCTAATTCAACAACTCTCACTGTCTCATCAGGAAGTTTAACAGAAGTTTTATAAGGTAACTTGTTAATAGAAGTAAAAAGGCTGTAACTACTGCTAACATGAACAGATGCACCACTATCTATGATCCAGGTGCCAAACATCTTATGATTATGCATATTAATAACATTAAAACAGAAGTGCATACCTGAATTGTGATCATAGCCAACACAATTCACCTTTTCCTCCACAATGATATCCAGAGGTGTATCCTCTCTCCCATGTTCCTGGAAATCAACAACATTCACATTAGCATTTCTTGGTTTGGATCCAGGTTTGTTGTTTCCCCACCACTCAGGAAACCCTATGAGCTTAAAACACCCTGTTTTGAGATGTCCAATCTTTCCACAGAAAGCACATTTCTGGAAACTTTTGTCCTCCTTTCTCTTAGCAACAAACTTCATAGGTTGTCTTTTCACCTCTTTGGTCTGCATTACCACATTATCAGCTATTTCAATAGCATTTCCATGTATGATTCTCCTCTTTTCAACTTCAGTAATCATGCTATATGTCTTTGCAACTGTGGGCAGTGGATCTATCAATAGTATTTGATTTCTTATAGCATCATATTCTTCCCCTAGGCCCATGAGAAACTACATCATCCTCTCCTCTCCATCCACCTTACTTGTCAGATTTGGCTTGATGGCAGTCATCTCATCCCATAACCTCTTTAGTTTTGTATAGTACAGCCACTGTATCTCCATTTTGTTTGGCTGTGTATATACTTCTTCTCAACTCAAACAGCCTAGGTCCATTACTCCCACCGTACTGTTCTTTCAACTCATTCCAAAGATCTGATGCTATATCTGTGAACATGTATCCTCTTGCTATATCAACATTAAGAGCATTGAGGATCCAAGATATAAGTGTGGAGTTGACTTTTCTCCACTGTTTGTAAGTGGTGTTTCTCAACATCTGGAATTTCAAACTCTCCAGTGACAAATCCATATTTGTCACGAGCTTCCAGTGCTACTTTCATGGCTCTACTCCATGAAACATAGTTAGTTTCATTTAGCAAATCTGAAACTAAAATCAGACTCGAATGGTCTGAAGAATGTAAGAAAAGGGGATCATCTGCTGTTATCGAAGCAGTGTTCGAAGTTTCTGTTTGATTTTGGCACATTTGTGAATTAGCTTGAGCCATTTTTCTTTGTTTTCAAAATGGAAACGTTTTCAGATTAGTTCCTTAGCTCTGATACCATTTTAGATTCAAGAATTGAGGATTAATTCAGCTCAATTGATTAAAATTGATGAAGATTAAAACTAGGGTTCTTAATGGAAAAATTGGGGGAAAACAGAAAATAAAAGGGAAGAAAGAAAGGAGACAAAGTTTGCTTCTATTATTGCATTGATTTCCTGAATATTCGAAAATGATTGTGTAATTAACTAAGATGAATATTCCATCATTAAATACACATCAAGACAAATAGAAAGAGGCCACATCAGTCCTTTCTAATTAACTGAATCAATCCTCACCATACAACACATTAATGAAAATCAACGGTCAGATCTTCACCACATGTTGAATCTTATCCACTCTTCAGGTCATAGGTTCGAACACCATTTTCAGCACAAAACATGATTTAATTTTTCAATATGCGTAGTGCTGTTACCGGTTCGGATATTCACTCTCCCGGGAATCGAACTGGCTGGTCCGGACCGATAACGCGTATATTGTTTGGACCGCTACCTATCCGATAACTTATCGGGTGGATACAGACCGGTTTCGAGTATATTCAACCAAAAAATAAATTCAATACAAAAATCCTTTTAAAAAAATTAAAATCAATAATATAACATCTAAAAGTTAACATAAGATTTGTTATTTGGATACTTTTATCGAGTACTTATTTTTTTACCCATTCTCGGACGGTTGTCTTACTGAGTGTATAAACCGATCGATAATTTTGTACCGTTTATCGGGTGGTTCTCGATTTTCCTCAACCAATAACAATCCTATATATATGCGTGGAAAGAAGCAAAATCTTATGATGGAAGACAAATGCTTAATCATGGGACTATGGCATCAAGACAACTCTCCATGCTGGACCAGAAGAGAATTTAAAGGACACGTACACTAAATTTTTTATAGAAAGCATAAACTAGTGATAACAATGTGAACATATGGCCTAATGGAAATAACTCCTTGCTTATTAGTTCATGTCATTTTCTATAAATTATACTCCATTCATTCCTAAGAGATTGTCACATACATTTTGCCTTTTGTTAGTCAAATATTACAAAATTTGATCATGAATTCCTATTAAACGATAATAAATAATATAGTCTTGTGGGACCTTGTTAGATTCGTCTCAATATATATTTTTGAAATATTAACTTTTTATAATTTTTTCGCATGTACAATAATAGATATTTATATTTTTGTGTTTTGTTGACCACCAAAAGTCAAAATGTGATAATCTTTTAGGGACGGAGGGAGTACTTATTTACAGGCCAAATTTCATATCCTTCTTGGCCGTAAGTACAATCGGTGAATTCTGAGGCCAAACCAATATCATAAATAATGAAAAAATAACATCATGAATCAATATCCATGATGTTTGAAGTAACTTCTGATACGCGAGTCATTATCATAAAACAATAAAAATTGAATCTTTTCTTACACCAATAAATTCAAAGGTAAGCCAAGAGAGGCACTAGGTGTCAACATCGCAAGCAAATTATTAAAATAGTCGTCGAGGTCCCAATAATATATATATATCAATATTGAAATTTAGTCCTAATAGTAATAAAGTTGCGTTAGTCTTCAACAGTGACAAAAAGTTGCAGATTGACACCCAATTTGATTTTTAAAACAATAACTAACGAAAAACACTCGGTTAGTGGGTAACTTTTCGACAAAAAACAAATTGTAAAAGTCGAACTCATATTTGAATCAAGAATACTTTACCAACCTCTTTCATTGTGATCTAGAAAACGTTACTCAGTAATCGAGTGTAGCCATTAGTAGTTGGGACCAATAATCTGCAATTACTTTTCTGCTATAATTCGAAAATAAACTGCAATGATAATATTATTAAATACGAAACTACACGGAGACTACTTCATCAATTTATTATTACTCCCAACATCGCCAATGGTTCTAAATTGTAATATGAGCAACCAAGCAAGCGAATGCTTAAAACTACCTGTACATACTTCTCATTATCCTAAAAATAAAGATATGGTCAACGAAATTATGCTTGTGACCATTACATGATAGAAAACGTACCAACAACAACAAGGTAATGAAATTTGTATTTAAGCCTCAACAATCAATAGATTCTATTGATATAATAAAATCTAGTAATGTAAATTGTATTGAATAAATAACTCTTCAATATATTGTGTGAATATGGATTAGAATAGTTTATCATCTTATATATAGACGAGGTTGGGACGTTGGGTAGGTCAAGATACTAAATATATAAATAGATCTATAAGATTTTAAAACATATATTATAATTATGAGTCATTAGTTTTTTCATATTTGTTAGGAATACAATAATAATTTCATTATCAAGTTATTGTTATTATTATTTTTATAATATAAATGTGGAGCTACTTATGGTAATAATAATAATTTAATAATCATGTTATACTGATGTAATTAATATAAAAGTAATAATGACTTATATTATTTTAAAAATCTTTTATATTTATTTTTAATATTAAAAATAAAGCTAATAAGTATGATCTAATAGATTAACTGGATTAAATTTTTTTTTTGTTATTTAGCGATAGATGCGAGTTTCGAACCGAGGACCTTTTGGTCACTTGCAAGAGTCTTTTCCACTAGGCTATCCGATTAACTCTAGATTAGATGGATTAAAGGAGTTAATCGCATTGCCTAGTGATTAAGGTTTTTGCTAGAGAGCAGAAGGTCCTGGGTTCGAAACTCACCTCATCACTAATTTACAAAAAAAAAAAAAAAAAAAATTCTAGCTCTACATATACTATTACATTAATTAAATTGATCGAAAGATGCATGTACAATATATATGAGTTCCATCTTTGATCGCATGCCACGTTAGAATTTTATAGAGACTTTACACAAAATATGAATTTGTAAATTGTATGTCATTTATAAATTATTTTGATTTTTTAAAATATGTATTGGTTTGATTTTAAATTCTAGTTGCATGTCAATGTAATCTACCATTCTCTAGAATTTCATCTAAGAGATTAGTATTAAAATTCATCATTTTGATACCCTTTTTCATGGTTTAAACTTTTCCTTCTAGTACATCAATTTTGTTCTTGAAAGAAGTGTTCTATTATACGAGTTCTTGATTTCATATATCACTTTTAGCTTTCTCTGCAGTTACTGTAAGCTAAGCTAACACTATAGTGTTATCATAGAGATAACAAAGGGCATAAGAGTCATTATGCACTTATTTTAGACACCCAAAAAATCTCTCTCCCAATTCCACACGCGCCTCATTCTCCCACCCCCATTTTAACTGCCCCCTTCCCCCCAATCTCCTCAAATCACGCAAGAGTTGATTCTCACCAATAATTTCATTTTTCCTGCCGATATTGTTGCCCAACACTAATTATAAACTAAAATCTGTTGAATTGTTTCTCAAATCTGCAACAACGGCGCAAAACCTACAAAAATTCTATCACCCGCGTCGAAAAGGCTAAGAAAATACAACGAAGATTCTACCAATGGCATCATCATCAGGAAGGAATGCTCCAACAGGTAAACTTCAATTGTTTGTTATGAGAATTGAAATTGTTTGTATGCATGTGTCATGATTAATTATTTAATTGTATTATGGGCATTCGTTGAAATATGGCAAATTGCTCTATTATTTGGCCAATAAATTAACAATAATTGAAATTGATGAAAGGATATTACTTGTAATTATTTTATGTCGCATTTAATTGTTCTTTGATATATTTTTTATGATTTTGAAATTCCACCACCAGATTTTGTGATTTTTTCAAATTTTCAACTGAAAAATTCAATTTTCCTATGTAATTTTTTGGCTTTTATTCAATCTAAGATTTTTATGGCATTTGATAAATTATTTAATTTGTTGATATAAAATTTGGAGAATTTGTTGACATAGATGTTTCTGATTCTGGAATTTATGGTGTATTATGTGTACTTGTGATGTTTAATCAGTAGTTGTTTTTTAAATCATGGTATTTTGATATATCAAGTATAATGCATGTTTGTTGATATGAAATTTGGAGAATTTGTAATCAGTAGTTGTTTTTTAAGCCATGGAATTATATGTTGATATGAAATTTGGAGAATTTGTAATCAGTAGATGGATTTTTTTGTGAACATGTTTCATGGCATTCTTCTATGTCATTGTGGTACTCAATTTTTTTGTTATGTCACAGATTCGGAAAGTGACGGAATAGGCCCGACACCCTCTTTTGATCTAGGGATAACACTGAAAGAACAAAGAACAAAGAGAAAGCATAATGTTGCAATAAAGAGGAAGCATGATGTTACTATCATAACACTGTAATGGAATTGAAATAACGCAATTGCAACACATGGGTTTATTAGATGAATGCAACACAATAACAAATATAGTGCATTCGAAGCTGCAAATCATTGTGTCAATAATGAAATATCAAATAGAAACAAATAACGACGTAGCGATGCAACAGTTTTGAATAGTAATCGTCTTATGTTGTTGAAGATCGATGTTCCGCTAATATCTCGCGCCTTGTTTATCTATTGAACAAAAGGAAGAAAACAATCAGTGACATGATATTCAATAAGGAAGCAGTTAATAACAAGCTCATTTGACTACAACGTAAATTGACTTAATGAATTCAGAATGCAATCACAAAGCAACCTTACTGAAATCAGAATGCAATCAGAAAATTGACTTAATAAATTCAGAATGCAATCACAAAGAAACCTTAATGACTTCAGAATGCAATTACAAAGTAAAGTTAATGAATTCAAAATGCAATCACAAAGCAACCTTATTGAATTCAGAATGCAATCACCAAATTGACTTAATGAATTCAGAATACAATCACAAAGAAACCTTATGAATTCAGAATGCAATTACAAAGTAAAGTTAATGAATTCAGAATGCAATCACAAAGCAACCTTATTGAATTCAGAATGCAATCACAAAGCAACCTTATTGAATTCAGAATGCAATCACCAAATTGACTTAATGAATTCAGAATGCAATCACAAAGAATCCTTAATGAATTCAGAATGCAATTACAAAGTAAAGTTAACGAATTCAGAATGCAATCACAAAGCAACCGTATTGAATTCAGAATGCAATCACAAAGTAAAGTTAATGAATTCAGAATGCAATCAGAAAATAAAGTTAATGAATTAAGAATGCAATCAGACAATTGACCTAATGAATTTAGAATGCAATCGGAAAATTGACTTAATAAATTCAGAATGCAATCACAAAGAAATCTAAATGAATTCAATATACAGCTTTAATCGATATACAATTTGGTATTAATCCAATACCGAAAAAACGAGGTCAAAATCCCATATAATCGTGGAATTTCATTAGTTCAGAAACAACAAGTTCGTCGAAAAAATAAAACAAAAACAATACTTACCATAGTTTCATGGAATCTTAAATTAAACCAAACAAAAATTAAATCAAAATAATATTTACCAAATCGTGGATTAGGTCCATCAAAATCCCACGGAAAAAGAGAGATAATATGCAAATAACGAAAACAAACGAAAAATAATATAACAAAAAAAATAGGAAAGCAATTAAAGGGGAGAAAAATATGGAAATTAGTTGCATGAAATTTTAAATTAGTTAGTCAATTTATATAGAGTTCCAACGGAGAAAATTAAGGCAAAAATAATTGCATGCCATCTGTCATTATTGAGTGATTTATTACTACTACTCTATAATGCCATCATTTTCTATTTCAATTGAATTAAGGCGTAATACGAAAATATCAAATCGAATTAAAGTATATGCATTCCCATGAGATAATTTTATTGGCACAAAACGAAATAATAAATTATATAGCAAAATAAGGAAAAAAAACATTGTATATTATTTAGATTGATTAATTTGCGGAACCTAATAACGATAATAAATTGGAATACCAACTAATAAGGAGTGAAACACGTAAATAGTTACACACTAGTAATGAAATGCAATTGAGTTAAGAGTTCATGAAATTATACATTAAAAATGTAATCAGATTACCCGTTCATGGCATTATCAAGTTGTAAAAATAAAAATTATAATGATGTTATATGATCGCAAAAAATAATTCGTGTTAATGAAATACCATAAATTAAATATAATTATGGTATTGTGGTTGCTATAAAAAGGGGAATAAATTTGAGATAAGATGCATGAAAAAAGGAATTCAGTTATATTGTGATTGGTATCAACCGACAATCAAATAAAAAGGAAAAATTTATGGAGCAAACCCATAAAATATGGAAGAGTTACGCATGAAATTCGAATTAACAGGAGCATTAATGGGCAAGTGCATGACACTCGCGCGTGTGATTCATTTTATTAATTATAGTTTCTTATTTTCATTTCCATTATTGCCCTCGAGCAATCTCATCCATTAGATCAAAAATTAATCAAGGCAATCACCTCATCATCATCCTAGTCTTCATATGAATCATCAGTTAAAGTGGTGCAATAGTTCTTATGTTGTCTTTTTGAGAACGTTGGGCATTCAGATTGAATGTGTCCATATCCTTCACATCTTCTACATTGAATGCCTTTTCCTTTGTTCATACTTCTAAACGTAGAACCATTCCCTTTCTTGAACTTGTCTTCTCCACCTTTGGTAAATCTATCCTCCCTCTTATCTCGGGACCCTTGATACTCTTGTGTATCAACACCTTTCTTGTTTATACGTTTGAAGGTTTTGTTGAAGTTTTTGACAAGCAGTCCAATTTGTTCAGCGAGTTCAGGATTTTTCTCTACTGAACAGTCAGTTTTGAGAGCCAAGTTCTTGTTCTCCTTATTTTTCATGTTGAGTTCTTTTTCATAGGTACCCAAGTTTCCAAGTAAAACATCTAGCCGATAAGTGGTTAGATTTTGAGCTTCAGCAATTGCTAGAGCTTTTCCATCAAATTGAGCAGGGAGAGTTCTAAGAATCTTCCTTACCATTTTTTCCGATTCATGGGTTCTCCAAGTGATGCACATTTTGTAGCAATTCTTTGGACTCGGAATCCATATTCTTTGATGGTTTCATCGTCCTTCATTCTCATAGATTCCCAAGTTGAGGCCAACTGTTGTAGGCGTTAAATCTTCTCTTGGGTGGTTCCTTCATAAGTATTTTGAAGGATATCCCACGCACTTTTAGCAATAGTTTCCATGGTGATCAGTTCATAGACGTTTACATCCACACAGGAAAATAGAGCGTTCATAGCCCTGTTGTTTGCCAATGCTAGATCTGATTCGATATCAGTTCATTCTTCCTCTTCTTTGAGTATCAATTGCCCAATACTTCCTTAGTTGGAGGTTCCCAACCTTTAACAACAATCATCCATGTACGCTTTTTGAGAGATTTAAGAAAAATAGTCATCTTGTTCTTCCAAAAGCTATAATTATTCTCATTTAGATCAGGTGGTCTCAGTGATTGATTGAAATTAGTCATTCTACTGGATTACTTTGACCGTTACTCACTCTGTATATTGAGTGTCTGCTCTGATAACAATTGAAAGTTCTTTATCCACTACGAGTGTTATATCAGATGTTAAAACAATAGGTTTAACAGAAGTGAATGACAAGTAAATCAACATAGAGAACTTGATAACCCAGTTCTGTACACAAGCACCTTCGTCTGGGGGCAGCCTACCAAGGGAACAGTTCACTATAAGAAAAGTGTCTTACAAGAAGGGACTTATCATTATGCCCACATACGATCTATCGCCCTATACTATGCCTCTTTAAAATAGGCTCCCTAAGAGCATTCACAACAGCTGCTCTATAAAAATCCCTAAAATCTACTCCCAATATCCACTTTATTAGTTTGAGGATTGTATTTAGTTTTTGAAACAAAATCAGATTCCCTATTTTTCACCTTACATACCATTAAAGTAATACTTTTTTGTAAACAATACATCAAGAAACAATAAACAGATTACAAAACCAATTTTATATTTCATTTGGCTTTAATGATAAACTGAATAGATGAATCAATCTTGAAGATAGACCAAAAATTGTACGATTATTGCTTTTGTTCCAAACTAAATTCACAAAAAAAAATGCAAAGGTTGAAGCTTTATTACAATTGAAATAAAAAACTGAATAAATTGAACCTATTTTGGAAGGATGTTTGCACATATTTGTGAATCGTTCATAGCAAACATCTTTTCTTTCTAATAGTGTGATTGTATAGAGTGTGCTTGCTTACGCAATTTTCATGGAGAGACAAGCTACAAAAAAAGAGAGGAAAAAGAGAGAGAGAGAGAGACGGGTGAAAGAGGGCGGCAAACATGTATTGGGAGTCTTGAGGAGTCCTCATTTATTCACATTGGAATAAGGAAGTGTAAATATTTTTGTGGGCTCCACATGAATTAGGGTATCTGAAAATGGGCCTTTTTGTTCAATTTACAATGATCCTTCACTTTATAAATGCTAAGAGAGATAATAGGGAAACTACTACTAATGCTCTAACGACTATATCACTCACTATATGATTTAGGGTTTACAAGATTCATTGTAAAAAACAATCCTCACTGCTGTTGAGATCCAACAGTTGTACAATCATTATAGAAGCTTTAAGCAAATGTGATTCTTATACAAAATGGCCTAGAACACTATAACACAAAAAGCTTAAAAGCTTTATTGTGTGAAAGTAAATAAAAGATGTAACAAAGATGTGTACTTCTAGTGAAGTAACAAGCTCCTTTTATACTAGGCCTTCGGTTCTTCTCATTGAATCAGTCAACCGTGATTAAATGCACCATGATTGACAAAGACCGAATTAATGCTTCTTCTAAGTGTTGACCACGACCGAATATGCCGTAATAACTTGGTCTTCAGGCGATTATGTCGCAGCATAAATCTCTCTATTCAGCAATAACTGCGTTTTATTCTTCTACAAGGAGTTCACTTGATTAATCATATGGCACAATGCTTCATTGAATTATCGTCTTTAATGCATTTTTATTTTTTTTAAGTTTTGAGCCACACTGGCTCATAATATTAAAAGACTAACATCTTGGTGCCGGAGCCCAATACATAAGTGAGCCATGAGTCGAGACTCAATACACTGCAATATCATAATAATAAAAACTTGATGAAAATAATATAAATAACTCTTCACAGCACTGATGTCAACCGGGGTCATTAGGTTTTGCCTTTTTCCCGGGAGTTTGTGCTTGTTTCCCTTGTGACCCCTTCAGGGGCCACCCCTCATTATGTTGGCCGTCAACAACTCGCGCTCTAAACTCCTTCTTTGTGTGTAATGTGGGCTTTGGTGTTAGGCGCTCTGATCGGCGATCTTCTTCCTTCTAGAACATATGAATGGTTACCAGATCATGGAAGTGAACTTGCCGGGGCAAATGCACCCTTGAAGAAGGAAATGCAAAATTAACGTGTTTAGAATCTGCAAATGCAAAATTAACGTGTTTAGAATCTGCAAATGAAAAATTAACATTACCTTAAAGCGCAACACCCTTGAAGAAGGCTTTAATCGCTGCCATTGTCGGCCTACCATGTGAAAATTTGCCGACAAGAACCCATTGAAGCTTTTCCACCATCTGTAGCTTTTCTGAGGCAGTGAAGGTAATCGAAGGTTTGCCTTGGTGGTCACTTGAGGTCTTACTTGGAAGGGACGTAGGATCTGTAACGCCCCGCCCCGGGAATCGGGTCAGAACGTTATTTGATTTGATGGACTGGCCTCACAAACCACCACGGGTTTTTCCAGCACATTTTGTCCACACTCACGTGCTCACCGGGACACTTCCCAGTGGGTCACCCATCCCAGAATTACCCCAGGTCAAGCACGCTTAACTTTGGAGTTCTTCTGAGTTGGGCTACCGAAAAGAAGATGCATCTTGATGGTATGAGTAGTACCAATCAAATCATATCAAACATATCACATCACCCACTCTGGGCCGGGTATTACAGGATCTAAAAACTTGTTGAAGTCAACGACACCAGGTTGACCGAAGGTCAACTGTTTCCGTTGAACGATTTCTGAGAAAGAAAGAGGTTTGGGAGTCTCCGAAGCGAGATGAGCTTGAGGACAATCACCGACCCTCTGAGGGTCGAGGGTCCCCATCGGCCATTTGCCGGAGAAGATTGGTCAAAGCCTTTAACTTGGTCAAAAATCGCCCAAGTTCTCTCCTAGGTCTTTAATGCATTGTTGCTAACACTTGGTATAGTGAAAAACTTCACCCAACACATGTACATCTTATGTACCAACATTTTCCATCTCCAAGAAAAAACAGTTTGATCTTTTTAAGATTATGTATCTTATTTTTTAGGATATTTTATAGGGTTTCTAGTGGGACAAAACTCCTAAAACTAACTATTTTTTAAATGATGTAATTGTTTGTGAAAAGTGTATATTAAAACACATGATTTCAACCGACGTTTGCTACTAACGTAAAAATTTGATATAAAGCGAAATTGTGTATGTCAATGAAAACATGAAAACGTTCTCTATTTTGAATATTGAAAAAGAAACTGAACGATTTAGGAATAAATATAGTATATTACGGAAAAAAAAATTTCAAAATTAAATTTACTAATGATGGTATTGAAAATGTCAACTTTCATGAGAAACATATTGTTAAATTAGTATATTTTTATAATTTTCTATACGTATATGTGAGTCCTTTTATGTATATTATATTATCAATTTGATATATATTGTTATAACGGCAGAAACGAATTAACAGTCGGATGCGAATCTTAGATAAAGAATCACGTAAAGCGCACGAAAAGTAAAGAACACAAGACAATAAACGTGGTATCCCTAACAATGTGTTAGGACTAATTCACGGGCTTCAAGCCACAAATAATTCACTATAATGGGAAGTCAAGGTTACAGAGTTGATCAATCAGATCTCAGATGAATAGAACCGCTATCCTCCTATTAATAGATAACTAGAAAAACCTAAGGAAACTAGGAGAAAAAGCTGAAACCCATAATAAACCCTATTTCCGCCAGCATGCCCATAGGAAGCCCAGATTCAGATTCAAGGCATATTTCAACACATATTATTAGATCAAAGAATAGAAGTTTATCATTATGTTACATGAATATCTAAATTTTTCACAAGCCTTTATATGTATTATGTATATGTTTGATTTATTTGGTAGATTCAAATTTACCCTTAATGAATTGTCTAACATAAACCATTTATAATAAGTGTTTTTTCGGCCTGTGAAAAAGGAAAAAACGCTTAATCTATATATAATATAAGAATTAAAGTTTCAACAGGATTGTAAATTGTTTTTGTATAATATAAGAAAATAACATATACATCTATATATATATATATATATATATATATATATATATATTATAAGAATTTTAGTTACGGTAACTTTATTAATAAGATATATATACATAATATAAGAATTATGATAATACTGTTACGAAAAATACTTGTAGTAAAACCCAAAATTAAACAAAACATATAAACTTAAAATACTAGACCAATTCGTGTTGCCACATTTTTCTTAAAGCAAATTCGTCCTTATGTCATTATGTGGTTCGTGAAAGATGTTTTTCTCCCACGATAAAATGATCCAAGTGTGGCCTTAGAAGTACTTTAAGCCTCACTTCGAATAACTCAGAGCTTGTACTATCACCTCAAAAAATCAACCAAATGAAAAACTTATAATATAATAATAAAACACTAAAAGTTTTTTTCTTGTACTTGCAAGCAGGGGCTAAACCAGGATGAAAATCAAGGGGGGCGAATTTTGGGGAAAAAATTAAGGGGGGGCGAAAATAAATAAAAAATAGTTAAAAGTACAGAAAAATTGTTAAAAATAAAGCTAACAAGGCTTGAACCCATGACCTCTACCTTTTGGAGGAAGGAACTAACCAACTAACCTACACTTACACTTGGTTTGTTAACATTTTTTATTATATATATCATAAAAATTCAAAAAAATCGTATATAAAATAAACGATACCGAAAATCCTAGGGGGGACGAGCGCCCCCCCTCGTCCCCCCTAGTTTCGCCCCTGCTTGCAAGTTCGAGGATAGTTATGGGAAATATGTAACCCCACATAATTAGTAGTAATAAAACCACCAATTAGCCATACCACTAATGGCATTAAACTCTTAGGAAGTTACCATACAAATAATTGAATGCTTCAAATAAAAATTTACATGTACAATAATAAAATTCCAGCTAGCTAAAAATTGTGTGAATCGGTGCACACAATCATTAATTGACATTAGAAAATTTGGGTCGTGCATTCACCAAATTCATTTTTAGAATTCTGGAATTAATTTGTACTCTCTTGTGTGTATATACAACAGACTGATAAGTTAAACAACGAAGTAAGATGTCAATTTTACATTCAATATCAAAATCGTATTCTAATGATTTTCCAACATCCTCACATGAATCAAAATTTTGTATTCAATATTAAAATTATATATTCTATTGATTTTCCAACAAATACGAGCTTAGGACAACTATCAACCAGTTTGATTCGAGTACTATTACAAATTACATAAATTTCTGGCACTATTTAGATTATACGACTCAGTTTGGGAGACATACAAATCAATTATATTGAAGGATATCCATCAAATGATAACAAATTATATCAACAATCTGATAGACTATAAATTTAAAGATGCAAGAGGTAACAAGAACAAGCCTTTAGTTTATGTTGAAATGGGTTTGGGATGACAAACATAAGCCAAGACTCCGTTACTTTTCATATACTCCTAAATAGTTATAGTATTAAGAGCACAACCCCTTAACATATATAGAATATATAGATGTTTGTTGTATGTTTAATTTGGTGATATGAGGTTGTTTCTCAAAAAATATTTAGATCTTGGTTTGTTTTGGTAGCATCAATCCTACAATTCCATTACAAACTTTCATCAATACAAACTCGCGGACAATATGGCTTTGTTATTTGGAAATCTGTAATGTATGGATGATATTTGTAACGAAACGTAACTTTCTCGATCCTTGGTGTCACTTTGCCTAAATATAATACTCTATGAAATTAAAAAATTTGTACACTCACGTAATACCATCGATATGAAATTATTGAAATTAAATCATAACTTAACAATTGGTCATCAAAACATCGATATGAATACACTCATATACTTTTAAGTTAGTTACAATTATTATGAAATTAGTTGCATATAGTTATAGATTAATTTTCAAAATGAAAAAATGAAAAAATGTCTTTATTTTTTTACTACTCTATTGTGTTACTTATATAGGACGATAAAATAACTAAATAGACAAATAACGATTTCTAGATTGAACGAATTTCAAATATATTTTCCACTACAACGCATAAAATAATCATCATTTCTAGTAACTTCCAAAAGTGTGAATAAGCGAGTAATTTTTTTTCTTTTTTTGTGAAGACAACTGTGTCATCCACTAATTGTTTTGACTACAACATAACAATATTCCAACCAATATGAAGTATAGATAATAATTATTATAAAAGTTTTAATTTATATCATGTTAGATGAAAGGTCAACATTCATTTTTTGAACAAAAAATTATGTTAATTTATTCATTGTATTGAAACACAGGCATAGTATTAAAATAATTGGTTTGGGACTACTTTCCTCTACTTTTTTATGATGAATATTTGTTACATAAAGTTCTTACAGACAATTTATGGGTTGAAATTAAGTTTGATAATTTAACCTATATTATAGACAATCGACTTGAAATTGATTGCTCGTTTCCTTTCAACCTCACATCTTGGACATCATTACAATTTTCCTGAGCATGTACATATGGTGCTTGACCAGGTGCCTTCGCATGCTTATGGTGGCGGCGATGATGATGGTGCTTATGTTTGTGATGCTAGTTTTTATCGTTGTGGAGGTAATTTCCCAAATTCACATCTGAGACATCATTTGATAAATCCTCTAATGCATTTGTGTATGGTGCTTGATTAGGTGTCGTCGCATGCTTATGATGGCGATGGTGACGGTGCTTATATTTGTGATGGTGATCCTGGTCAACTGAAGTTGATTGGTTGCTCGTATTTATCCAAATTTACATCTTGGACATCATTTGATAAATACTCCAGTTCATCCATATATGGTGCTTGACGGGGTGCCTTTGCATGCTAATGCTGGCGGTGATGGTGGTGGTGCTTATGTTTGTGATGGTGGACGTGGTCAATTGAAATTGATTGCTCGTCTCAATCCAAATTCACCTAGAGATCATTTCAACTAAGAAAATCTATGTTACCATTATTTTGTTCAACAATTGACTGGGTGGTGATAACCACCATTAGCATCAAAGACAAAAGCCAGAATGTAGTAGACATCTGAATATTATTTGTGTGAAATTAATGAGGAATATACAAAATCATAACATCAATTTATAGAAATGAAATATTGACTTCTAATTCTCTCAAAATCTTCTAATATCCTAAGTTAGCAATTGTACATAAATTTGAGCCATTAAGTAACATATTCTCTTAACGAAAAATCAATGAACAAGAGATAAAAGAAATCAATGGATTTTCCATATATATATACTCATCCCCAAGTCTTATTTATTTAACTTAATAATCTTTCAAGTAAAAATAAAGTACTTGTGTGAAATCGTGACACCAATGGCTTTTACCACCCTTGCGCTCGAGTATAGGGAGGAGGAAATTTACAAATACTTATAGAAAGTGATTTTGCAAATTTTCTCATTCAATGTTTAATAAAATCACTTTAAATCTTTAGCCGGTAAGAATATTAAAAGATGCCATAACTAGATAATATGTTTTTGATATCTTTTTAAATCTCGTTTACAATTTTATGTGTAGTTATTTTTAATAAACCCATAGTATACCATACCATCTTATGAAATAATCTGTTACTACTATTGTTGACTATTTATGTGTAGGTATATATACTCAAATGTAGACAATTTATTTATAAATATGACACCATAAGGCCATGAATTCCCTTAGTCTCATTGATACTAAATACTTTATATCTTATAGGACCATATAATTATAGGACGCTACCAATTATTTACAGTTATATGATTTTTTTACTATTTTAATTTATTTTTTACTCTAGTTGGGGAAGAAGTACAGCTAAGTAAAACAAGTGTTAACAACAAACATAGTCTAAATAACTTCATATCAATCCAACATTTCATATTGGGCTAAATATCTGAAATTTATCTTTATTAACAAAATTCAATAATAAAAATCCTTACATTTTTTTATTTAATTTAACCAAAAATTTAAATTTTATATTTATTAACTTAATAATAGAAGATAATTTGTGGAGTTCTATTAGCCCAATGTGTAATGTTTTCATTACTTGAAGAAATATGACATGATATATTCTTGAATGAAGGATAATGTCTTTAATAGATAACTATTTAAAGAATTTAAATATATTTTTACCATAATTTAACAAACACTTATTCATTTTTACCATAATAATTGTATGTAATTCATTCTAATTACATCAAATAAACATATCTTCTTATCATCATAGAAAATTTTAAAACGTAAAATCTTATATACTAAATGTTAATTTATATTTGGATATAAAATTATTGTCAAACATATTTACCTAATTGTTCCCCCAAAAACTAAAACCAATTATCCAACGATGCAAACAACTAGTATTATATATAGTTGCATAGGGAGATATATCATTATATTTCAAATTGTTAATCGTTTCCATCTAATCGAAGAATAAAAATGAGTATAATATATTGGAAGATTATTACTCTTTGCATGTGTGTTTTTCAAATATCTAACAGTTTTGCATTGACAAAACCAGATTTTAGATTTGCCGGTTTCCCTAGAACCCATGTCAACGTTATAAACAATCTTCCTCCGAACTCACCGATAGTAAAGGTTCATTGTGCTTCAGGAGATCACGATCTTGGTTATCGAACTCTTCGCGTAAATGAAGGTTTTGATTGGGGTTTCGATCCAAATATTTGGGGTAACACACTTTACTTTTGTCACTTTTGGTGGAAGAACAAGGATCTACGATTTGATGTATATGTAGACAACGGTGATTTTTGTCAGCATACCAATAACAAAAGATGTGTCTGGACTGTTAAAGAAGATGGGTTTTATAAAGCATGTCATTTGCCTCCTTTTAGGACAAATGAATTGGAAAAGAAACATGATTGGTAATGTATTAGTACTCTTTCATTAATAATTGTAATTTATAATTTTATTTAATGAGACATGATAAACATACAATTATCTATATCAAGCAAGTGAACATGTTGTTATATAATCGTTGCATTATTGTATATTTTCTTTTAAAAATTATCAATGTTGCTTGGTTGCTCATTTATTTTCCTAGTTCGCATTGAATCTTTCACCATTTAATCATAGTTGAATCATCTTAAGATTATCTTGCTTTCATGGTCATGTTGTTTTAGCATCTATGATAACGTACGATGGAGAATGATGAATTAGCTTACAAAGGAAATATGGTAATTATTAAACTCTATAAAAATAGTAATATTTATTGATGTGTGTTGAATGTGGAAATTTTTGTAAAAAAAAAACTAATATAAATCTTTTTATGTTTAATCTATTAAAATAAAAAATAATTATGATATCAATTAACGTATGCATGCATTGGATAACTAACTAATATATATTTTTTTATTGGAAATTTTATAGATAAAGAAAAACAATATCCAACTCAAATAGATTGCAATCCTCGAAAAAGAAGACTATTTGTATATTTTTATATTAATTTAAATTTGTTATAAGATGAGATGATATCTCATTTATATTTCTTGTATTCTATATATCTTTAGTATCACTAATACTTGAAGTATTTCGTTCAAAGTTTACGGCACTATGAGGTGGTTTGGACAATAAAATATTACTTATAATACTAGATATTTTGGACGTAATATTATATACACACTTAGAAAATTAAATGTTAAGATAGGCTTGACCATGATATGATTAATCCTTTGTCGAGTATGAAAAAAACTCATAACTCAATAGAGTAATTCGAGTAACTCAACTCCGTGTAATTGAGGCACAAATATTCATTTATACCCGGATCAATTTCATGGCATAAATCTGAATCCGTCTCGATCATTATTACACATGAAAAAATGACCACCAACATGACAGTGTCAATTTTTACCTACTTATCTCACTTTTCAATGGTAAATTACATATGAGATATATTAGTAAACACATCTCCACATTTATTAATACTAGCATCATATGAGTCCAAAATGAAATTAAAAAACTAATGTTATTTTCATTTTTATTTTTTTTTGAAATTGAGGGCTTTATTCATATAAAAGAAAAACATACAAGTAACAAGGGCGAATTAACTCTCACATCAAGCTCGCCTACCAATTTTATGCACAACTCAAAGTTCGACTTAGTCGTCTTAACATTTCTCCAACTACTCTCCTTCATTGACACATCATTGCAAGTTCTCGCGTTCCTCTCCCACCATTTATGATACACCGTACAACAAATTGCGACTCTTCCAATTGAGCTCCTGAAACTCTTGCTTTTGACCTCTCTACTACACCAAGCACCTTAGCTTCCACCTCCCATTCCCACACCCCTTTGTATCTCCCAAGGCGATGCAAGACACCTCTCTATATAGGCGCCGAGAAATTACACTTAAATAACAGGAACTGGAATCTTCATTCTCAACAAGACTCCAAGCCCGTAGCTTCATCCTTGTACTCAGCTTTCCGCGAAACAACAGCCTCGCAATGAAGCTATGCCACCACGCGAGCCCATAACGGCACCTCCAACTCCCTCCTCAAACTTTGTCAAACACTTTTCATACTAAACATTCCATCGCTGGTAAGCTTCTCACTGCTCAACTCAACAATACCGTAAATATTGCATTGGAATTGAAAAAATTCAATTGAAAAAACAAATGAATAACCACACATGAACGCTTAATGACTACATATTAACTAGACATGAACGTTTTGGAAATGAGTTTTAGTTTAGTAAATATATATTTTTTAGCCAATTTAATTCTTTTTTAACTAAACGAGGAAGAATTTGCAAATTAAAGAAATCCGGTGGACGGATTTTCTGAAAGTTCTTTATCCACTATGAGTGCTATATCAGATGTTAAAACAATAGGTTTAACAGAAGTGAATGACAAGTAAGTAAATTAACACCGAGAACTTGATAACCCAGTTCAGTGCACAAGCACCTACGTCTGGGGGGCAGCCTACCAAAGGGAACAATCCACTATAAGAAAAGTGTCTTACAAGAAGGGACTTATCAGTATGCCCACATACTATCTATCGCCCCTATACTATGCCTATTCAAATAGGCTCCCTAACGGCTATATCACTCATTATCACTACTAGAAAACTGACTTTCAGTGATGCCCAAATCCGTCACCAAACCGACACCAATACCTATCAGTGTCGGTTTGGAGTCGGGAAAATTTAGTCGCTATTTTGGCAACGCTAAATCAAAAAACCGACACTATGGCTGAAAAAAAAATGTCGACACCCTTTAGACTCCAAACCGACACCATAAGTTTTATATTTTGATTGCCAAATTGGTCACTATCTGACTCCAAATCGACACCAAGTATGGACACTAATTCGACACTAAATAGACACTATGTGTAGGTTTTTTTGAATAAAACGTTGACACCATTTCGACACCAATTGGATGCTAAGTAAGAATCATTAATTAGTAATATTTGACTCTATTTCGACACCAAACTGACACTAGCTTTCCGACTCCAACCGTTACCAATTAGACACTATATTGTTCAGATATGGTTTTATATATGTTGAAGCCCGACACCAAACTGCCACCAATTCCCGACACCAACCGCTACCAATTAGACACTATATTGTTCAGATATGGTCTTTTATATGTTGAAGGCCGACACCAAACCGTCACCAATGCCCGACACCACCCGACACTAAACAGTAAACTATAGTAAAAAAAAAACATCCTGGCAGCTGCAGTTTTAATACCACAGCAGCCAGGCTTCAATTTCGAATTGTATACCACAGCTGCATTTCCAAATTGTTAACATCAAATATGAACAACAACATAAACAACAAATATGAACAACAACATATATAATAAACACCAAATATGGACAACAACATATATAAACACCAAATATAAACAACCACCTACATAAACACCAAATATAAACAACAACTAACATAACCACCAAACAAAAATTAAAACAAATTATCATAAACATCAAACAAAAATTACTCAAAAATTACAAATAAACAAATATTCACAAACTAACTGAAATTACCTCTATGGTGTGTTTAAAATTAAAAGTTTCCCTATAACAACATTAAAGATAAAGTTAGAGACGAAGTAATATACAAAAATATAAAAAAGGAAATGATTTATGAAGCATTACCTCTTTGGATTTCCTAAAAACATAAACAAAGTAAAATATTAGTATACATTAGAAATAAAAATGAAATTAAACAAAAGAAAAGAATGTTAGGGTTTTGTGAACGTTAGGGTTTTGTGAATGTTAAATTGGTGTGAATAGTGGTGTATATATAGAGGAAAATTTTCGGGAAAAAAAAACAGACACCAAATAGTCACTATCCCCACACCAAATAATTGAAAATATTTGAATTTCCCGCTGTTTGTTCATTAGCGGGAAAATATAAAAAAAAATTTGGAAATTTTGGGATACCCGACTCTAATTTGACACCAAATAGTCACAAATTGACACAACTCCACATCAAATAGTCACTATCCCACACCAAAGAGTCACAATCCCACATCAAATAGTCACAATCCGACACTAATAGCAAAATTCAATCTCGATTGAGTTGCCAATGAAGTGCCACTTAATTAACACTGTATAACTTGTTATTTAAGTTATCACAAAGTCAATTATGAAAATAGTATGGATCCATTCATTCCTCATCCCATTATATTCTCATGATTATGACATATATATGTAAAGTATGTACGTTATTACTCGAACGACTCATATGCGAAATGTAATATGTCAAGTTTGATTTGTAACACGATATATGTCCCTGAAATAACACTAAATTCAAATTCAATTCATTATTGTTTCATCTTATAGACAAATGCCACTCAATTGAATTGTATAAAGGTACAACCCGACATTGCTTCACACCAAATAGTCACAAATTCACACAACACCACCCCAAATAGTCACAATCCCACACAAAAGAGTCACAATCCGACACCAAATTGACACCAAATAGTCACAAATTCACACAACTCAACCCCAAATTGTCACAATCCCACACCAAAGAGTCACAATCCCACACAAAAGAGTCACAATCCCACACATAATTGACATCAAGTAGTCACAAATTCACACAAATCACCACCAAATAGTCACAATCCCACACCAAAGAGGCCCAGTCCGACACCAAATTGACACTAAATGGTCACAATCCCACACCAAATAGTCACAATCCGACACTAATAGCAAAATTCAATCTCCATTGAGTTGCCAATGAAGTGCCACTTAATTAACACCATATAACTTGTTATTTAAGTTCTCACAAAGTCAATTATGAAAATTGTATGGACTCATTCCTCATCTCATGTTGTTCTCACGATTATGACATATATATGTAAAGTATATACGTTATTACTCGAACGGCTCATATGCGAAATGTAATATGTCACTATCCCCACACCAAATAATTGAAAATATTTGAATTTCCCGCTGTTCGTTCATTAGCGGGAAATTAGAATTTGGATATTTTGGGATACCTGACTCTAATTTGACACCAAATAGTCACAAATTGACACAACTCCACATCAAATAGTCACTATCCCACACCAAAGAGTCACAATCCCACATCAAATAGTCACAATCCGACACTAATAGCAAAATTCAATTTCGATTGAGTTGCCAACGAAGTGCCAGTTAATTAACACCGTATAACTTGTTATTTAAGTTCTCGCAAAGTCAATTATGAAAATTGTATGGATCCATTCATTCCTCATCTCATGCTATTCTCAGGATTATGACATATATATGTAAAGTATATACGTTATTACTCGAACGACTGTAATATGTCAAGTTTGATTTGTAACACGATGTATGTCCCTAAAATAACATTAAATTCAAATTCAATTCATTATTGTTTCATCCTATAGACAAATGCCAGTCAATTGAATTGTATAAATGTACAACCCGACATTGCTTCACACCAAATAGTCACAAATTCACACAACACCACCCCAAATAGTCATAATCCCACACAAAAGACTCACAATCCGACACAAAATTGACACCAAATAGTCACAAATTCACACAACTCAACCCCAAATTGTCACATTCCCACACTAAAAAGTCACAATCCCACACAAAAGAGTCACAATCCGACACCTAATTGACATCAAGTAGTCACAAATTCACACAACTCACCACCAAATAGTCACAATCCCACACCAAAGAGGCCCAATCCGACGACAAATTGACAGTAAATGGTCATAATCCACACCAAATAGTCACAATCCGACACTAATAGCAAAATTCAATCTCGATTGAGTTGCCAATGAAGTGCCACTTAATTAACACCGTATAACTTGTTATTTAAGTTCTCACAAAGTCAATTATGAAAATTGTATGGATCCATACATTCCTAATCTCATGTTGTTTTCACGATTGTGACATATATATGTAAAGTATATATGTTATTACTCGAACGACTCATATGCGAGATGTAATATGTCAAGTTTGATTTGTAACACGATGTGTGTCCCTAAAATAACACTAAATTCAAATTCAACTCATTATTGTTTCATCTTATAGACAAATTCCACTCAATTGAATTGTATAAATTTACAACCCGACATTGCTTCACACCAAATAGTAACAAATTCACACAACACCACCCCAATAGTCACAATCCCACACAAAAGAGTCACAATCCGACACCAAATTGACACTAAATAGTCACAAATTCACACAACTCAACCCCGAATTGTCACAATCTCACACCAAAGAGTCACAATCCCACATAAAAGAGTCACAATCCGACACCTAATTGACATCAAGTAGTCACAAATTCACACAACTCACCACCAAATAGTCACAATCCCACACCAAAGAGACCCAATCCGACACCAAATTGACACTAAATGGTCACAATCCCACACCAAATAGTCACAATCAGACACTAATAGCAAAATTCAATCTCGATTGAGTTGCCAATGAAGTGCCACTTAATTAACACCGTATAACTTGTTATTTAAGTTTTCACAAAGTCAATTATGAAAATTGTATGGATCCATTCATTCCTCATCTCATGTTGTTCTCACGATTATGACATATATATTTAAAGTATATGCGTTATTACTCGAACGACTCATATGCGAGATGTAATATGTCAAGTTTGATTTGTAACACGATGTATGTCCCTAATATAACACTAAATTCAAATTTAATTCATTATTGTTTCATCCTATAGACAAATGCCACTCAATTGAATTGTATAAATGTACAACCCGACATTGCTTCACACCAAATAGTCACAAATTCACACAACACCACCCCAAATAGTCACAATCCCACACAAAAGAGTCACAATCCGACACCAAATTGACACCAAATAGTCACAAATTCACACAACTCAACTCCAAATTGTCACAATCCCACACCAAAGAGTCACAATCCCACACAAAAGAGTCACAATCCCACACCTAATTGACATCAAGTAGTCACAAATTCACACAACTCACCACCAAATAGTCACAATCCCACACCAAAGAGTCTCAATCCGACACCAAATTGACACTAAATGGTCATAATCCCACACCAAATAGTCACAACTTCACACAACTCCACCCCAAATTGTCACAAATTCACACTAAATAGTCACAATTTGACACCAAATAGTCACAAATTCAGTATTTTCTTACCCGATGCTACCTGATGCAAACCGACACCATCTGACTCCAACCCGACACTAAATATCGTTTACATATTTGAATTGTAACAGTTTTTTGAACTAGCCCCCTGTATCAATGCAGAATTGTAACACTATGTTAAGCCAACCCATCATAATATGTATCAAAACAACAAAATGTCATCACAACTACTACATTTTGCAAAGTAATACAAATGTTAAACAAACTTGTTTCTTTAATGACATAATAATAACAAATTTCAAAAGCCTTCGTCGGAGCTTTCTCGATTAGTCACTAAAAAGTCTTGCTCTTCATCCTCATCATCATCATCGGGGTGGTCGGACTCATAATCTGTATTTTCTTCATCATCAGGCTTAATTGAAGGCCACGTTAATTGAAACAATTAATGAGGGGGGGGGGAGGCTTTTAGGAATTTTTTATTACAACTCCACATATCTGAAATATATATATATACCGACACCATCCGACACTAAAGAATATTAATTTTTAATTTTTTATTATTTCATTTTTTTCATAATGAAATATATATATATATATATATATATATATATATATATATATATATATATATATATATAATATGTATTTAATATAATATAACCTGAAACTACCCGACACTAACCGACACTATGTTACTTAAATCAATTTGGCTCAATTCGAAAATTATGCACCCGACACCAATGGGACACTAATTTGACACTAACTATTGAATGTAAAAATAGTCACAGAACCGACACCAATTGGACACTATTTGCAATCGGTCTAGTGACGCCTCTTTTACCTGTCACTGAAAGTTAATATTCTAGTAGTGTATGTGATTTAGGGTTTACAAGATTCAATGTAGAAAACAATCCTCATTGTTGTTGAGATCCAACAACTGTACAATCAGTATAGAAGGTTTAAGTTTTTCATGACAAGTACCCATTGTTGTTATGCATGGTAGAATGAACCAAGGAAGTGATTAATCAACACAAGTCTTCATACTAGATAAAATTCCACACAATAATAAGGTGGTTTGATTAAGCCATAATGATGAAATTGATGAGTGTCATTATATTCATCATAAGGTGGCTTGACCAATACTAAATTTACCATTATGTTTATCAAATAAAACCACCACCCAATTATTAGTGTCTCGACTTAAGCAACTATAGTTTTGAAAAAACTGAATAATATCAAGAGTGAAGTAGTGACAAGTTCCATAAGTTTTGAACATAACCAAACTGGATCACCCGAATACAACTTACGGTACAGTGTCATTAATAATAATAAATCAATAACAAGATACTAAAGAGTTCCATAATTGTAACAATCCCAAGCTCCTTATCATCCTTCGGCATTCCTAAGCTTGCCATTTCTCCTTCATTGCCTGAACAAGTAACAATCTATTTAACGAAATCCCATTATTGTAAGAATTAAAAATTGATCATTATTTAAAATTAAAATGCCTCACCATCAGACTTTTTTTTTTTTTTTTTTTTTTTTTTTTTTTTTTTTTTTTTTTTTTTTTTTTTTTTTTTTTTTTTTTTTTTTTTTAAAAAGGAAATCATTTTATTGAAGAAAAGTAAGAATACAGACAAGCCAATCTCAGTCAAAGATGGCAGAACTAAAACTCCAATTGAGATTAAGCTCCCAATTGGTTCTATTCCTAACAATATGAGTCCACCCATTCACACAATTTCTAATAGAGTGGAAGCACCTATTGACTACAGTATCAATAGCAGGTTCAACAGCATCAAACACACACTTATTTCTGGCATACCACAGGTGATACATAGCAGCTGCACAAGCCAACCTTCTCAACCTTCCTTTAAAGCTCTTCCCCATGCCTTTGCTGATAATCCAATCTCTTTCTCTGTCCCAATTCATAGGAGAATGATACTCTCCTAAATACAGCAACATCTTTCTCCATACTGTAGCAGAAAAACAGCACTCAAAGAACAAGTGTTGTTCTGTCTCAGGGCTACACTTGCAGAGCACACACTTATCTTCAGTGATTATTTGCCAGGAACATAGCTTAGCTTTAGTAGTTAATCTTCCAGCACAGACTAACCACTGCACAAAACCAAATCTGGGCACTTGACCAGGAAACCAAACCACTTTCCACCATCCAACTTTGTCATTTTTGTGCCTCAAACATTCCCATACAGCACCATTAAGATGCTCATTATGACAGAACCATTGCAACTCATCATCTTCATCAGTTAATGCACTAGGAAAACCTTCAGCTAACTGGACAATATCAGCAGCCACTCTGCTATGTCTAAGCCTGCCAACTTTATCTTTTACCACAGCTACACAATCAGTTGATGAAATTCCCAGCCTTCTGATACTATTCTCAGATAAAAAACCAGCTGGTGCACCATCTCTATGCCAGGCATCATAGAGACAATTGGTACTTTCTCCATTATGAACTACTCTTTTAACATGAGGTCTGATCTTGTCTCTTATACTCAGCAGTTTGTGCCAGCTCCAAGAATCAGTGCTCCTAGCTTTAATCCCCCAAACACATTGTCCTTTCAATCTGTAGGTGTGCATCCATTTCACCCACAGGGCTTCTTTGGAACTGCACAGATTCCACAAATGTCTGGCCAGACAAGCAACATTCCATTCAAGAATATCCTTAACTCCTAAACCTCCTTCATCTTTCTTTAATGTTACTTGTTTCCATGATACTTTAGGCATGTATCTACCCTCATCAGATCCCTTCCACAAAAAAGCTTTCACCAACTTCTCAATCTTCTTAATTACTGTTCTAGGAAGCAAAACAGTTTGACACCAGAAATTATAAGTGCCAAACAACACAGTTTGAATTAGGGTGAGTCTGCCTGCAAAACTTAGATGCTTGCTTCCCCATCAGACTTTTCTTGTAGGCATCCTTATATGCCGTTGTCACCGTAGCCGACAGTTCCTAGAAAAAATGGACATACCAAGAAATAGTTCATAAAGAATACTTTATTAAGAATTTTGTATAAAAAGTAATCTAAATCATATATATCATAAATATGATGAGTAAATTTACATAGGCTAGACTATGTACAAATGGCTAGTAAGATATAAACACACAACTAAAAATTTAACTCACCTCAGGTCCCAAGGCCATTGCTGCGTCTGTTATCTCGATCCAGAAAGACTATTTTCTTACAACAACAGATTAGCTACACAAAATAAACAAACAAGAAGAAATCAACACTTTGTACCTTAACAAGTTCCTCCTTGCCTTCACAGTATCCATCGAACAGATTTCGTATATTCAATATCATTCCAGACTATAAAACGGGAAACAATGAAATTAATATTACAATAAAATTAATGTTAACAATCAGGGGCGAACCAGGATGAAAACTCAGGGGGTGAAGTTGAAAAAAAAAATAGTTAGCTAAACAAAATTTATCAGAAAGGTACTTTACAATGTAGTTTATAATATTTATACATACGGAAGTGTAATGGGGGCAAATTTGTCAGTATTCAGATTCAGTGAACTATTATCAAACACTTAAAATTTTCAGTATTCAGATTCAGTTTTCATTCAGATTCAAACATTTCAGTCATTCAGATTCATACTTCAGATTTCAGACATTCAGATTTAACAAAAAAAGCCTTAAGAAAACAAATGGAGGATAACCAATTTGTCTAGCTCTACTATCAAATAGCAAAAAAAAAAACTCAAGTTTGAGGAATAACCTCCACCGGAGATTCCGCCGCCCTCCCCAAAGCCAGCTCCTCGGCCACCTGAGTATGTATATAGATGGCACTATTGTTACTTAATATTTATCTGGCGAAGGCATAGTCTTCTTTTTTCTTTCAAATAAAAACCTCATTGGCGCCAAGCGTGAGGGAATGCTAGACGTTTGGTAATTTCTCCCCCGACCAGGAGAAAAGATCCCATGGAGGCAGCTAACCCCATGCATACTGTATGGACATTCGGTCGTACAAATTGCATAGTATCATAAATAGCTATTCCAGGTATTACCCACCCCCCAGGAGAGTTTATAAACAAATAAATATCTTTTGTATCGTCCTCGATACTAAGATATACCATAAGACCAATAAGTTGATTCGAGATCTCGCTATCAACCCCTTGGCCTAAAAAAAGTAATCTTTCTCGATAAAGTCGGTTGATTAGGGTAACTGGTTATAGTAAGCATGAAGGGGCTAAATAAAATTTTTTTTATGCATATAGTTCTAAAGCACTTACCTAAGTTTCTATTTTTCAAAATAGTAAGATAGGCCAAAATACTAATTGAAAAAAGAAGTTTAATTGAAATGAAAGTCTTTGATTCATCTATCATCAGATCATTTACATTGAGTATAACAATAAATATATATCATACTCAATATTATATTATGCAGAAGCCATTTGGACTTTATTAGAGATATAGGGTTGACCATGGAGGGATCGCCCTTGAAGGCAGTGAGCCAGTGACCAATTTAAGATGTGGTTAAGGTATGCATAGGACCACCCGAAAACAAAATCAAAGTGTAGTTGAGAAAATGGTAATACTATTGGTACTTAGTTGTTGAATGGAATTTGGGTTGTTGAATCAAATTCCACGTTTGTATGCCACCTCTATTAGATTGGATTGGTAAAATTA
Source organism: Echium plantagineum (assembly GCA_003412495.2). Taxonomy (NCBI): domain Eukaryota; kingdom Viridiplantae; phylum Streptophyta; class Magnoliopsida; order Boraginales; family Boraginaceae; genus Echium; species Echium plantagineum. Next base: position 37,238,126 of record CM016563.1, read on the forward strand.
CTTATATAACCTTTAGTAATACAATACTAAATACAATATCAAAAAATAAACTTGATATCCAAAGTCGGACTCGGTTATTTTATTAGTTTTTTGAATACTATTGAAAGAAATTAGTCCCAAAAGCTTAATGCAACTCAACTATCTACCTTACACTAGTATTATTTTATCATGTCCAGTTTATGGTAAAATTCAATAATAGGGGCACCTGAAAATATAAAAACAAATATAAGGAAATTCATAAAATATACTAAAATTTACATTATTAAATATGTACTAACTCAACTTACTTTATAAATAAATAGAAATTACAAATACTTAAATAATAATTAGATTTTAAGGCAAATAAATTTAAGTTTAAAGTTCAAATAAACAGTTTGTCTTCTCTGAGATCTCTTCAAATTTTTTTCAAGACCTATACCTTCATTAGGCTAGAAGCTTCAATCACTTGATTACTTAATTATATTTTCAAGACCTATACCATCATTAGGTTAGAAGTTTGATTAGTAATTCAATTACTAGATTATTACTTGATTATATTTATTCATTAATTTCTCTTGTTAAAAGAAAGTTAAACACCAAACCAATTGTATTAATTTTATATTATCATAACTTGCCATGGATAAATACAATCAAATGAGATAAAATGAGTAATACTTTTTTCCAATTTAACTTTTGAAACTCATTTTTCGTTCATGAATACATTTATAAACAGTATTATAGGTATATATACTTCTTTTTGTTTATTATAAGAAAAATTATCATATTTCATCTCAAATAAACATGTTAATTAGATGAATTTAATTATATGCAAGTGTAGAATTTTATTAGCATTAGAATATTTGGACATACATAGATTTTGGAACAAGTATATCCTAATCATTGAACATGTAAAGATTGAGATAGATTTATTATGTATTGTTATAATTAAAAATATTGAGAGGAAAAAGGTAAAAGATCATATAATGATTGTGGTATAAATGATATAGTCCTAGTTCTTGAACCAAATCCTTCCTCAGAATTAAAATAGGATTTAAAGGAATATATTAACAGCTAATAAGACCTTAAACTACTATTCATTTTATGGCTTCATCATCAACAACTACATTAACTTACATTTTAAGTATGAAACACATTTTGGAGAAATGAGGATATATATTATGACATTTCATATATATTTTGTCTAACCGACCTTTGGAATATGCATGAAATTAACGGCTGGTCTAAGTTAGGCGTTCAAGATTTCGAATATAGGAAGTATTCCATCCTTTTCTTGATATTAATAAATATTATTATACAGACATATGCCTCAAGTTCTTACACTTAAATAATCTAAGGCTATTATTTGAATGCACTTATCTACCCAAAAAAAAAACTAAAATCTAAATGGTAAATTTATTTAAAACGATCAAATTTATTTAAAACAAAAACCCGCAGGACACAACAGTAGGAAAAAAAAAGACTCAAGTTTGAGGAGTAACCTACCGGAGCAACCGCCGCGCCCCCCAGAGGCAGCTCCTCGGCCGCCTGAGCCTCCTGCTCAGCCAGCCAAGCTGCCTCGGCAGCTTCCTCGAGAATTCTCGCAGCCTCTGCAGCGGCTGCAGCCCTTTTTTCTTCATATCTTATTAAGAGTCTATGGGGTTCCACTCTAAAACCAATTGGCAATAGAGGGAGTAGCCCAAGATCTTATATATTGACCCGGGAGGACATCGACTTTCGATGTGGTAGTGCATCTTAACACTCCCCCTCACGTGTAACCCGATCGTCGGCGGAATTTTCCACGCCGGTAATATTTGCCGGAAACAACATTGGCGGCGTTATATGCCGGAAACAACATTGGCGGCGGGGTTACACGTGCCTCATTACTTCGGGTCTGGCTCATGATACCATAATAAGAGTTGTTGGAATTATGAGATGTTTGACACGTCATAATTAGTGCCCATTGAACAATTTGATTGTTCGAAGTGATTACTTATTTAAGGTTAAGTTCATACGTATATTATTTGTTTGACAATAATATACGAGCTGGGAATGAATTCGAAATACATTAGGGGTCTTGATGGTTTTACTAGGACCCGCTCATGATTTATATGATAGTAAAATACTTGTCGATATTTTATTAACATATGACTAATGTTATTTCGATCCTAGAAGGTCACACACAAACAATGCGCTTGATTTTCAATACGATTGAAACTTCCGGGTTAAAGGTGTAAACGTCAAAGAATAAAGGGGAGGAAATTCCAAAGTGAAATTTCCACCCCATTAACCGTCCAAAAATGATGCATAAGAATGCATTTGACTTTTTGAATTCAAATGCACTAATGCTAGTCTTGAATGGGAGCTTGAAAAAGGGGGAGGTTACATATGGATGTTAATGTGATTAACACCATATTAAGACCACATTTGATGACAATGTTGATCATCCTTTTTGTACACTTTGTAAGACAAGAAAAAAACAGCAAAAGAAAAATACTCCCTCCTTCCTCTAGTTTTTGGCCGAAAATATACACACAAACCAAGAGAAGAAATCGTTTTTCTCTTGGTTCATTCTTGACATATACGCTTCAAGCTCTAGTTGCTTCAAGGGAGGAATCAATCACGCATTGGTGTGGACTAACTAGAGAGAGGAACGGACGTTGCTCTTCCGCTACGCACTCGATCACGCTCGAAGAGGTATACTCGAAACTCGTAGTTAAATGTGAATTTAGAACTTTGTATTCGATCGTTTATACGTTTTTGTATAATTTGATATGCAAAACATGTATAAAATCCCAACAGTGGCATCATGAGCCCGGTACATATGTTCTAATTCACTTTAAATGTCTTGAAATTTGATTTCATGAATTATAATATCATATGTGTATGTTTTGATATCATCAATTAAGGTTGTTGTGCATTATGTGTATTGTGCAATTATGTAATTGTTAAGGCCTGTAAATATTTTTCTAAAATTCTGTAAAAATATGTTTCGAACAGTAAACAAAATTTCGAGACCACTGTAATTTTTCTGGAATTGTTTCGATTTGTTAAGTGCTCGAAATAAATGTTTGAAACAGCCATATGTTCATCCGAACGGATTTGATATACCTTTCGTTTGAACAGTTTTAAGTGCTGTATATATTTTTATAGAATTCTGGAAAAATATTATTCAAATAGTACATTGAATTTCGAGTTTACTGTAATTTTTCTGGAATTGTTTCGATTTGTTAAGTGCTCGAAATAAATGTTTGAAACAGCCATATGTTCATTCGAACGGATTTGATATACCCTTCGTTTGAACAGTTTTAAAGGCTGTATATATTTTTATAAAATTCTGGAAAAATATAAATAAAATATTAGAGTCAATTTCGAGTTTACTGAAATTTTTCTGGAATTTTTTGGATTTCTTAAGTGCTCGAAATTGACATTTGAACAGTCATATGTTCACCCGAACGGATTTGATATACCATTCGGTTGAACATTGTTTTAACGGCTGTATATATTTTTCTAAAATTCTGAAAAAATATAAATCAAATACTAGAATGATTTTCGAGTCTACTGTAATTTTTCTGGATTTATTTGGATTTATTAAGTGCTCGAAAATGATTTTTGAATAGCCATGTGTTCATCCGAAAAGTTCGGAACACTATTCGGATGAACAGTGTTTTTCGGATGAACAGTGATTCCGATTTCACTGTTCACGAAACACTGTTCACGACTGTTCACATAATTAAAATGGTCCTAAAATTGTTTTGGATTTTGTTTTATTAATTATTGTGAATATTTTGGCTATTCTAGTATTTTGACTTTTGATTGTCAGAAGAAAATTAATTAAATTATTATAACTTGTATGATAATTTGATTAGATTTTAATGTTACAATATTTTAATTAATAGCACTAATATGATTAGTTGTTAATTTTATTTATATTGGTTATAAATAATATTAAATGCTTATTAATTAAAATTAAAGGCCTTAATTAATTATGTAAAACCTATGAGTTATTGATTTGGTTGTTACATTTGATGTACAATTTATTACATATATGTGTTATAATTGTGTGTACCTTATTTGACATCCTTACATGTTTTAATTGACTTAATTCATGTATTATATATATTTTGATATATTGGATGTTTTATTTTCATTGTGAATGAATGTTGGGATAAGTGATATGATCTGGTTTTTGAAATACAGTCTGCGTACTGTCTTTTATATGACGACTTGTGTCAAAAAGAAATATAGCCTGCGTGCTATTTTATGACGACTTGTGTCACTTTTATTTTATTATTTATTACATTGACCTGCGTGTCAATTATTTATCACCACGTGTGATTGTAATCAATAGAAGACGAAGCCACCGAAGGAACTGAAGGAGGACTGAAGACTTAGTTTAGAATTAAGTCTAGTTTTCTTTTCGGTTTTTAGATCATATCACTAATCCCATTTATTTGCGTTATAATTCTTAATTTTCATGCTCATATGATATATATTCTTGCTTGAGTGAATGTATATATGCATGTATGATCATGATTATATATTTATAACTAATCCTACCTTAAGTCAAGTAATTTGCCATACCTGACCCTAAAGTCGGAATAAGACATACGTATGCATGGACCTGCCAGATTGGCAGACATGACATGTCCTATGACTTGATCCCGATGGAATAATCGAATGATTTCCGATTCAGAATCGGGCTTCGATTGTTCATTCTGACTTTCGTCAGTAGGCTCAGGTTACTTGAACAGTGATTCCCATAATCAGATTTGGGCCTGTTGGCAAAAGTTGTCACCAATGCAATCTTGTAAGATTTTTGGTGACACCGAGAATTATGCCCGGCATAAATGGTGATCATTCACCTACTCACATGATTGGTAGTCGAAATGTTGCGTGCTGCCGTTCGATTATTAATTATCTGAGTTCTCGGATACATTGTGTATTTTAGTAGGATTATGAACACATTGTATGAGTTCAAATATTTTGATATTTTGAATTATCACTATGACATGCTTATCTGAGTTATTTATTCGCCTTTTACCGCTGTAGTTATCATGTCTACGAACGATAAAAACTCTAAGTCTCTCCGCTCCGCTTTGGAGAAATGCAAACTTAATGGTGCTAATTTCCATGACTGGGCTCGCAACTTGAGAATTATTCTCAAGTCTGAGAGAACAGATTATGTGCTCACCACCAAACTTCCTGAGGTCGTTCCCACCGATGAGAATGAGTATTATGTCTATGAACAGCACATGAATGATGCTACAGATGTCCAGTGCTTAATGTTGGCCAACATGGAATCGAATCTTCAGATTCAATTCGAAGAGGTCAACGCTTACGATATGTACCGCCAGCTGGAAAATTTGTTCCAGCGGGAGGCACGCAATGAGAGATACGATACTGTTTGTGCTCTTGTTGACTGTAAGCTAGGCAATGGACAGCCAGCAAGTCCCCATGTCATCAAGATGATAGGGCTGGTCGAAAGACTGGCCTCATTGGGGGCACCCGTCTCTAAGGAGATGTCTGTGGATATCATTCTTAGGTCGCTGCCTGATTCCTTCAGTGGTTTTGTGTTGAACTTTAACATGCACCAATATGACAAGACGTTGTCTGAACTGCATGGTATGATCAACAATGCTGAACAAAACATTAAGAAGGCAAAAGGCACTTCTTCCTCTGTTCTGACCATTCAGAACAAGAAACAGTTCAAGAGGAAGAAAGGTGCCAAAGGCAAGACTAAGGTTGCCCCCCGTGCAACAGCTCCTACTCAAAAGGCATCCAAGAAGGATGCCAAAAGGGAAGACAAGTGTCATTATTGCGGAATAATTGGCCATTGGAAGAGAAACTGCAAGAAGTACCTGGCAGACAAGAAGAGTGGTTTGACCACTACTACTCCGCCAACAGGTATTCATGTTATAACTGATTTACCTTCTGATTCTAATTCTTGGGTGTTAGACACTGGATGTGGTACTCATATTTGTCGAAATATGCAGCACCTGCAGAATAGAAGGAAGCTCACAAGGGATGAAGTGGACCTACGAGTAGGCAATGGTGCAAAAGTTGTAGCTCTTGCTGTAGGAACACTGTCTTTAAATTTACCATCTGGATATTGTATTGTTTTGAATAATGTATTCTATGTTCCTACTTTATGTAGGAACATTATATCAATTTCCTTATTAAATTTGGATGGTTTTTCCGTTACTATTGATAAAAGTGGTTGTTTTATCTCTAAAAATGGAAATGTTTATTGTACTGCATCCCTGCAGAGTGGTCTCTATATCTTGGAAACAAGTGTAGAAACTTATAACATCAGTATGAAAAGGAACAAGCCCAATGACTTGAACCCGACATACTTATGGCATTGCAGACTCGGTCATATAAGTGACAAACGCATTAAAGAGCTCCATGACAATGGAATTCTTACGTCATCTGGTTTTGAATCTTATGACAAATGCGAGTCATGTCTTTTAGGAAAGATGACCAAGTCACCTTTCACTGGTACGAGTGAAAGGGCAAGTGATTTATTGGGAATCATACATACTGATATATGTGGCCCAATGAACACGCCCGCTAGAGGAGGTTTTCCATACTTCATTACCTTCACCGATGACTTCAGCAGATATGGTTACGTATATCTGTTGAAACATAAGAGTGAAGCCTTTGAAAAGTTCAAAGAATTTCAGAAAGAAGTAGAAAACCAACTCGGCAGGACAATCAAGATTCTTCGCTCCGACAGGGGAGGAGAATACTTGAGCCATGACTTCTTGCAACACCTAAGAGAATGTGGTATTGTATCACAACTCACACCTGCTGGTACACCACAACACAATGGTGTCTCCGAAAGGAGAAATCGAACCTTATTAGATATGGTTCGATCAATGATGAGCACATCAGAACTCCCAACTAGTTTTTGGGGTTATGCATTGGAAACTGCCGCTTCCACACTAAACAAATGTCCAACCAAATCAGCACCTAAGACCCCACATGAGATGTGGTTTGGGACTCTTCCCAAACTAGGGTACTTGAGGATTTGGGGATCCGAGGCCTATGTTAAGAAAGTTAACAAAGATAAGCTTGGACCTAAATCCGACAAGTGTTACTTCATTGGTTATCCTAAGGAAACCAAGGGATATTACTTTTATCTCAAACCCGAAAATAAGATTTTCGTGGCTCGTAATGGAACTTTCCTTGAGAAAGAATACATTACAAAGAGATATAAGAGTAATGAGACTCTTGAAATTGTTCAAGAGGGTGATGTAGCAGGTACTAGTACCTTAGCTGAATCACCTCAAGAGGTGGACCCTTCTTATGAAGAAGAGGTTCAACTCGATCCACGGGAAACCGTAGACGAGCCTGCTGATACTCAAAACATCCCTCGGAGATCCGAAAGGTCCCGTCAGGAACCGTAGACGAGCCTGTGCAAATGTTTCTCTATGAAAGACCTAGGAGAGGCTCAGTACATTCTTGGAATTAAGATCCATAGGGAACGATCTAAGAGACTCATTGGACTGAGTCAAAACACTTATATTGATAAGGTATTACTTAGATTCCATATGGAAAATTCCAAGAAAGGTAATCTCCCTATGAGACATGGCATTTCTATTAGTCGTGCTGACAGTCCCACAGACAGCATCGAAATAGAGAAGATGAACAAGATCCCTTATGCCTCAGCCATAGGATCTATCATGTATGCCATGCTTTGTACACGACCTGACGTTTCTTACGCTTTGAGTGTAACAAGTCGTTATCAATCGTGTCCAGGACAAGAGCACTGGAAGGCCGTAAAGGCCGTTCTTAAGTATTTGAGAAATACTAAAGACATGTGTCTTGTCTATGGGGGAGATAAAGAGTTACAGGTTGTAGGCTACACCGATGCGAGCTTTCAAACCGACAAAGATGATTCTAGATCTCAGTCTGGTTATGTGTTTTGCATCAATGGTGGCGCAGTGTCTTGGTGCAGTAGCAAGCAAGGCACTGTGGCTGATTCTACGACAGAGGCAGAATATGTTGCAGCATCTGAAGCTGCAAAGGAAGCATGCTGGATCAAGAAGTTTGTGAGTGAGCTTGGTGTTGTACCTAGCATTGACGAGCCAGTAGTGTTATACTGTGATAACACTGGTGCAATTGCTCAAGCCAAGGAACCAAGATCACATCACCGCTCCAAGCATGTGCTCAGAAAGTATCACATCATTCGTGACATCACGGAACGAGGCGATGTGAGTGTATGCAAGATACATACAGACGATAACCTGGCCGACCCATTGACCAAACCTTTGCCTCAGAGCAAACATGACAAGCACGTATCTGGTGCAGGACTTAGATATATGCTTGAATGGCGTTAGGTTTAGTGGGAGCTGTATTGTCTGTATTTTGTCATAGTTTAGTCCTGATAAGATTATGTTGAATAATTGATTCAAATATATGTATGTTTATTTTCAGTTTTACTGTCTTTCATACATATATCTTTATTTTGATTCCATTGTTATCCATGGCTTCTAGAGAGGTCTTTGGGGTTGAGGATCCCAAATGAGAAACCCTCTACTAAGCCTAGAAGCAAGGGGATAACTTATCTCTGATCAAATGTTCACTGATTGGAATCGAACATTGTAATGATCAGCATGCACATGATTGTCTTGGTCACGTTTCTTAGACAAGAAAGGGAGTAAGTGTACTCTAGTCATGTACATGGGTATATATCTTGGAACTAGTCCAAGCTATGATACTGGATTCGACCGCCATGAGAACTTAGAAGATGACATATCTGTGTCCTAAGTGTTTCTCATCGAACTTATGTTAAATGGTGATTCTTAGACCTGTATGGCAGGAATGCGTTAGCATGAGACTTGCGTGTCTTGACTATGTAAATCGTCTCCTGTAGAAGGGAGGCTATAAAGGCATATGTTGGGCATACTTGGAACATGTTGGTACATTGGTTGTACATCAGAGGGGATTCGCACAAATCGGTTATGTCGATTGATTCATAAAATCTCGGTAGATTAATGGTGATTAAGATGGCCATCTCCAGTAGCAGTACTGGGTATCACATTAATTCTATGTATCCGAGACAGTACAGGTGCAAGAGTATGGTGACACATATCTTACCATAGCTTGACTGTGAGAATCGCGATGCGAAAGAATCACTTCACAAGTAATCGTCCAAGGGCAAGTGGGAGTGTTGGAATTATGAGATGTTTGACACGTCATAATTAGTGCCCATTGAACAATTTGATTGTTCGAAGTGATTACTTATTTAAGGTTAAGTTCATACGTATATTATTTGTTTGACAATAATATACGAGCTGGGAATGAATTCGAAATACATTAGGGGTCTTGATGGTTTTACTAGGACCCGCTCATGATTTATATGATAGTAAAATACTTGTCGATATTTTATTAACATATGACTAATGTTATTTCGATCCTAGAAGGTCACACACAAACAATGCGCTTGATTTTCAATACGATTGAAACTTCCGGGTTAAAAGTGTAAACGTCAAAGAATAAAGGGGAGGAAATTCCAAAGTGGAATTTCCACCCCATTAACCGTCCAAAAATGATGCATAAGAATGCATTTGACTTTTTGAATTCAAATGCACTAATGCTAGTCTTGAATGGGAGCTTGAAAAAGGGGGAGGTTACATATGGATGTTAATGTGATTAACACCATATTAAGACCACATTTGATGACAATGTTGATCATCCTTTTTGTACACTTTGTAAGACAAGAAAAAAACAGCAAAAGAAAAATACTCCCTCCTTCCTCTAGTTTTTTGCCGAAAATATACACACAAACCAAGAGAAGAAATCGTTTTTCTCTTGGTTCATTCTTGACATATACGCTTCAAGCTCTAGTTGCTTCAAGGGAGGAATCAATCACGCATTGGTGTGGACTAACTAGAGAGAGGAACGGACGTTGCTCTTCCGCTACGCACTCGATCACGCTCGAAGAGGTATACTCGAAACTCGTAGTTAAATGTGAATTTAACACTCCCCCTCACGTGTAACCCGATCGTCGAGCGGAATTTTTCTCGCCGGTAATATTTGCCGGAAACAACATTGGCGGCGTTATATGCCGGAAACAACATTGGCGGCGGGGTTACACGTGCCTCAATAACTCGGGCCTGGCTCTGATACCATATTGAGAGTCTATGGGGTTCCACTCTAAAACCAATTGGCAATAGAGGGAGTAGCCCAAGTTCTTATATATTGACCCGGGAGGACATCGACTTTCGATGTGGTAGTGCATCTTAACACTCCCCCTCACGTGTAACCCGATCGTCGGCGGAATTTTCCTCGCCGGTAATATTTGCCGGAAACAACGTTGGCGGCGTTATATGCCGGAAACAACATTGGCGGCAGGGTTACACGTGCCTCAATAACTCGGGCCTGGCTCTGATACCATATTAAGAGTCTATGAGGTTCCACTTTAAAACCAATTGGCAATAGAGGGAGTAGCCCAAGATCTTATATATTGACCCGGGAGGACACCGATATCCGATGTGGGATGTGCATCTTAACACTCCCCCTCACGTGTAACCCGATCGTCGGCGGAATTTTCCTCGCCGGTAATATTTGCCGGAAACAACATTGGCGGCGTTATATGTCGGAAACAACATTGGCGGCGGGGTTACACGTGCCTCAATAACTCGGGTCTGGCTGTTAAGATGCACATCCCACATCGGATATCGGTGTCCTCCCGGGTCAATATATAAGATCTTGGGCTACTCCCTCTATTGCCAATTGGTTTTAGAGTGGAACCCCATAGACTCTTAATATGGTATCAGAGCCAGACCCAAATTAATGAGGCATGTGTAACCCCGCCGCCAATGTTGTTTCCGGCATATAACGCCGCCAATGTTGTTTCCGGCGAATATTACCGGCGAGGAAAATTCCGCCGACGACCGGGTTACACGTGAGGGGGAGTGTTAAGATGCACATCCCACATCGGATATCGGTGTCCTCCCGAGTCAATATATAAGATCTTGGGCTACTCCCTCTATTGCCAATTAGTTTTAGAGTGAAACCCCATAGACTCGATCTTAATATATCTCTTACGACAACGATCGAGAACAAGCTCTCGGCCAAAGACGGCCTTTTCAATTTCGAAGGCGTGACTATGCTGAACACGAGGAATTCGCATTTTGCTAGTGAAGTGATTTTATTTGAATACGAAATATAAAATAAGAGTTTACTACTTATTACAGAGATAAATAATGAATGATTTAAGAGCAAAAAAAATGTAACTAGTGTAATAAATCCACTAACAACATATTTTGTAATAAATTAATGGGATAGTTCTATTTTTAATTATAAATATATATTTTCAAATTAAATACTCTAATTAATGAGATTAGGCGATCGTTATCTGATCACACTTTTGTACGAGAAATTATTCGTATATATCATTTTAGGATTATTTTCCTATTATGTAAGTTCTTTATTTGGGTAAATTTTATGCTCGCGGTTGGTGAGTTTCAACAAGGTTTCAAACTTGTACGAGAAATTATTCGTATATATCATTTTAGGATTATTTTCCTATTATGTAAGTTCTTTATTTGGGTAAATTTTATGCTCGCGGTTGGTGAGTTTCAACAAGGTTTCAAACTTCAGAGCACCCTAAAAAGAATTGGGGTTAATGCTATCCCAGCCATTGAGGAAGTCATCAACATCTTCAAGGAGGATGTTGTGATCCAGTTTCTAAATCCCAAAGGTATCGTTCTTTGTATAACAACACGTGTGCTCGTGTTATGGTTTCGTCGGAAGCACAACATGAGTATGTTACGTATCTATGTATTATTGTTTAATCATTTTTATAATAATTTCACATAGTTAAGAAAAGAAAGTTGTCCTATTGGGATGTTTGAAGAACAAAACAACGCAACAACTACTAATAAGCCCAAAAAATTTCCGATGGAATGTGAGAAAGCCATCATTTGCTCAATAATTTCACATAACCTTCTACTTCTTAATGATTACGAATTTTAATGCACGAACGAGAGTCCATATTTAAGCAAATTGTTTCAATTCGTAAAAAAGAAACAATTCGTAAATATACAAAACAAATTCTAAAACACAAAGACTCGTAAAGTATCTTTTTTAAAATCCCCTTTTCTGTCATGTTTCTTGTACGTAGCTTTTGATATTTTCAAAAAATGTGTTATATCTAAAGAGAAATTTAATTTATATGAAATGCATATATATAATGTATTTTGTCTTACTTAATTTATGTGTATAATAATTTAACGAAAACTTCCAAATATACTAGACGATTAGAGCATGCATGTACCTACATTTTTAGAAACGCAATGTAATGTGTCACAATTACTATAATCATTTCTAAAATTTACTCATATATTACTTCGAATTCACTTTAACTTACATATTCAATTTGTAACGACCCGTCCCAGGTGGGCCCCCCTGAGGTTGGGATCGTCAGCAACATGTAACATCAGAGTCACCAGTCGATGGATGACAACTTCAAAACGTTTTCATTTGATAATTTGAAAATAATATCCATCGTGGTGAAGTAACAACCACCAATTACAAACATCCAGAAAATACAACCAAGTTTCAAAATGATAGTTTTAGAAATTACAACAATGGTAAATAAGTTTTCAAAACGACAATAACAATAATTCGGAATGACTGCTGAGGACTCCTAACCACCACCGCTCACCTCCAAGCTCTAACGATACGCAGCTACTAGACTTCAACGATCACTCTCTACGATCAACTGTCAACCTGGCATAAAGCCAGTGGGGAAGGGGGGTGTCAGCTATAAAGCTTGTGAGTACGTACTGCACAGGTGTTCCATACCACACACCATGCTCATGGGTAAAGACATACGCGTAGAAGTGGGTAGGGATAACTTACCTTTTTAGCCAACAACATACTAATTAACAGAATAACAACACTACAACTTAGCAACAAAGTATCATCAACCAAGGAAAACAACATATTATTAGCTCAACGTATATACGCACAACATAAGTCAACTTATAACATCAATTCACGCAGTAATTATAACGAATACAACTCATATCATGCCATCAATCATCCTCTATCATATTAACTTATCATCTCAAACACCAACGATTCATCCGGTTAAGGGGGCTATCATCCACTATAGTTGTGGGCATAACAACGATCCACCCTTTTAGATGGTAATCATCCAGTCATAGCTGGGAATATCAACAGTTCATCTCAACAACAATAACTCGACCTGCAGGGGAGACCCATACGCCCGTCGACATAGGGGTTTTATAATATGTGCCATCCAGTCATAGCTGGGAATATCAACATTGCACAGCGCCATCCAGTCATAGCTGGGAATATCAACATTTGCGCACCGGATTTCAATACATAAGCGCCATCCAGACAAAGCTGGGTAAAACAACGTTGCGCATCGGCTATATCCACATAGTAGCACATTCATATCAACTCAACAACTCAACACTCATTATATATATATATTATATCAATCCAACCATCATCTTTACAACTAGTCATGTTCATCATTCAACAACCTATCATGTATATGGATTCAATGTTTTCTATAGGCCAATTAGACATCTCATTATATCAATTCAACATCTTATCATATTAATTCGGCCTCTTGTTAAATCTTAACCAACAATTACATTTACGCATCTTATAATACCACGACATACACATATAACAATACACATAATCATAATGTATCGCATAGAACAACCGTGAAGTAAGTACTCACCTGGTGCTAGAGCAACTAGCGTACACCTATATATTCTTTGCGCGCGTCCTTTCCGAACTCCTAAATAGCGTAAGAGTGCATTAATAATCTACCGAGGTATGAAATGACCATTCTACCCTTGTCTCGGTTTCCTTACTATTTATACCTCTCAAGGTTGGTTTCTCATATTAGGCTCACTCTCATGTATCCAAAAAATGCCCCAATGCATTAAATTGTTTTTAAGGATAGATATCGTGTCGACTTGTAAAATGACAAAAATGCCCTTAACTTGTAAAATGACTGAAATACCCTTCGGCCTCGAATGTGCCCAACACTTGTTCAAATCATTTTGTAAATTCTCATATAATTATTTTATCTTCAAAAATACCCAAAAATCATAAGTATTCTGCCCATGGATGATTTTTGACTCACTTCTCCAATTTTCTCATTTTAAACTATTTATTGGCCACTTTAAATATAAAAAAATCTCATTTAAGTGGTAATACTCAATCTTATACACTCAAATAATTTTCATAAGTCCAAATATTCATTTTAAGGTTAAACATTCTGCCCAAATTCCATTTTTCACCCATTTATTATTATTTTTTTTCACCATTTAAACTCATTTAATTACCTATAATTCAAAATAAATAGTTAACCACTTCAAGAACTCATGAAATATTTTTCCAAAGTCAAAGCATTATTTCTAAGTCCAAACCTACTGCCCATTTAAATATTTGTGTCCATTTGATATTTATTTCATTTAAAAGCATTTTCTAGCCCTTTTTATATCCTTAAATCAAAATAATTATTAAACCTTCTTCAAAAATCATGAAATTCGAACATAGGTCAAACACACCTTCCAAGTTTCTGAAAAAATACATATCACATATTTTAACACCAAAATCATTTCCGTTTCATTTAAATCCTCTTTTAACAATTTAATTAGTCAAAAATATCAAACGACCTTAGAAAAATATAAGATTTATTTTACATGTTCACAATACAGTGGTAAATTTCATAAAAATATCCATTTTCAGTTTCCTCTTCCATTAATACTCTTTTTGTATTTTATTTCAATTGTAGGCACTAAAAATATCAAAATACGGAAGAAATACCAAACAATTTTCAAAAATTCCCAGATTTGGTGTGTCGACTTTTGTGGGCAGATTATTGTCAAAAATAAAGTTTCAGAATTTTTGGACACGTTTAAGTATTTATTTCCCATTTAAAAACGAATTTAGCTATTAAACCTCCAAAAATCGTAGTAAATACAAAACAAATCCGATTTAAGAAATTCTTGTTGTCAGATTCTTCTATTTCGGGACTCTACGTGCTTATAAAATTTCAGAATTTTCTGGGCATATACTGTATACGTTTCGTATTTTTAGATCTAAACTTCTAAATAAAAATATAGGCCATAAGATAATCCAAACACCAACATATATCAACATTATGCAACATATACTTGAGTTACAACATCATCCATGGGGTTATACTTAAGTTTTATTCTAAAAGATTCAATTTTGACCAAAGTGAACATCATAAAAATAATAGTTTCAAGCTTAAGAAATTTATACCTTAGATGTGTGGAAAATGTTCTACTTTGTGCTAAGCTCCAAATCAAGAAAAATGAAAGAAAATGGTTGAGTGTAGGGAGAGGGGAGGGAACCGGCTAGATGGAGGGAGTATGGAGACTCTTGTTTCTTGAAAAAATGATAATGGATGAGCTAGACATTGAATCATTGATATAGGAAAAAAAGTCTTTACTTTATGGTGCATGATGGACAAGTGTCCACAAGGAGTGGGCATCAAGTTTGACTCCAATTTAAATTTTCTAAACTAATGGGGTGGAAATGCAAATAGACAAAGTTTAACTTATCTTCAAGTAGTGCACATGCAACACACACGCCCCAAATATTATTATTCGACCACGACTCGATTTATTTTTATTATTCCGACAAAAAAATTCCTACGTGTCCTATAAATTATGACTCGTTACCTCTCTCGGGAAATAAAATATTATTTATTTAGCATGTCTACGGGCCGGGTTATTTCACAATTTTAGTGGGAAATCTTGTACATATCTTTTACTCTTTCTTCTAAATATAAGTTCAACATCATTGACTTTAATTTGTTTTCAAAAACTTTCATAATCTCATTTCCTAATCTTGCTTATTACTTAAGGGCTTTAATATCCATAGATAGACGAACCTTTTTCCACCGTCCAACTGGTCGTTATTCCGACGGAAGGCTCATCGTCGACTTCTTCGGTACTGATCTCCTTATTAGCTAATGAAAATGGTTTTTCAGTTCGGGACAGATCCTAGATATTAACATAGAGTATTTGTTTGTTATCATGTTTATTTATAAAATTGTTTATGAATATTACATTAATAAAAACTAATAGCAAATGATGATCGAATTAGAGTTAGAAGTGAATGTTCATCTTGTACGTTAATTGAACTAGCAATTACAGTTGAATGTTCACATTTCTCTTTTGACTTAAAATGCCTATGAATCATAGAAATAAAAATTAAATAGAATTAACTACTAACTACGAATTAAAGTTACTAAAAAATTATTAAAAAGAGTATAGACCTTTATAACATAATCTAAATTAAAATCCTAAACGTTAAGGTATTAAGATTGGATTTAAGGATTTTAAAAAACATGAAGACTAACAATAAGTATAAAACTTCAAATTAATTTTACAACAAATGAATAATAAATAGGAAATAATTATTATGATACTTATTTTATTAAGTATTATAGTAAGAGATGAAGATGAAGATGAAGATGAAGAAAAAGTAATAGTCCATATTCATTTTGTTGATTTTGCATGTGATGAATGATTGTGTTGGATTTGGAAGTTGGATGTTCTTATATCGAGAGATGCTGATTAAGTTGTTCTTGGTCTGAAAGATGCCATTATTTTCTTAGATGTGGAAAATTAGGGGAAGTGGACAAGGTTGACTTTTCCAATTTGGAGACCCTAAAGGTCTTCGAGTCAGTCAACCTTGAAAGATGCTCTCCATTATTGCTTTACTTTTCTTTGTAGATATGCAATAGTATTGTATGATGTTGAATCAAAATGAATACTAACGCACGTTTGATCATACATGTTTTAAATTATTCATTGTTTGATTAGAATGTTTCGTTTAATCATATATGTTTAAATGATGAACAGTTTCATTTTCGGTCTTACAAAACAGGCATTTTTGGCATACAACTATTTTCCGTCGGTGCATGTTATCTTTAGTTGCCATCCTGTTTTGAAGCATCTTATATACACTATGCTTGATTTTGCCTGGGAGCTTGAGTCTCCATAAGTGTGAAAAACTGGTATATTGGTTTACATTAGTACTAGCTCCTGTACTCTCTGTCTTTCCGATCTGTTGAATAAACTCATAGGCAGATTTTACCGTGAAAATGCCTTTTGCATGTGGTTGCCATTTGAATAGATCCTGGCTGTCCAGTCGATTTAGTGGGATCTTAATTATTTCTCCCGCATCGACTGGAAAGAAAATTGCATTTATAAGATCCACTTTCCATATTCCAATTTCATGGTCAATCAGATCTCCCACCGAAAGATGTTCTAACTGTGGTGAGATCGGGGTGATAACTCACCCTGAATTTGTATGCATGACCCATTTGTGCTTCCAGATGTTGATTTCCTTGCCACTGCCTAACTCCCATTTTACACCTTGCTCGATGAGGTGCCTTGTTGACAGGATACTCCGCCAGGCGTAGCTAGGTTTGTACCCCAATGATGCCGTCCAGAAGGAACCCTGAGGGAAGTACTTAGCCTTGTAGACCCTTGCCAGGAGGGAGTCCGGAGATGATATCAATCGCCATGCCTGTTTACATAGCATAGCTTCATTAAAACCTTGTGTATCCCTAAAGCCGAGGCCCCCTTTTTCTTTTGGTTCACATAATGTACTCCAGGATATCCAGTGTAATTTCTTTTTCCCGTCTGATTCCGATCCCCACCAAAAATTAGAAAGAACCGAGTTAATTTCGTTGCAAATCTGTTTAGGCAACTTGAAACAACTCATCGTGTAAGTGGGGATCGCTTGTAACACCGAAGAAAGAAAAATTTCCTTTCCTGCTGTAGATAGGAGCCGAGGCTTCCAGTTATTGACTTTGGTTTTCACCCGTTCAACCAGATGGGTGAATACCTCCTTCTTGGAGGCTCCAATGCTATTTATTTCATATTTATTGTAGCTCACATATATATATGTATATATATATATAAATTATTCGAATTTCATTTAATATGGATTATAACTTGCCTTGATTTTTTAATATTTTACATTGTTTCTTAAATGTTTCTATAATATTTCCGACATGTTAATTTTATAATTTTGAAACTATGATCGAAAAAGAAACTTTGAACCATGGGTGTGACTTGTGAGGGATCCAGGGAATGAGGGGGCCAGGCGGGCTCTGTTTTATTGATTGTTATAGCCTATGCAGTGGTGTGACTTGTGAAGGAGACAGGGAGGGAGGGAGGCGGACTTTGTTTTTGGAATTAATGGTGCGTTTGGATTGAGGTGAATAGGTGAGTGTAAAATATTAAAATTAACCCAGGTTGGGGAAATGCAGGTGAATTTCATGTTTGAATACCATTACCCTTCACTTCGTGAAACAATATAATTAATATCTTGAAAAACAATATTCTAAAATTAGAAAACTATTAAACTTATATTTATATCCTTCTCTTTATTTCTACACAAAACACCCTGTTTTGTTTACAAATTAAATATTATTAGAATAAAAATATTAGCAAAACATAAATATTTTTAACAATAAAAATATAAGAAACATATAAATAATATTTAGGAATAAATGAAACCAACAATAAAATAAAGAACGCGAAAATCGTGCATAATAAGATGCTAGAGTGCATTCCAAATTTTGAAAACATAATGCACAAGAGTGAAGCCAACAATAAAAGAGCCAAGAAGCAGTACGCAAGATGTTAAGCAATGTAAGAATATTTAGAAATCATGTTCTTTTCTACTTAATTGTTCATCAGTAGCTAGCACATTCCTTTGATGTTCCTATATAATCATTTTGCTCTAATTTAGTCATATATGAGTATTATTTATGAAGAAATCCTATTAGAATGGTAACAAAGTACCTGAAGACTGAAGTGAAGACTCAAGACTTATAACGATCATAATTGATGGGATTTTGTTCATTAACATTTGGATTTCAATGCATTTAAATTTACCTACCTCTTCTCTCAACCCATTGTGTTTCCAACTTATGAATAAACATGAACTGAACATTTAGCTTATGTTATAGAAACCTTGTCAATAATAAAAAACATTCATGATCACTAATTGGTCTTATTATGTCTCTGTATATGTAAGAGCTCTCAGTTTCTTTAGAAGCCTTTTTTCAGTAAAACAATGTCCAACTAATCATTATAGACTGTATCTTCAATAGACAGCACTAGTAAGTTATAATTGCTCAATGCATTCGGATGCGTATAACTTAGACTATTACATGTTGCAAGGTGGCTTCCTTTCTTTTATATTTATCGGATGTTGAAGAAGGGGGAGAAACCACATTCCCCTATGAGGTATATGTCAATATTTACATCTCTTTTCTATTTCCTTTCAAGGGTTCTTATTTATGTGTTTTTACGCCCATTTGAGACCCCAAAAAATGGACAAGAATTCCTTTCCATTCAGTTCATCTTTCTTTTTCCCTGTTATGAAATTTCATCTAACAATGCTTGAGATGTACAGAATGGAGAAAATATGGATGGTAAACTTAATTACCGCGACTGTATAGGTCTTAAAATAAAGCCACGTACGGACTCCTCTTCTATTCACTGTAAATAAATGGTTCTATGGATTTGGTAAGAGTTCCGCCAGAACTATTTAAGTTACCACCTTTTATCAATTTTTGGAACTGTTTCATCATATTTTTTGTTTTGTTCACGGTTTGACAACAAACCAGACGTCGTCTAGTACTTGGCATTGTTGTGTTGACAGTGTTGTCCCCTGTTAAGAACATTTCCTTCCTTCAATTGACTGTAACTTTTGCTTATACATTGCTCTTGTGTTGGACAATTGGAGACATCACTCCATGGTAGCTGCCCGGTGATCAGAAGGGAAAAATGGGTGGCCACAAAGTGGATAAGAGATCAATAACTAGATCAGAAGTGATGTCTATAGCATTTTTTATGACACTTTAATAAATATGGGGGTCTTCTATTCCTCAAATTTTACTTTTATGTAACATCCAAGAATGGCATAACTCTAAACTCTTAGCTGCTCGTAACTAGTTTTGAAAATGTCAGTTAAGTATCTACATTTAGTTTGTCCTAGAGATAAACTATCTGTATTTAGTTTCTTAAGTGATAATGAGTCCAAACTCATATTGCATATTGTATTAACCAGTTTCTGCTTATTAGAAGCTTAAAATAGGATGCTAAATTCCATCACTGATTGATGATCGCAGTGCAAGGTAGCCTGCGGACCTTAATGAGCACTACATTTGAGGTCAACTGCAGGGAGCATGTTGAAGCCAATCATCCGAAATCCAATGTCTGCGCTTACTTCCCTCATCTTAACCATTTGCAAAACATAAGATTCCCACGTGATAGTCCTAACTGTGCTGCAATAAATTGTGGAATGTCCATGTTTTGGACTTAAATTATATTTACGTGGATACTCACCCTTTGCAAAATGAGAAAATCTTGTACCTAGTTCTTCATTTGGATACTTACCATGTGTATCTATGCCTGTAAGGTAATACAAAAAAGGATTCTATTTCAAATACTCCCTATAATGATTATATTTGTGTGTTATCCCATGTTTTTCCTCTATATCAAACATGTACGACGTAACTAGTATATATAGAATAATACACCAGAAATAAAGAAATGAAATCATTAAAATAATGTACTATAAAATAATGTATCGTAGGTGTACTATTTATTATAGAGATGCAGATGAATATTCTATGATTTCATTCTTATTTACTCTTCATATTAACTAATTATTACATTTATAAGGAAGCTATATTAACTATCCTTTGATTTGAATCACACTGAAATTAACATTAAAAAACATTTGAGACAAAAAGAAAATAATAAGTAATTTTCATCGAAGATCCTGGGGGTCGGGCAACAAAAATCTGCTGAGAAGAAGAAGCTTCTTTCTACAGCTATGCAGAGGACTAGTGAATGGTTTTTTTTCTTATTTTCATTTCATAATCTTTGTTCATCTTTGTTGGCTAATCAATATTGAGCTAACAATACATACTAACGCTTTCTTTTCTTACAGTATTTTCTCCCAAGTGGAGATAGGAATGGAGAATACTGCCATGTTTCGATGTGCAGTGGAGTTTTTCGAAATGACTGAAGATTATGCAGATGGAAATTTAGTAGGAAGAACGGAGAGTTATCTTAATAAAGTGGCTCTTAAAAGCCTTACAGGGGCCATTTCCATACTGCATTCTGCAGAATGTTTTCTTCAGACAGCGGAGAAAGTGAAACTTGTGAGTGAATGTATAGGTATGATTGCTTTTATTGACCTGTTTCAAAGAGTCCTTATTACTATGATATCGATGGCGAAAGGATTCAAACAGTGTGCCATTGCTCCGTTGATGATGGACTAATGGTGTATGCTCAGAGGTCTCTCCGAGGTTTGGTGAGATCTTACCCCTTAAACAGTGTGCCATTGCTCCGTTGTTGATGGCCAAAGGATTCAAACAGTATGCCCTTAAATGCCATAACATAGAATTATTTAAAGGCTTCAAGACATAAACAGGATCATCTTCATTTATAGAAACAATATCATTACAAACTAAGTTCAACTTAAATATACTGGCATGGGCATACCCTTTGCCTACAAACACACCACCCTTTAACAGTATGAAACTACCGGACTCAAACACCTTCTTAAAACCATGTTAGTTTAACAGATAACCAGACATTAAATTCTTGCTCAACGCAGGAGCATGATACACATCATTCAAAGTAAGAAATTTGTCAGAAGAAAATTCTAACATGACACTACCTTTACCTAACACATCAATTTGGGATTTGTTCCCCATATACATAAAAGTGGGCTCTTTAACCACCTCATAAGTCTTGAATTGAAACTTATCCTTGCACACATAACGTGTTGCACCTAAGTCAACCCACCAATCATTGCCTACTTGGACCATGTTGACTTCAGAGATCATTGCAGTTAAATAATCATGGCCACTTGTGTTTTTTCCGTGATTGCCTTGACCGGCTTTAGAACCACTTACACTGCCTCCTCTCTTGGGATAATCCCTCTTCATGTGAGGTCCCCCGCAAATTCAATAAGCAATCTTCCGTTGCTTGTCTTTGTCATAAGGTATGTACCTTTTCTTCTCCTTACCATGATGTTTAACTTTGCCTTGACCTTTGAAGAAGTGGCCACCACTAGATTGTTGATTATCATGGGGTTGCAAGACACAATGAAATACAATAGTTCATATGTCATACAACCCTAATTCGTTGATCGTTAGAACTTACACAATGAAACTAGCTCATAGAAGTATATGTTTAAAGGTAGTGTGAATATGCTACAATTAACATATAAAAGAGTAGTGCTACAAAGTTATACCTTTGAAGCGTGAGCGGAAGCTTTGTAAATCTTTAAGCGCTTATCCCCACACCTTGCTCCTTTGCTTTCTCCTTGAAGAAATGTCTATCACCAAGGTGATATGAAACTACTATGAAATAGTCCACACCAATACCTTAGATAGCAATAAGACACACTTGGACTAGTGTGTGTTATTGAGGAGTATGTAGTCTTTACTACTATAGCAAAAGTGTAGAACTACTTCTACACTCTACACTTAGAGTTTTGCTAGAGGGTTGAGGTTGAAGATGAAGTGTGTTTGTTTGTGTTCTTGTGTTCTCCAGCAAGAGATATGCAAGACTTAGATTGATGCTCTACCCATTCTATATCATCTTATGATATAGAATGGATGATGAAACATATTATACACTAAACAAACACATTAACCATCCATATGGTTAATGCCTCTTGGTCCATGGAAGATTCTCTTACAAGAGTTCTTCCCAAGACTTACAAAGCCTTCCCAAGGCATAAAGTAGCCACCAAGATGTCAACCATTCATGATGATGGAATTAATTAATCTTAATTAATTAATTAAATCATATCTTATTTAATTAATTCATTAATTAATTAAATCATTTCAATAAATGATAATATATATATATATATCTCACATATATATATATATACATAAACCCCAAATGGTGTGTCCGGAACCAATTCCGGGCGCACCATCGGTTCGGTCGGGACACGATCTCGATCGAACCGAAATTCCTCAATATGGATCAAATCCCTTATTCACTTTCGGGTCACTACTCGAAAGTATCTTCGGTAATTGTTACGTGTGTGACCTCATAGCCCGAGTAACGAAGGCATCGGGATTCAACGTATAAGACCGTATACACGAATCCCGAAGATCATCGAGAGAGCCTAGTCTGCCATTCGATGACCCCCGGCATTATCTCGGGTGAGACTACTGATAGTTCAGATAACTATCGGTTGTTGAACCGTATATATAGATGATATAGTTCACGGGCACTAATTGAGGAAATTGACACATCAATTTCCAACACTCTCACTTGCCCTTGGACTTTTACCAATATCTTGGATGTACACTTGCATCCTTGTCACATGATTCCCTTTGTCCTCGGTTTTCGTCATAGGCTAAAGCAAGAAAGCGTGTCGCCAACTCCTATGACATAATTTCTCGGAACACGAGATAGTCTCACTCCCGTTCATAACGGGTGAATTCATAAGTAAGACTAACTCTCCGAGTGGCCAGAAAAACCTTCCCTGTATACCAGGGTGGACAAAGACCCTACCAATGCATCACCGATCATCTCACCACTACATTCACATAAGACCCAACGTACCCCATTACCACCAGTAACGGATGGGTCCGGAAGTAGTCAAAGCCTCATGCTCACGTAGCATGAGAATGATATGCATGTAGGTCTCAGAACCTCTATCATATGGCTCGTGTGAAATATAGGACACAATATCTCTTCTATAATTTCACAACGGTCACTGTCCAGTACCATGTCAAGACTCTCTTGACAATGAACCCATGTAATGATTTGGACCATCCTTTTGACTTAAGAAACAAAGTCAAACGAATCATTACACACTAGTTTGGTTGTGTCCGTTCCCAAAACGCTGGGACACACCACTAGGGACAATGTAATCACCATAGTTCTTGTCTTGAAAAAGGGGTTCCTTAGCCAATACACTTATTGGCTCCTCTTCAAGAACTC
The DNA here is from genome assembly GCA_003412495.2 of Echium plantagineum. Lineage (NCBI taxonomy): Eukaryota > Viridiplantae > Streptophyta > Magnoliopsida > Boraginales > Boraginaceae > Echium > Echium plantagineum. Next base: position 37,262,149 of record CM016563.1, read on the forward strand.
GTGATTACATGGGAATTAAAATATTTATCATACAACTATGATTAAATATTCAATTGTTTATTCAAGTGCTATAAAAGAATAGGCAATCAATAAACAAGAAGTAATACTTTTATTCAACAACAAGAGTTTTACAAAAGTATACTTCATACATATAAAACAAATAAACTGAAATAAAGCTCCCACTAAGACTAAGACCACTCGGACCAAAGCCTAAGTCCAATAGCTAAAGTATGGAACTCATGTTTAGTCTGAGGTAACGGTTTAGTCAAGGGATCAGCTGCGTTGTCGTCTGTATCCACTTTGGATACCTTGATGTCACCTCTCTGGAACATTTCTCGGACGAGGTGATACTTCCTAAGGACATGCTTGGACTTATGATGAGCCCTGGGTTCCTTAGCCTGTGCTATGGCTCCAGTGTTATCACATAACAACTCAATTGGACCATCAGCGCTAGGAACTACCCCAAGCTCAGTCATAAACTTCTTAAGCCAACATGCCTCCTTGGCTGCTTCAGAAGCTGCAATGTACTCGGCCTCCATAGTAGAATCTGCAACTGTGTCCTGCTTGGAACTCTTCCAACAGATGGCTCCACCGTTCAGGCAGAATACAAACCCGGTCTGAGAACGAAAATCGTCTCGATCGGTTTGGAAACTGGCATCGGTGAAACCTTTTGCAATCAACTCCTCATCTCCGCCATATACCAGAAACATATCCTTAGTCCTTCTCAAGTACTTAAGGATAGATTTCACAGCGGTCCAATGGTTGTTGCCTGGATTCGCTTGATATCGGCTGGTCAGACTCAGAGCGTACGATACGTCTGGTCTAGTGCACAACATGGCATACATGATAGATCCTATGGCTGAAGCATACGGGACTCTACTCATGTTCTCCTTCTCGACGTCAGTGGTGGGGCACTGACTTTGCCGAGAATAGTACCAGTTGTGATAGGCAGTATTCCCTTTTTGGAATCGATCATATCGAATCGTCTCAGAACCTTATCAATATAAGTGTCCTGTCTCAGGCCAATCAACCTATTGGCTCGATCTCGATATATCTTGATTCCAAGGATATACTGCGCCTCTCCTAAGTCCTTCATTGAGAAACACTTACACAACCATCTCTTGACTGACTTAAGGAGCGGTTTGTTGTTTCCAATGATCAGTATGTCATCTACATACAGGACTATAAATGCAATGTGGCTCCCACTTACCTTCTTGTATACACAAGCATCCTCCTCATTCTGAATGAAGCCAAATTCTTTAATTGCTTCATCGAATCGGAGGTTCCAACTGCGAGAAGCTTGCTTGAGTCCATAAATGGATCTCTGAAGGTTTCCATTAAGGAAAGCGGTCTTTACATCCATTTGCCATATCTCATAGTCATAATATGCGGCAATGGCTAAGAGGATCCGAATAGACTTGAACATGACTACCGGTGAGTAGGTTTCATCATAGTCAATACCATGAATTTGTTTGAAACCCTTCGCCACTAGTCTAGCCTTGTAAACATGGACATTTCCATCTTTATCAAGCTTTTTCTTAAAGACCCACTTACACTCGATAGGTCTAGCACCTTCGGGTAAGTGAACCAATGTCCAGACATCGTTCTGGTACATAGAGTCTATCTCGGATTTCATGGCTTCAAGCCATGACTCGCTATCTGGCCCTTTCATTGCGGCTCCATAAGTATAAGGCTCGTCGTCTTCTAAGGGTCGGTACTTCTTCAGGAGTTTCATCTACCGTGGATCTAGGGTCCAAGATAGGATCCACCATGAATGGAGGATCCACTTCCTGAAGTGAGCCTGCCGAGTTCGTTAACTCGACTTGCTCATTTGATGAGACCCTTGAGTTCAATAACCCAACTCTCCTATTCAATGAGTTTCTTGAGTTCAATAACTCAACTTGCTCATTAAACGTGTCGAATGAGTTCATTATCTCATTTGGCTCATCATCTTGAACTTCTTCAAGTTGTACCGTATCTCTGACATTTCCTGATAAGAACTCTTTCTCAAGGAAATGCGCTGTCCTAGCCACGAAAATCTTATTTTCTGGCTTAAGGTAGAAATAATACCCTTTGGTTTCCTTTGGATAACCAATGAAATGGCACAAGTCAGCCTTTGGGCCTAGCTTGTCTACGTTCAATTTCTTGACGTAGGCCAAGCAACCCCAAACCCTGAGAAAGCTAATCTTGGGACGTTTCCCAAACCACATCTCATATGGTACTTTCTCAGCTGACTTGGTTGGACAATTATTTAAGGTAAGTGCGGCAGTTTGCAACGCGTAACCCCAGAAGCTGACATGTAGGTCGGTTCGACTCATCATGGATCGCAAACTGTCTAACAGAGTGCGATTCCTCCTTTCGGACACACCATTATGTTGTGGTGTTCCGGCCGGTGTGAGTTGTGAAACAATTCCACAATCTCTAAGATGAGCGTCAAACTCGTGGCTCATATATTCGCCTCCTCGATCGGATCGAAGAGTCTTAATAGTCTTGCCGAGTTGATTCTCTACTTCATTTTGGAATTCTTTGAACTTTTCAAAGGCTTCACTCTTGTGCTTCATTAGATAGACATAGCCATAACGGCTAAGGTCATCCGTGAAGGTAATGAAGTAGGAAAAACCACCTCTTGCAGGAGTGTTCATTGGACCACATACATCGGTATGTATTATCCCCAATAAATCACTTGCTCTTTCACTCGTTCCAGTGAAAGGCGATTTGGTCATCTTGCCTAAAAGGCATGATTCGCATTGGTCATATGATTCAAAATCAAGTGACTCAATAATTCCACTTTCGTGGAGTTTCTTGATGGGATTTTCATTTATATGACCAAGTCTGCAATGCCATAGGTAGGTAGGATTCAAGTCGTTAGGCTTGTTCCTTTTAATATTTACGTTATATACCTCATGGTCCTCATCTAGTATGAAAAGACCATTTTGGTTTGAAGCTTTTGCATAAAGTAAACCATCACGATTAATAGAACACATATTTCTTTCCATAAGGATGGTAAAACCATCATTGTTCAAAACAGATATGGAAATAATATTTCTAGAAATAGCGGGAATACAATATACATTATTTAAAACTAAGACCATCCCGGATGGTAGTTTTAAATCTATCTTGCCCACGGCAACTGCAGCAACCTTTGCTCCATTGCCCACCCGCAAGTCCACCTCTCCCTTCCGAAGAGCTCTACTGTCCTGTAGTACCTGCATATTTCGACAAATATGAGAACCACATCCTGAGTCAAGTACCCAAGTAGAGTTATTAGAGGTGATAAAAGCTTCAATAACGAATATACCTGCCGGAAGAGTCCCACTCTTCTTGTCTTCGAGGTATTTCTTGCAGTTCCTCTTCCAGTGACCAGGTGTATTACAATAATGACACTGGTCAGTCCCCTTAGGACCTTTAGCCGGAGTTTTGGAAGTCTGGGCCTTGACTGTTTTGATAGATCCAGTCTTGGCCTTTCCCTTCCATTTCCCCTTGCCTTTCTTAAAGGCCTTCTTGTTCTGAATCATCAGAACAGAGGGAGTAGGGGTAGAGCTCTTCCCACACTTCAACGCAGTATCAGCCGTGCTGATCATGTTATGTAACTCCGATAACGATTTATCGAAGTCATGCATGTTGAAGTTCATGACAAAGTTACCAAACTTGTCAGGAAGGGAACGGAGGATTATGTCAACGGCCAAATCCTTGGAAAACTGAGTTCCCAAAGACTCAAGTCTCTCGATGATCCCAATCATTTTGAGAACATGAGGACTGGCCTGTTGACCATTGGATAGTTTGCAATCCATGAGGGCACAAACAGCTTCGTACCGCTCATTTCTTGCCCGCTTCTGGAACATCTCTTCCAGTCTGCAGTACATGTCATATGCTGCCACATTTTCGAACTGAATCTGAAGATTCGGTTCCATGTTGGCCAGCATAAGACATTGGACATCCAATGCATCATCCACGTGTACATCATATGCACTACGTTCTAGCTCATCGGCATTATCTCCGGGTGGTGGAGGAAGTTCTTCCTTAAGAACATACTCGACTCTCTCGTGCTTGAGAACGATTCTCAAGTTACGAGACCAGTCGTTGAAGTTATTGCCATTGAGTTTACACTTCTCAAGTGTAGATCGGAGTGAATTTGAAGTTGATTTCTTAGCAGTTGCCATCTAAAAACATGCGAGTAGGAAACGACATTCAGTTTAATTTATATGTAAAACATACGATACAAGTAAAGCATGCTTGAAATAATAATACGATACCAACAACCCCTCGAAGTGTACAAGTATACCAAGACCCCACGGACTTGGGTATGAGCGGCACACGCAATCATCCTCATAGTCCAATCCATGGGTAAGTCCTACTAGACTATCATATATTAATCATCCAATGATTATATATGACTCTTGGCGTCTATCACTAGTCGTTTTATGACACTATAGACTTCCTTTGCCAAACGGGCCGGTTCGATGGGCTAACCCGTAGCCACGTTTTAAGTAACCTTAGTTCACCATAAAGGGATGGATTGCATTTGCCGGTTCGATGGGCTAACCTGTAGCGCATGTAATCCCATTGCCTCCTATTCCTATGAATCAAAGTGCCCATCTAGGGATGATCCACCCGAAACGTAGGAAAGTTTGACAACTTTGAACTTAGGTTTGGCAAACACTTAATTATAACGTGGAGGGGTTTCGATTAAACATGTAATCCACATTTCATGCATATCACAAAAGGTGTACATATACGTCAAGAAAATATATGTAAGCATGAAACATGACATGAATAATAAACACTTTAAAGGGACGTGATATGGCCTAAAGAACATTAAATAAAACTAGTCTAACTAGTTCTAAACTAAGTCCTTGGTCTCCGTCTTCTTGGACATCGCCATGCTCCAAGTCCGTCTCTTCATGTCTTGTTACATAATCAACTTTCGCATTAAATGGCACATGCGCCGCGAAAAAGAAATAACAATACAAGAATGTAAAACGACACATGCATCGTATTTCAATATCAAGGACAGTACGCAGACTGTATTTCGAATAAATACTAGGCCATATCAAATCCCCATTCCATTCAGACTACAGTTTATATATGCATAACACATTATACATAAATCACATAAACATGCTAGGAATGAAATAAAACACACAAGCAACACACAACTCACACACATACTCACATTCAAATAATGTGAACATAGTCATACATGCATATCATAACCTTTAGTTGTCCAACAACTAACTTAGCCAATTTTAGGAAGTTCTATCATAAGTTCAACATATTGAACTAATAACCCGATTTCATTCAAAGAGACTTAGCATAAGTTATATTTGTTAAGGTTTGAAATTCATAATAACTCAAACCTCAAACTTCCTTTCGATACTCAATTAATCAATTTAATTAGTACCGATAGGATAAAATCAAAGTGCTCCCACTTACCTCCACAAGACTCGCCATAAGACGATCTTATGTTGGAAGAGCTAGATTTTGACATACATGCTAATTTTAAACTATTTTAAACTTCTCAAAGAATGTTTTGGACTTATAAGATTATTTCCGGAATGAAAACAATCTCTAAGTCACCCATAACAAACCGAAAACGTCCATAAACATCAAATGAGTTTGGACTTAATCGATTTGTTTTTGTTTCGAAAACATAGGGCAAAAATACCGTCCATCGTGGAATTCAAATGTATTTTGCATATCATATACAAACACTATTTTAGTACTAATGTACAAACAACTTGCAATGGTAATTGAGCTGATGTACTAATGTACTAATGTACTAATGTACAAACATTTGAGGTTGTAGATTATCATCCTCGAATTCAGACGTACTAATGTACAAACATTTGAATCCAGATGATGGCTACCAGGGGCGGATCTAGCATCTTTGATGTGGTGGTTCAAAATAAATTTTAAATTTTCTTTTGCGTATTTTGTACTATCAACAAAATATTTACAACAAATTATCCGTATTTTTATAAGTGAATAGATATTAAGTTAATCGAATAGCCTAGTGGAAAAGGCTCTTGCTAGTGACCAAAAGGTCCTGGGTTCGAAACTCACATTTATCGCTAATTTACAAAAAAAAAGTAAATAAATATTAATTTAAATTTATCTTTTAAGAGCTTAGTAAAATATTAATTACATTATAAGTAAACTATCGAAATTTAAATTGATATACTAACTTGTTTATACATTAATATATTAGAATGTGAATCAAAATTAAAAGTTATATTGATAATTTTTGAATCAATGTAAATTAATAATTCCATATTAAAAAGAAATATGTCATGTTTTTTTGTTTTATAATTGGGTGATGATATATATTATTATAAAAATGGTTTATAAAAATACAACTCCCTAGTCTCTTGGGTGTACATTATATAAGTTTGGGGTTTTTTATTAGAGAAAAAAAAGATTTAGGGTAAAAGAGGAAATGTTAGAAAACTAATCTAATTTATTGCGTAAAGAGTAAGCTACTCCCTTTTCTCTTCTTCCCTGTCAAAACCAAAACCAGAGAACTTAGTTTCTTCTCTTCTCCTCTTCAAAACCGAAAGCCCCCACCTCACGGCGCCTCCCCTTCTTCCCAAAACAACCACACTACTCCTTCCTAAATGTGAAGCCGCATAGATCAGGTCTCCCCAGTTCAAGCTTCATCAGCTCAAAGGCATATGATATAAATTTTTTTTCTTTTTTTTTATTATACAAAAATGGAGGTGGTTCAAATGAACAAGCTTGAACATAGTGAGGTCCGCCCCTGATGGCTACACTACTACTGCCACAATTGATATGCATCACTATACACGGGCACCACACGAACACACTCATAACCAAATTCTACACAAGATCACCCACATCCATGAGAACGCCTTGGTGGCAGAACCTGGGCGGGCAGAATTCGGGCAGAATCGTGAGTTCCACAACTCACGATGGAGGCCACGATGGGCGGGTTCCGAAGACGAAACTTTGGCTATGGTTCATATATCGACATATATACTATATGGTACTACTTTAAACACTTCTAGAACATGTTAAACGTGTAATATAGCTCTTGATACCACTGTTGATTATCATGGGGTTGCAAGACACAATGAAATACAATAGTTCATATGTCATACAACCCTAATTCGTTGATCGTTATAACTTACACAATGAAACTAGCTCATAGAAGTATATGTTTAAAGGTAGTGTGAATATGCTACAATTAACATATAAAAGAGTAGTGCTACAAAGTTATACCTTTGAAGCGTGAGCGGAAGCTTTGTAAATCTTTAAGCGCTTATCCCCACACCTTGCTCCTTTGCTTTCTCCTTGAAGAAATGTCTATCACCAAGGTGATATGAAACTACTATGAAATAGTCCACACCAATACCTTAGATAGCAATAAGACACACTTGGACTAGTGTGTGTTATTGAGGAGTATGTAGTCTTTACTACTATAGCAAAAGTGTAGAACTACTTCTACACTCTACACTTAGAGTTTTGCTAGAGGGTTGAGGTTGAAGATGAAGTGTGTTTGTTTGTGTTCTTGTGTTCTCTAGCAAGAGATATGCAAGACTTAGATTGATGCTCTACCCATTCTATATCATCTTATGATATAGAATGGATGATGAAACATATTATACACTAAACAAACACATTAACCATCCATATGGTTAATGCCTCTTGGTCCATGGAAGATTCTCTTACAAGAGTTCTTCCCAAGACTTACAAAGCCTTCCCAAGGCATAAAGTAGCCACCAAGATGTCAACCATTCATGATGATGGAATTAATTAATCTTAATTAATTAATTAAATCATATCTTATTTAATTAATTCATTAATTAATTAAATCATTTCAATAAATGATAATATATATATATATATCTCACATATATATATATACATAAACCCCAAATGGTGTGTCCGGAACAAATTCCGGGCGCACCATCGGTTCGGTCGGGACACGATCTCGATCGAACCGAAATTCCTCAATATGGATCAAATCCCTTATTCACTTTCGGGTCACTACTCGAAAGTATCTTCGGTAATTGTTACGTGTGTGACCTCATAGCCCGAGTAACGAAGGCATCGGGATTCAACGTATAAGACCGTATACACGAATCCCGAAGATCATCGAGAGAGCCTAGTCTGCCATTCGATGACCCCCGGCATTATCTCGGGTGAGACTACTGATAGTTCAGATAACTATCGGTTGTTGAACCGTATATATAGATGATATAGTTCACGGGCACTAATTGAGGAAATTGACACATCAATTTCCAACATAGATTGGCCAGATTCTAGCTCAAGAACACTACAATTGTAGTCACCTTCCTTATTCTGTAAGTTCTTCTCAACACGGAGTTCATCAGGCAATTTCTCTAGTGACAAATCTTTCTTCTTGTGTTTAAGTTTACGTTTAAAGTCCTTCCAACTAAGCAGTTTATCTATTATACTGCTAACAACAATTAACTCATCCATATTCATATCATGTTGTTTAAAGTTGCTAAGTATATATGTTCAAGTTCATGAAATTATTCCACTACAGACCTACTATCAACTATACCATAATCGGTGAATAAGGATACAAAAAAATTCATATAACTTGCTTCCAATGTCTCCCAAAGTTCCTTTGCACACTTTATAGGATCATAAGTGTCGACAGAGGATTTGTCATTCCATTCAGAATTGTTCATCTACAAATGGACTCGTCATTGATCAACTTTGCCATGTTCCTTGCTTATATTTGTCATTTGAAATTCTTTTATATTAGTCATTTGAAATTCAATATGGTTAATGTATAACATATATTACATATAAATATATAATAAAAAAAATAAACGAGCGGGTAACCGAGCGGACCCGGGTTTACCCAATAAGCTATCGAGTAAAAAAAATTACTCGAGTATCGCTCAATACGGAGAACCGAAAGAGGATGCATCTTCTTGATTGTGACGTGTCTTGTGGGTTGTGGCTATTAGGATGCGGGTCCTTTCCGGATGAACAAGGCGAGTTTGACTGAATGAAATTTACAAATGATCAAATATTTCCGTATATTCAGTAATACATGTGTTCGACTGAGATCAATTCAGAAATAAAATAAAGTTGGCAACCAAGGATAACAAAACAACATATACTTGGTTCAATACTTGACATTAATTTCATTGTTCTCTGTATACTTCAAAGTCTGGAATGTTATTGAACATCCAGAATCTGTTTGAGGCTGTAAAGAATGCCCAATATCTTGTCCAAGTTGAGGTAGTTCGTATGCAAAATGAACTTTCTATGTATGTCCCATTAATTTAAGTATATAATTCCAAAATTATTTATTGTTGATTTGTTTCTTTGACTTGCCAAATTACGGTATGATAGGTGACTCAGTTACACTGTAATTGGGCAAGTCAAAGAAACAAATCAACAATAAATAATATTAGAATTATATACTTAAAGTTCATGGGGCATATGTAGAAAGTTTATTTTGCATACGAACTGCCTCAACTTAGACAAGATATTAGGCTTTCTTTACAACCTAAAACAGATTTTGGATGTTCAACAGATATCCAGACTATAAAGTTAACGGAGAACAATGAAATTAATGTCAAGTATTGCAATAAAATCAATGTCAATAATTAAGCATTAACAAACTATATAGATAATAACGACAATGTGAGGAGTAACCTCGACCGGAGCCTCCGCCACCCCTAGAGGCGGCTCTGTTGGAATATCCCGGGGTTGCAAGACACAATGAACTACGATAGTTCATATGTCTTGAAAACCCTAATTCGTTGATCGTTAGAACTTACACAATAGAACTAGCTCATAGAAGTATATGTTTAAAGATAGTGTGAATATGCTACAACTAACATAATCAAAGAGTGTGGCTACAAAGATATACCTTTGAAGCGTGAGCGGAAGCGATATGATCTTCAAGTGCTTATCCCCACACCTTGCTCCTTGCTTTTTTCTTGAAGAAATTTCTATCACCAAGGTGATATGGAACTACTATGAAATAGTCCACACCAATACCTTAGATAGCAATAAGACACACTTGGACTAGTGTGTGTTATTGAAGAATGTGTAGTCTAACTACTATAGCAAACTATAGAACAATTTCTATACTCTAACACTTAGAGATTTGCTAGAGGGTTTGAAGATGAAGTGTGTGTGTTTGTTTGTGTTCTCTAACAAGAGTTGTGTGATACTTAGCTTGATTCTCTACCCATTCTATATCATCTTATGATATAGAATGGATGATGAAACACATTATACACTAAACAAACACATTAACCATCCATATAGTTAATGCCTCTTGGTCCATGGAAGATTCTCTTACAAGAGTTCTTCCCAAGACTTAAAAAGCCTTCTCAAGGCATAAAGTAGCCACCAAGATGTCAACCATTCATGATGATGGAATTAATTAATCTTAATTAATTAATTAAATCATATCTTATTTAATTAATTCATTAATTAATTAAATCATTTCAATAAATGATAATATATATATATATATATCTCACATATATATATATATACATAAACCCCAAACGGTGTGTCCGGAACCAATTCCGGGCGCACCATTGGTTCGGTCGGGACACGATCTCGATCGAACCGAAATTCCTCAATATGGATCAAATCCCTTATTCACTTTCGGGTCGTTACTCGAAAGTATCTTCGGTAATTGTTACGTGTGTGACCTCATAGCCCGAGTAACGAAGGCATCGGGATTCAACGTATAAGACCGTATACACGAATCCCGAAGATCATCGTGAGAGCCTACTCTACCATTCGATGACCCCCGGCATTATCTCGGGTGAGACTACTGATAGTTCAGATAACTATCGGTTGTTGAACCGTATATATAGATGATATAGTTCACGGGCACTAATTGAGGAAATTGACACATCAATTTCCAACACTCCCACTTGCCCTTGGACTATTACCAATGTCTTGGATGTACACTTGCATCCTTGTCACATGATTCCCTTTGTCCTCGGTTTTCGTCATAGGCTAAAGCAAGAAAGCGTGTCGCCAACTCCTATGACATAATTTCTCGGAACACGAGATAGTCTCACTCCCGTTCATAACGGGTGAATTCATAAGTAAGACTCACTCTCCGAGTGGCCAGAAAAACCTTCCCTGTATACCAGGGTGGACAAAGACCCTACAAATGCATCACCGATCATCTCACCACTACATTCACATAAGACCCAACGTACCCCATTACCACCAGTAACGGATGGGTCCGGAAGTAGTCAAAGCCTCATGCTCACGTAGCATGAGAATGATATGCATGTAGGTCTCAGAACCTCTATCATATGGCTCGTGTGAAATATAGGACACAAGATCTCTTCTATAATTTCACAACGGTCACTGTCCAGTACCATGTCAAGACTCTCTTGACAATGAACCCATGTAATGATTTGGACCATCCTTTTGACTTAAGAAACAAAGTCAAACGAATCATTACACACTAGTTTGGTTGTGTCCGTTCCCAAAACGCCGGGACATACCACTAGGGACAATGTAATCACCATAGTTCTTGTCTTGAAAAAGGGGTTCCTTAGCCAATACACTTATTGGCTCCTCTTCAAGAACTCGTGATTACATGGGAATTAAAATATTTATCATACAACTATGATTAAATATTCAATTGTTTATTCAAGTGCTATAAAAGAATAGGCAATCAATAAACAAGAAGTAATACTTTTATTCAACAATAAGAGTTTTACAAAAGTATACTTCATACATATAAATCAAATAAACTGAAATAAAGCTCCCACTAAGACTAAGACCACTCAGACCTAAGTCTAAGTCCAATAGCTGAAGTATGGAACTCATGTTTGGTCTGAGGCAATGGTTTAGTCAAGGGATCAGCTGCGTTGTCGTCTGTATCTACTTTGGATACTTTGATGTCACCTCTCTGGAACATTTCACGGACGAGGTGATACTTCCTGAGGACATGCTTGGACTTATGATGAGCCCTGGGTTCCTTAGCCTGTGCTATGGCTCCAGTGTTATCACATAACAACTCAATTGGACCATCAGCGCTAGGAACTACCCCAAGCTCAGTCATAAACTTCTTAAGCCAACATGCCTCCTTGGCTGCTTCAGAAGCTGCAATGTACTCGGCCTCCGTAGTAGAATCTGCAACTGTGTCCTGCTTGGAACTCTTCCAACAGATGGCTCCACCGTTCAGGCAGAATACAAACCCGGTTTGAGAACGAAAATCGTCTCGATCGGTTTGGAAACTGGCATCGGTGAAACCTTTTGCAATCAACTCCTCATCTCCGCCATATACCAGAAACATATCCTTAGTCCTTCTCAAGTACTTAAGGATAGATGTCACAGCGGTCCAATGGCTGTTGCCTGGATTCGCTTGATATCGGCTGGTCAGACTCAGAGCATACGATACGTCTGGTCTAGTGCACAACATGGCATACATGATAGATCCTATGGCTGAAGCATACGGGACTCTACTCATGTTCTTCTTCTCGACGTCAGTGGTGGGGCACTGACTTTTGCCGAGAATAGTGCCAGTTGTCATAGGCAGTATTCCCTTTTTGGAATCGATCATATCGAATCGTCTCAGAACCTTATCAATATAAGTGTCCTGTCTCAGGCCAATCAACCTATTGGCTCGATCCCGATATATCTTGATTCCAAGGATATACTGCGCCTCTCCTAAGTCCTTCATCGAGAAACACTTACACAACCATCTCTTGACTGACTCAAGGAGTGGTTTGTTGTTTCCAATGATCAGTATGTCATCTACATACAGGACTATAAATGCAATGTGGCTCCCACTTACCTTCTTGTATACACAAGCATCCTCCTCATTCTGAATGAAGCCAAATTCTTTAATTGCTTCATTGAATCGGAGGTTCCAACTGCGAGAAGCTTGCTTGAGTCCATAAATGGATCTCTGAAGCTTACATACCTTCTTAGGTCCTTTTGGACATGTAAAGCCTGGAGGTTGTGTCATGTACACATCCTCCTCAAGGTTTCCATTAAGGAAAGCGGTCTTTACATCCATTTGTCATATCTCATAGTCATAATATGCGGCAATGGCTAAGAGGATCCGAATAGACTTGAACATGACTACCGGTGAGTAGGTTTCATCATAGTCAATACCATGAATTTGTTTGAAACCCTTCGCCACTAGTCTAGCCTTATAAACATGGACATTTCCATCTTTATCAAGCTTTTCTTAAAGACCCACTTACACTCGATAGGTCTAGCACCTTCGGGTAAGTGAACCAATGTCCAGACATCATTCTGGTACATAGAGTCTATCTCGGATTTCATGGCTTCAAGCAATGACTCGCTATCTGGCCCTTTCATTGCGGCTGCATAAGTATAAGGCTCGTCGTCTTCTATCAAGAAGGATTCCCCATACCATCTATCGGGAACATGACGAGTCCTACTGGATTTCCTAAGGGTCGGTACTTCTTCAGGAGTTTCATCTACCGTGGATCTAGGGTCCAAGATAGGATCCATCATGAATGGAGGATCTACTTCCTGAAGTGAGCCTGCCGAGTTTGTTAACTTGACTTGCTCATTTGATGAGACACTTGGGTTCAATAACCCATCTCTGTCATTCAATGAGTTTCTTGAGTTCGACAACTCCACTTACTCATTAAACGTGTCGAATGAGTTCATTAACTCATTCGGCTCATCATCTTGAACTTCTTCAAGTTGTACCGTATTTCTGACATTTCCTGATAAGAACTCTTTCTCAAGGAAATGTGCTGTCCTAGCCACGAAAATCTTATTTTCTGGCTTAAGGTAGAAATAATACCCTTTGGTTTCCTTTGGATAACCAATGAAATGGCACAAGTCAGCCTTTGGGCCTAGCTTGTCTACGTTCAATTTCTTGACGTAGGCCAAGCAACCCCAAACCCTGAGGAAGCTAATCTTGGGACGTTTCCCAAACCACATCTCATATGGTACTTTCTCAGCTGACTTGGTTGGACAATTATTTAAGGTAAGTGCGGCAGTTTGCAACCCGTAACCCCAGAAGCTGACATGTAGGTCGGTTCGACTCATCATGGATCGCAAACTGTCTAACAGAGTGCGATTCCTCCTTTCGGACACACCATTATGCTGTGGTGTTCCGGCCGGTGAGAGTTGTGAAACAATTCCACAATCTCTAAGATGAGCGTCAAACTCGTGGCTCATATATTCGCCTCCTCGATCGGATCGAAGAGTCTTAATAGTCTTGCCGAGTTGATTCTCTACTTCATTTTGGAATTCTTTGAACTTTTCAAAGGCTTCACTCTTGTGCTTTATTAGATAGACATAGCCATAACGGCTAAAGTCATCCGTGAAGGTAATGAAGTAGGGAAAACCACCTCTTGCAGGAGTGTTCATTGGACCACATACATCGGTATGTATTATCCCCAATAAATCACTTGCCCTTTCACTCGTTCCAGTGAAAGGTGATTTGGTCATCTTGCCCAAAAGGCATGATTCGCATTGGTCATATGATTCAAAATCAAGTGACTCAACAATTCCACTTTCGTGGAGTTTGTTGATGCGATTTTCATTTATATGACCAAGTCTGCAATGCCATAGGTAGGTAGGATTCAAGTCGTTAGGCTTGTTCCTTTTAATATTTACGTTATATACCTCATGGTCCTCATCTAGTATGAAAAGACCATTTTGGTTTGAAGCTTTTGCATAAAGTAAACCATCACGATTAATAGAACATATATTCCTTTCCATAAGGATGGTAAAACCATCATTGTTCAAAACAGATATGGAAATAATATTTCTAGAAATAGTAGGAATACAATATACATTATTTAAAACTAAGACCATCCCGGATGGTAGTTTTAAATCTATCTTGCCCACGGCAACTGCAGCAACCTTTGCTCCATTGCCTACCCGCAAGTCCACCTCTCCCTTCCGAAGGGCTCTACTGTCATGTAGTACCTGCATATTTCGACAAATATGAGAACCACATCCTGAGTCAAGTACCCAAGTAGAGTTATTGGAGGTGATGAAAGCTTCAATAACGAATATACCTGTCAGAAGAGTCCCACTCTTCTTATCTTCGAGGTACTTCTTGCAGTTCCTCTTCCAGTGACCAGGTGTATTACAATAATGACACTGGTCAGTCCCCTTAGGACCTTTACCCGGAGTTTTGGAAGTCTGGGCCTTGACTGTTCCAGTCTTGGCCTTTCCCTTCCATTTCCCCTTGCCTTTCTTAAAGGCCTTCTTGTTCTGAATCATCAGAACAGAGGGAGTAGGGGTAGAGCTCTTCCCACCCTTCAACGCAGTATCAGCCGTGCTGATCATGTTATGCAACTCCGACAACGACTTATCGAAGTCATGCATGTTGAAGTTCATGACAAAGTTACCAAACTTGTCAGGAAGGGAACGGAGGATTATGTCAACAGCCAAATCCTTGGAAAACTGAGTTCCCAAAGACTCAAGTCTCTCGATGATCCCAATCATCTTGAGAACATGAGGACTGGCCTGTTGACCATTGGATAGTTTGCCATCCATGAGGGCACAAACAGCTTCGTACCGCTCATTTCTTGCCCGCTTCTGGAACATCTGTTCCAGTCTGCAGTACATGTCATATGCTGCCACATTTTCGAACTGAATCTGAAGATTCGGTTCCATGTTGGCCAGCATGAGACATTGGACATCCAATGCATCGTCCACGTGTACATCATATGCACCACGTTCTAGCTCATCGGCATCCTCATGGGGTGGAGGAGGAAGTTCTTCCTTAAGAACATATTCGACTCTCTCGTGCTTGAGAACGATTCTCAAGTTACGAGACCAGTCGTTGAAGTTATTCCCATTGAGTTTACACTTCTCAAGTGTAGATCGGAGTGAGTTTGAAGTTGATTTCTTAGCAGTTGCCATCTAAAACATGCGAGTATGAAACGATGTTCAGTTTAATTTATATGTAAAACATACGATACAAGTAAAGCATGCTTGAAACAATAATACGAGTACCAACAACCCCTCGAAGTGTACAAGTATACCAAGACCCCACGAACTTGGGTATGAGCGGCACACGCAATCATCCTCATAGTCCAATCCATGGGTATGTTCTACTAGACTATCATATATCAATCATCAAATGATTATATATGACTCTTGGCGTCTATCACTAGTCGTTTTAAGACACTATAGACTTCCTTTGCCAAACGGGCCGGTTCGATGGGCTAACCTGTAGCCACGTTTCAAGCAACCTTAGTTCACCATAAAGGGATGGATTACATTTGCCGGTTCGATGGGCTAACCTGTAGCGCATGTAATCCCATTGCCTCCTATTCCTATGAATCAAAGTGCCCATCTAGGGATGATCCACCAGAAACGTAGGAAAGTTTGACAACTTTGAACTTAGGTTTGGCAAACACTTAATTATTACGTGGAGGGGTTTAGATTAAACATGTAATCCACATTTCATGCATATCACATAAGGTATACATATACTTCAAGAAAATATATGTAAGCATGAAACATGGCATGAATAATAAACACTTTAAAGGGACGTGATATGGTCTAAAAGACATTAAATAAAACTAGTCTAACTAGTTCTAAACTAAGTCCTTGGTCTCCGTCTTCTTGGACATCGCCATGCTCCAAGTCCATCTCTTCATGTCTTGTTACATAATCAACTTTCGCATTAAATGGCACATGCGCCGCGAAAAAGAAATAACAATACAATAATTTAAAACGACACATGCGTCGTATTTCAATATCAAGGACAGTACGCAGACTGTATTTCGAATAAATACTATGCCATATCAAATCCCGATTCCATTCAGACTACAGTTTATATATGTATAACACATTATACATAAAACACATAAACATGCTAGGAATGGAATAAAACACACAAGCAACACACAACTCACACACATACTCACATTCAAATAATTTGAATCATAGTCATATATGCATATCATAACCTTTAGTTGTCCAACAACTAACATAGCCAATTATCGGAAGTTTTACCATAAGTTCAACATTTTGAACTAATAACCCAATTACATTCAAAGAGACTTAGCATAAGTTTAAGGTTTGAAATTCATAATAACTCAAACCACAAACTTCCTTTCGATACTCAATTAAACAATTTAATTAGTACCGATAGGATAAAATCAACACTTTGACATACATGCTAATTTTAAACTATTTTAAACTTCTCAAAGAATGTTTTGGACTTATAAGATTATTTCCGAAACAATCTCTAAATCACCCATAACAAACCGAAAACGTCCATAATCATCAAATGACTTTGGACTTAATCGATTTGTTTTGTTTCGAAATCATCAAATGACTTTGGACGTGCATGGACGCGTCCAGGGGGGCCGAACCAGGCTTCGGGCCAAGGCGTTCCGTCTCCAGGGAAAGCCGAGGGTGCGCGTTCCAGTGGAGCTGTGTCCCTGGCTTGCCTGGACTCACGCGGAACTTAGGTTTTGTCGGGGAGGGTTTTCCGAATACGAAAATCGGCTACGGTTCATATATCGACATATATACTATATGGTACTACTTTAAACACTTCTAGAACATGTTAAACGTGTAATATAGCTCTGATACCATGTTGGAATATCTCGGGATTGCAAGACACAATGAACTACGATAGTTCATATGTCTAGAAAACCCTAATTCGTTGATCGTTAGAACTTACACAATAGAACTAGCTCATAGAAGTATATGTTTAAAGATAGTGTGAATATGCTACAACTAACATAATCAAAGAGTGTGGCTACAAAGATATACCTTTGAAGCGTGAGCGGAAGCGATATGATCTTCAAGTGCTTATCCCCACACCTTGCTCCTTGCTTTCTTCTTGAAGAAATTTCTATCACCAAGGTGATATGGAACTACTATGAAATAGTCCACACCAATACCTTAGATAGCAATAAGACACACTTGGACTAGTGTGTGTTATTGAGGAATGTGTAGTCTAACTATTATAGCAAACTATAGAACAATTTCTATACTCTAACACTTAGAGATTTGCTAGAGGGTTTGAAGATGAAGTGTGTGTGTTTGTTTGTGTTCTCTAACAAGAGTTGTGTGATACTTAGCTTGATTCTCTACCCATTCTATATCATCTTATGATATAGAATGGATGATGAAACACATTATACACTAAACAAACACATTAACCATCCATATAGTTAATGCCTCTTGGTCCATGGAAGATTCTCTTACAAGAGTTCTTCCCAAGACTTAAAAAACCTTCCCAAGGCATAAAGTAGCCACCAAGATGTCAACCATTCATGATGATGGAATTAATTAATCTTAATTAATTAATTAAATCATATCTTATTTAATTAATTCATTAATTAATTAAATCATTTCAATAAATGATAATATATATATATATATATATATCTCACATATATATATATACATAAACCCCAAATGGTGTGTCCGGAACCAATTCCGGGCGCACCATCGGTTCGGTCGGGAGACGATCTCGATCGAACCGAAATTCCTCAATATGGATCAAATCCCTTATTCACTTTCGGGTCATTACTCGAAAGTATCTTCGGTAATTGTTACGTGTGTGACCTCATAGCCCGAGTAACGAAGGCATCGGGATTCAACGTATAAGACCGTATACACGAATCCCGAAGATCATCGTGAGAGCCTAGTCTACCATTCGATGACCCCCGACATTATCTCGGGTGAGACTACTGATAGTTCAGATAACTATCGGTTGTTGAACCGTATATATAGATGATATAGTTCACAGGCACTAATTGAGGAAATTGACACATCAATTTCCAACAGGCTCCTCCACCACCCGAGTCGCCTCAGCCTCCTGCTCAGCTATCCAAGCTGCCTCGTCAGCCTCCTCAAGAATCCTAGCTATTTTGTTGCATATATTTGACGACAATGATTAATAGCAGACTCTCGGCTAAAAACCACCTTCTCAAATTCAAAAGCATGGTCATACTGAATGCGAGGAATACGTATTTTGTCACGCATTATAGGGTTATTTGGAGAATGAATAACTTTTTTCAACTTGTATCAATTTTATAGCATCCTTTTCCATTTTAGGATTACCCAGGATTGTAAACGGAGCGAGATATATCGAACGTAATATATTTGAATTCGGTCCGAACTATTTGCAAAAACATCCAACCTTACGTTTGGCTCGGTTCACAATATGCGTACCGGACTGAACTATTAAGCAAAAATAATTTTCGAAAACAAGAAAACATGGCAGTTGTCTTCAATTAATGCAACCTACTACTAGGTCCTTAAAAAGAAATTTGGCATGTTTTTGCATTTAATTATCCATATACCATATTTTCATTCCTTAATTTTAGCATTGACTGAAATTCGATAAGTGGCTCCATAAATTTTGAAGTTTAGAAATTAGAGATTTAGTTTGAGAGTTGTATTTGTATGCTTACAAGGTAGTTGTAAATATGGTTCTCACAAGAACACTCTAGTAATTTAATTTTATAAAGAATCATTTAAGCCTAGAAAAATCAAATAAATGAAATAACCCATGCTATGGATGCAGCCGGTTGACTATTTGACGAAGATCATTGTTAAAATTCAAACTTTGACATCTAATTTCTTCAATAATGAAAACAATAGACTCTTTCTATAATCTTGTTATTATTAATTTAATTACTTTGGGATATAATAGCATTAAATTAAAATAACATATTATGGTACTTTTGGCTTTATTAATATTAAATTAAATTAAATATTTTATTGTGATAATATAATGTCATTTTCATCTAATATTATGTTATTAAATATGAAAATACCAACTTAATTAGACTTTGGTATTTCAAATTACCACTAAAATACTATGTTGTTATGTGTCCTGTATTTTATATATAACTTATTTATATATACAAGTTTATTTTTTTTGCATATTTGATGATCACAAGTTGATAGGCATGACCTTAACCAACAATGGTAAAGCACCAATCACCAACGTAATCATATAGTTCATATCATGATCATACAGATTGGAGGAAACTTTGGAGGATGCAAGTTATTATCTATACTACAAGGTTTAAGAATGAGACCTTTTGGGCAACAATGGTAAGAATAATGATCGAAAGTACAACAATGTAAATTAGTGAATACAGAAATTGTAAACGAAATAAAATTAGAATAAACTTATCAGTTTAAGCTGCGCCGTGGTATAGAAGCCACTGCCTTGAAAGCTTTATCAACACGACCTCGGTGGGAATCGCAAGCGTCGGAAGCTCCTCCAAGATTAACACATCAACTGCGAGACACGTCCACTCGTGGCTCACAACTTTGAAACTCGCAACAATACTTCAC
This sequence comes from Echium plantagineum, assembly GCA_003412495.2. Classification (NCBI taxonomy): domain Eukaryota; kingdom Viridiplantae; phylum Streptophyta; class Magnoliopsida; order Boraginales; family Boraginaceae; genus Echium; species Echium plantagineum. Next base: position 37,282,426 of record CM016563.1, read on the forward strand.
CCAGGAATATAATTAAATAGACGTAGAAGGCTTGATTGTTTCTACTTTTTCTGGTGTAAGAAATGTGCAGCTATGTATTTCTATTTATAGCTCAACACAATAACTAATATAACTGTTGTAGCTAGAGTAAACAGACGTGCATTTAACGGAGCAATAAATTAAAAGTTATTGTTGAATTTGACTAAGTCAAAATGATCGTTGTTTGATAAATAAGAGAATTAAGAGGAGGAACGTTACTGAAGATTAGGAGAATAAATTGGTTTGACTAACATTCATTTGACTTGGTCAAAAGACCGTTAGTCTATGTTTTTTTTTTTTTTGTAAATTAGCGATGATGTGAGATTCGAAGCCAGGACCTTCTAGTCACTAATGAGAGTCTATGTTGATAACAACAATGTCATTATAATCAACAGAATATTTCCTGTATTGGGGTAACTCTGCCAACAACAAAAATAAGGACAACAATTAGGTTGAGAATATATAGCTTATCTTAAAATAGTTCAATACCCATTACCTATGACTCCAAGTACTTTTTGAAATAGAATGAAAATGAGAACTCCAATTCAAATGTGTGCCTAAAGAGGGATCAAATTTATAATTTAAACGAAGTACAATTGTTTATCCAAATTCACACATTCTAGCAGCAAAACAATCAACAATGAAAGATCCAAACAACAAAAGCAACTGAAAAGCTACGACCAGTAGTCAAATATCCAATTTCTTGTTTACATACCAAACATCGAACACCTTGAAACTTTGTAACTTTTAAAAGCTAAGGAAAAAAATGGAAGTTAACTCCACAGCTGCTATTGTAAGTCTCATGTGACTCCATAAGGTTGTAATGTAGGCTTATGGCATTCGCATTCCAGTAGATGATTATCCAAGGAATCATGTTAAGAAAGCATGAAGAAGAATATAAATAAATGCTTAAGTAAATTTATGATATAGGAGACCATTCAACAATATCAAAAGCACATACAGGAAAATGCCCAAATCGACATGCCTCTCTATGAACAAAATATGCAGGTTACTCAGTCTATCAACTTACGTACTTCATGGATCTCAACACATGAACTTTTATCATCTTCCACTTCTAAATTAATTGATCTAAAACCATTCAGTTTCCGAAGTTCGAAATACATACAGATCTCGATATTTTGGAGTTAAAACAAATTGTAGCTCATATCTGAATACTTATGAATCAGATCTAAAAACGACCATGATAACTGAAGAACCATGATGATTCATTACATCTAACAAGATTCAATCAACATATTAATACGATAATAGTGGGATATAGTCATGATTTCTTGCAAATGAGACGCGCATAACAAGCTAATTGCACCCAAGAAAAGAATTAGAAACAATATGACAACCCTGGTCGCCTTCATCACGGTAACCCTTATAAACTGAAAAATAAAATAAAACACTTTTTATTTTTCCCTTATTAAGAAAATGTAATCCGTCTGAATTAGCATAACCTAAAATTTAGTATGTAAAAGATTACATAGCATATTGAATAAACTGACTAAAACATATTAATGATAAACAAAGAAAGATGTTTGAATTCTTCATATTAAAAGAAGAAGAGATTAGTGAGATACCTTAAATTCAAAAATTGAGAAAGTGGAAAAACCTCAGAAACTGATTGATAAAATTATGTTTTGACATATTTGTGGATCTGAAAAATTGATTGAGAGAATACTGGAGCCATTCTATTTCCTTGGAGGCGCAAGGTGAGGAAGACGGAAGGTGGCCATAGAAGAGGAGGAGGAGGTGGGTAGGGGATGCTGAAAAGTAGTGATGCATATGTCAAGGTACAACCGTTACTTCGTAGAGTACAAGCATATAATGCATGATGGCCTCGATTGAGCGTCACTCGCGGTCTGGCGTGTGGACATATCAATTGTACAACTTTTGATGCGAAAGATACAAGCAGTTAAAGCAGTGGGCCAAAAAACAAGGCTTCACGCGCCCTGTTGACATTTCCTCTAGTTTTTTTAGAGTTGGTCGTGAGTGACCAGTCACAACAGAACTCTCGGTTTTTCGAGATGTTTGGTCGTGAGTGACCATGATGGGGTCACGATCGTACTATTTTCTGAGCGGTTTGTGGCTTGTTTTAAGCGGTACTTTATATGTATGGGTTCGATTTTTCAAAGGGAATATAGTCACTTCCACATGTTTCTTCAGAAAAATCATCATTCTCTCTCAACATACAAACCATCTATTAATACAAAGTTCTCTTGTTTGATTAGTGCATCAACAAGACGGAGATTCTTAGTATCCCTGAGACATTCGATCCACCCCAGAGCACTTGTATAGGGGCGAAATAGTCTTAAGGGCAGAGCATTTGCTCACTTGAGGAATCTGTTCTCTATGTTTATTTGTCTTGTTTGATTGCTTGTATTCCCTCTTGAATACACTTTGATAGTGCTATGTTATTAAAGTTCTAACAATCTTAAGACTATTTACTGAAAGTGTTAGTGGGATAGTTGCACACTTTCATGGAAATAAAGACTATGACTTTATAGTTTGTTAACAACAAGGTGTCTGATAAAATGGGTGGAACAAACTTTATTTATAAAGCATGTAAAGAATTATGGGAGAAGGGTGGTAATGCAAAAGATTTGAATTGATTTTGTGGCTTGCAAATTTGGGCATGGAGTATGAAATTGGTATGCCATTACAAATGGGTTGCATACACAAGGAGACAACAATGAAGTACTACAACATCGCACACAAAGGGAAATCGGTACATGATTAGATTTCAAATTCTAGGATTAAATTGTACAAGAGGTATGTTTCTCTTTGTTTAAAGTTTCATTTAAAGTCATATAAACTTATGAAACTTGTATGTCTAGCATATTTATGATATAAAATATGTCACACCGATTTACTGAATTTGAGTAAGCAGCATTATTAATAAGTCTTGGTTTAGTTGATGGTGTCGTCAACTTGATATGATGAATGCATGATAATTTTGAAATTGTATGTTAACGACGATAGGTGATAATGTATGTTTAATTACCTTGGAATTGTTTGTTTTAATTACATGTGAAAGTAATGTGACTAAGGATGTAGTCTCTTGTGAAACCAATGATTTTAATATCATTGTGGAGGATTAAATGAATTGTATAATCAAATATTCGTTTTGATATTTGAGATAAGTGATTGGTCTATTTATAATCAACACGATATATTATCTCAGTATGTTCTTTTGATCCACAAAGTGGATTGGTTATAAGATAAAAGAATTTCTTAGTTGATTTGGTTGAATGCAATGTTACTAAACTTTGGTTTAGTGTAATGATTGTAAGGTGAAGTCTCCTTAGAGACTTGGGTCAGCTACAATATTATGTTTAACCTTTTACATGTTAATTATTAAAAGGGATGATCTTATCTTGATTACTTCAAGGAGTAAGGTCATATTGCATTATATGTGTCAAATCCAATAAAGTTGGGTCATTAAGACATAACAAATGTTTGTTGGGAATGCATTTGATTGTAAGACTTATTTGTTGTTGTGTTGGGAACTTAATAAGTTTGACAAGATAATCTTAATTGATTTCTGGAAATCACATTCACTATGGATAAGATCATTTTTAGAAAAATGATGACTTCGGTTTAATGAAGGATAGTGTGAGCACATGTGTTGAAGTGACGATAGAATTATCTCTTGAGTCGAGTGAATCCTTACGCAATCATGTACTAAGTGTTAAGAAACACTTGAGGATGATGTTGTATCTCCTGGTTCCGTTATCTTTAAAATGATAACAGATGAATGAAATGACTGGTAGGAAGGTGATGAAGAATGCGTCTATCTATCTAATAATTATATATTTTATTGAGATTTCAGTTTTACTATTTAAATTATTATGTCATAAGACGAGCCCATTTGTATTAGAGTTGTCTGAATAGCCCACCTATGTTATACTAGGGTTTTAATTATATTATAAATAGTGGCTCTAGTCAAGGTATTGAGGTGATTGATTATTATTGAATAAACTTTTGAAAACATTTGTTTTCTTTCTTCCCAGAAATATCTATCAATTGTTCTTGTTGAACAAGCATAGTATTTTTGAAGCCTTAGCATTCGATATTCACGGGTGAATAACGAACGCTTTGATGGGATAATATTGCCGTTATTCGTTGGAATCAACGGCCTTATTATTCATATCCGTAGCGAAAGCTACATATCTGTTATTATTATTCAGATCTGTAGTTCTCGCTACATCAGTTGGTATCAGAGCCACAAGATCCTCCATGATGCAACCGTTGTTGGACTCTGACGTGGATTTTGGTGATGATAACACATTGTTTTATGATCAAGATCCAGTTTATGATGATTATGATGATGACTATTATCTAATCACCAACAAAATTAAGAAGACTCCCTTGGAGGACTTAATAGAGGTGATAAATGTTTTTCTTATAGAGGATGTGAGGGTGGTGGCAAAGGAGTTAAAGGTGGTTTTGTTTGAAAAACAAGTCCATGAGGCGCAGAATATCACTAAAGGAATTGTGGGAAGTGAAAAACAGGTCATTATTCTTTTTCAGAAGCAAGACTGTGCTACCCAGTTCTCGAATAAAGCGGCGCACTACAAGGGGCTTGATAAAGAAACTGACGAGTATGAGCGAGTACTCTCTTCGAACCACATGGAGCAAAGAAAGGTCAGGGATGAATTTGAGCAAATCAAGCAGGGGGTCCGCACTCAATATATCTACATTGAAGACAGGCACGAGAAAGCTTTGGTTTTGGAATCTTACATCTGTAAGACCCAATTAGGCCAAGGAATTTTATTATTTGTTCATAAAATTGATTTCCCATTTGATCCTGGTGGCGTGTAAGTTAGAGGACGAACTCTCTTCAACCCGGAGAGAATGATGAAGAATGCGTCTATCTATTTAATAATTATATATTTTATTGAGATTTCAGTTTTACTATTTATATTATTATGTCATAAGACGAGCCCATTTGTATTAGGGTTGTCTGAATAGCCCACCTATGTTATACTAGGGTTTTAATTATATTATAAATAGTGGCTCTAGTCAATGTATTGAGGTGATTGATTATTATTGAATAAACTTTTGAAAACATTTGTTTTCTTTCTTCCCAGAAATATCTATCAATTGTTCTTGTTGAACAAGCATAGTATTTTTGAAGCCTTAGCATTCGATATTCACGGGTAAATAACGAACGCTTTGAAGGGTTAATATTGCCGTTATTCGTTGGAATCAACGGCCTTATTATTCATATCCGTAGCAAAAGCTACATATCTGTTATTATTATTCAGATCTGTAGTTCTCGCTACATCAGAAGGGTATTCGACGGATATGTTTCGAATACACCATCGGATAGTTCAGCAGGTTTATGATGAATTATTTGGTGACTAAGTTCAATATTGGTACTATTGATGAGTTATCAAATATGTTCATTGCTGAGTGTAGTGTCAAGTATGTTGTTGTAGTTGGTAGTACCAATACCGAGTGCAGCCACCTATTGACATGTTTTCTTATCGTTTCAAGTATTGATTGTGACACATGTCTATCTTGCGGATAACTCCTCTAATGAAGAGATGGATGATGAGTTTAATTTCATCATGATTAGTGGCATATAGATTCATGTTGGTTTGTTACATGTGTTAGCCTATATGACAACCTTAGAGGGGGGGGTGAACAAGGTTATAGCGAAATTATAGCCAATTTTCGGATTAATAAAATTATTAATATCGAAACCCCAAATTAACCTTTTTTACGGAATGTGTGATCACTTATGATATATTACGGCACAATCAAATCTATCAACGCACATAATACATATTATGGAAACCTAGCAATTCTAGCATATAATAAATTATAGACGAGAAAGTAAAGAGTAAGGATATAGATGCAAACTCGACAAGACGTGTACCGAGGTTCGCTAATCTACTCCTCGACCCAAGGCTTCCCACCTTTAGGCTTTCTCTAGAATCCACTAGTCGGTAGTTCTTCGAAAGTTGGTGAAGTCCAAACCAACATACAACTCTTAGTATCCAACTAAGAACCCAAGCCGCAACCTAGGATTTCGTCCCTATCAAGTCGGAGATGCAACTCCACTACCTCGAGCACTCTATGTCCTATTGCTTGAGCTCTAGCCTCAACACTACGGCAATCTCCCCGATTCCTAGCTTGAGTAAGTCTCACAACACCTCGGACCCTCAAGCCTCTAGTATGAAGATCAAATCCTAACTTAATGGGATATCTCTTTATAATATAGAGATGAATGTTTTATCCCAAATCAAATGCTCCTCAATGAGCTACAATGAGATTACAATGTATAACACAATCTTACAACTCCTTAATTGAGTGGATATGAAGTTGAATCTTGTTTTCTCTCTTGAGCAATTCAACAAACACCTTGAATGCTCCTTCTTAAACACAAACTCTAGATATAAAACTTAACCTCAATCCTAGATTAAAGTATACAATGATAATCAAACTTGAAGCTTAATCTAGGAGAGTATTTGTGTTTGAATGAGAGATTTTAGCCTTGGAAAGATATGAAAACGTTTGTAGAAGGCATAGGATGTAATGGGGTTGAATGGGGTTGAAATAGGTTTGATTTGGAGCTTAAACGGTCATAACGGCTATTTTCGAACCCCATCGTGAGGCCCATCGTGACACAAAGGTCCCGATGCGTCTCACGATCAACTTACTGGAAGATTTTGGGCTCCCATCGTGATACCCATCGTGATACCCATTCTCACGATGGGTCTCACGATGACGATCTCGGAGGACGATGGAAAATCTTAAAACTTCATTTTCCACTTCGTTAAGACTCCGATTTTGATGATTCAAAATGCGTTGGAAAGCTCTTTTCATCCTCTTTAATAAAATGTATTCAAACCTCAGTTTTGTAAACATTTATATTTTCAAAACTGTTCTTTTGACAAAACATACATAAAATCGTTAAAACACTTATCGTCGTTTTGTCAAAAATGATTTGGAAAATATCTCTCAAATATAATGCTTCAACTAAGATTATTCAAGAGACTTTAAGCTATGATTGAAGGCTAAATTTTACCTTTGTATGTGCTAGTGATCCATAGCTCATTCGATTGAAATCTTGATCGCTCTTGAATATCTTTGAGCTTCTTTCTTCGTTGTCCTTCGTGACCGGTGAATGATCGACTCTTAGTTTGGTCTTCATTCTTTTCTTTAAGCTTCTTTTGTCTTCAATGACTAGTGTGTAGTTGATTCTTCTTCTTCATCACCACACTTGATCGCTTGTGTTCATTTGTTGTTGTCCTTCCGTGGCAAGTGAATGTCGACTCATTATCTTGGTCGTCATTCTTTTCTTTAAGCTTTTTCAAGTCCTCAATGACTAGTGTTTGGTTGATTCTATTCTTCACACCACACTTAAGAAATTGTAAGTCCAAGTTGTATTTTGTTATTATCAAAATAGAAAAGTCGGATAATCACATATCGACTAACTCTTCATTTTGACAACAGCAAAATACCTTATGTATGAGGGGTATAAGAATAATGGCAAAGTTGAATCACCCTCATCATAAGCATCAACATGTTCATGTATAAAATATAACTTAAGCATAAGACATGTAACATGAATGAGAAACATACCGACCATATCTAGATCAATCTATGTTTGGTGCGTTGATTCTCATTTTCTTTTCTTCAATAAAGCTTGGTCCTCTTGACCGGTGTGGTTGACCTTTCATCATTGTCACCACATATATCCTTTGAGTAGCTTTATGTAAATATCACGGCAAGCATTCATCGCATATAAAATGTCAATGATCTTGTGCTTGCTAGATATGGTTCTAACATGGCTATGAAATAAATCATTTAAGTAAACATGTTAGATAGTAAATCAATGTTTAAGTCATCATTAAAACAAGGTGTTTACGGACTCATAGTCCAACAACATGGTTTTAAGTTGGAAACTAGCATATGAATTAAAATATGCGGTTAGCAATGGTTGGATCATGTCTTGGAAAGACTGATTTATTGCTATGATTTATAACAATTGTTTTGCCTCTACTGAGTGGAAGGATGTCCCCTCATGGTGGGGGTTGTTTCTTATGAATATAAGAAATGTTCTTGCATTATGGACTCAATCATGAATATTAGAGTCTGGAAATAGGCTAACTTACCTCCTGGGTGTAAACCTGTAGGATGTAAGTGGATTTTCAAGAAGAAAATGAATGTCGATGGTACGGTCGACAAACTTAAGGCTAGGTTGGTAGCCAAAGGATTTTCTCAGAAGGAGGGTATCGATTACTTCGATACATATGCTCCGATTGCAAAAATATCAAATATTAGGGTCTTAATAGCCCTTGCATCTATGCACAATTTGGTGATTCACCAAATGGATGTGAAGACCGTCTTTCTAAATGGCGAGTTGTATGAGGAGGTGTATATAGAACAACCCAAAGGGTTCATAATTCCTGGTCAAGAACACTAGGTTTCTAAGGTAATTAAGTCATTATATGAATTTAAGCAATCTACCAAACAGTGGCATCAAAAGTTCGATGAGATTGTCTTAGACAATGAGTTTCACATTAATGATGCAGATAAATATTTATACTGCAAGTTTAATGAAAACAAAGGTGTTGTCATATGTCTATATATTGATGACATGTTAGTATTTGGCATGGAACCCAAAAAGTAGAGGAAACTAAGAACTTCTTGTTCACTAAGTTTTTCATGAAAGACATGGGTGTGACGGATGCGATTCTAGGAATTAAGATCACAAGGTTTAGTAATAGATTGACATTATCTCAATCTCATTACATAGAGAAATTTAATAGTTGTGATTGTAAAGGTGTTGTTACTCCTTTGATCATAGTGTCAATTTGACTAAGAACACCGGTGAATATGTCAACCAACTTGAATACTCTAAAGTTATAAGTTGTTTGGTGTTGGCCATGACATGTACAAAAACCGGATATTGATTTTGCCGTTGGGAAGTTGAGTAGATATATTCATAGCCCATGTTATGCACATTGGCATGCTATAAGGAGGATATTTGAATACCTCAAGAAGACCATGGATTTTGGTCTAAACTATTCTGTTTTTCCTTCGGTGTTTGAAGGATATTCTTATGCAAGTTGGATTTTCAGTTGTGATCGTTCATCCACATCAGGATGGATTTTCACGATTGGTGGGGGAGATGTTTCTTGGTATTCAAAGAAACACACATGTATAGCCAATTCATCCATGGCATCTGAGTTCATTGCATTAGTTTCAACATGCAAGGAAGCTTAATGGCTTCGAAATTTGATGTATGAGTTGCCTTTGTGGCTATAATTAATTTCACTTCAATGTGAAGGTGAGGCGACATTAGCAAGGGCATAGAACATAGTTTATAATGATGAGTCAAGGTATATTGACTTATGACATAGTTATGTAAAACCTGTGATTCTAGATGGGGTTATAACTATGTGTTTTGTACGTACATATGAATATTCTGAAACAAAGGATGGTTTTAGTCTGGTTTAATGAACTATAATTGGTGGAACCTCAACTTAACGCTTGATAGAACCATCGAGTCTTAAGTTCAATGAGATCTAGTACACCAACTTGTAGTGGCAAGCATATATATATATTATCCCAAAGTAAGTACTTGGTTTTCATAATTAAAAGGAAGGATGAGTATTTCATACTCTTAATGAACCTTAGTGATGTTGAATGATATTTGCCTATGGTTTAATAGGTGTAATTTATTTGTGAACTTGTTTTTACAAAGTTTCACAGGTGATCATTCGTTTCACTTTGATACGTATTATGGGTATTGTTAAGGTTCACCTATATGAGTTTAAAGTGAGGTCGCTTTAGGGATTTAGTTAGGCCTGACTTCTCAATACTCATGAATGGATACAGGACACATGGCCATACTAGTAGTGTCGGTTTATATTGTATTGAGGATAAAGAATCTTGTGTGTGTCATGGAATTAGGTAGTCCGAGAGGGTAGATGGTTCAATGCTCTGTCAACCATGCTATGCTGACTATTTAAAAGAAATGAGCACTAAAATGAAGGTTCAATCGCGAGATACCTTCATTTATGCATGAGATTGTTGTATGTTGGTTTTGCTCAAAAATGGTGGGGCATTGTTGACATTTCCTCTAGTTTTCTTAGAGTTGGTCGTGAGTGTCACGACAGAACTCTCGGTTTTTCGAGATGTTTGGTCGTGAGTGACCATGATGGGGTCACGATCGTACTATTTTCTGAGCGGTTTGTGGCTTGTTTTAAGCGGTACTTTATATGTATGGGTTCGATTTTTCAAAGGGAATATAGTCATTTGCACATGTTTCTTCAGAAAAATCATCATTCTCTCTCAACATACAAACCATCTATTAATACAAAAGTTCTCTTGTTTGATAAGTGCATCAACAAGAAGGAGATTCTTAGTATCCCTGAGACATTCGATCCACCCCGGAGCACTTGTATAGGGGCGAAGTAGTCTTAAGGGCAGAGCATTTGCTCGCTTGAAGAATTTGTTCTCTATGTTTATTTGTCTTGTTTGATTGTTTGTATTCCCTCTTCAATACACTTTGATAATGCTATTTTATTAAAGTTCTAACACGCCCAAAACATTAAACGAAACGCGTAGCATAGACAAAGCATACTCATTTAGAGAATATAAAAGAAGTGTTGATATCTCGATTATAAGAATGTTTGTAGTTTCCGTTTCCAATTTTTACTACTAGCTTAGTAGCATAATAGTATCTCGTTAAGACTCCTTCGATTTCGATATTGAAAAATCATATGATCTACTGAAATTTCTAAAAAAATGAAAAACGGAAGCGGAAGAATAATCAGAGGAGCAAGAGCAGCTACTGTTGGTCTTCCCACACTCCTTTTACTCTGCTTCATCTTCTTAATTATTGGCCACAACTACATTATTTCATTCGAATGCAAATAATTCAGAGAAGGTGAATCACTACCGTTATTAGTGTTATCATTTCCTACACAATAAATGTAATTAAATGTGTTATTTAGTGTAATTTTAGGATCACCACTTTGATGAGCCAATTCAACTTTCTCTAATAATAATTATATCAAAATAAAACTAAGCACATATAATCAAATTAAACTAATACAATTTGAACTTTATAGCACATTCAAATACTATATTTTCAACAATCCTTGTGATAATCACAAGATAGAGAATTTCAAGAGCCAATAATAATCACATCATCAAGAGTATAAGGCTCTCCATTAAATTTATTAATGACATAACCTAAATGCTCAAATAGTTTTTCATATTCCACGAGAGTCTAAAAAACAGGTAAAAATATTCATATTTATCAAAATAATATTTAGCTCTAAAGATGATAATATGGAGAACTATTTCTTTTACATGATTTAATTACAAAATATCAATTGATATTGAGAGATGAAAAATGGCAATATGCATATTATGAGATCAAAAAGCAATACCCAGACACAAAAGTTGCAAAAATTATTAAATATTTATAAGAGTTCAAATTCGACTATAACAAAAGTTAGAAGTTAAAATTAGTAGAAAGATCTTCAAAAGATACAACAATTACAAAAGATAACATTTAACTTTTAAAACTACACTATATAGTTGGTAATAATGTCAATTAAAAATCTAATTTAAAAAAATAATGAGAGTAAATAATGTTTTTGAGAAATAATGTCACTCAATAAATGTGTTTTAACACTATATCTTGAATTACCTTACTTTTAACATTCCTATATATCCTTCAATCTATTATCATTTTTTCTTGTCTTTCATCTAAAGTAAATTCATTTTTTTTGTTCGAGCAGTTCACTTTTTCATTTTCATTAACATCGATGATTAAGAAAAAAAAATCATATTTGCACAAATTCTCTGTTGTTTATCAACTAACATCGTTTTTATCTTTCATCTACAGGTTTGGACATACAATGTACAATTGAACAATCATCAGTAATATTGGTTTGTTGTTGAGACTTCTCAATGTAAGATTTCCTTTATATTATAGTTCTTTACTTACTTTTATGAATTATCGTTAGTTCATTCATAATAAAAACTAGAAATATGATCAATATACTAAGAGTGTGTTTGGTATGGTGGAATGGAATGAATTAAACAGGAATGGAATTGAATGACTTGGTTTGGTACTTAGGAATTGATATTCATTGCATTCCTTAGTTAATCCCATTACCCCATTTGAGGTAATACCCATTACTCCCAAATTGGGCGTAATCATCCATTACTTCGGATGAGGGAATCGAATGAGGAAAAATAGGAAAGGGTTACAATATTTATAATTATAACAAATTATTCTAAAAATACTACATTTACACAAGCTGCTTTGATTACATTGAGAAATTCGCATTATTATTATTGTTATTATTATTATTATTATTATCATATTTATTATTATTATTATTATTATTATTATTATTATTATAACTATCATTATCTCTACTACTACTACTATTATTGTTATTATTATTATTATCATTATTATCATATTTATTATTATTATTATTATTATATTCATTAATATTATTACTACTACTACTATTATTATTATTATTATTATTATCATTTTAATTATTATCATATTTATTATTATTATTATTATTGTTATTATTATCATTATTACTATTATTATTATTATTATCATATTTATTATTATTATTATTATCATTATTATTATTATCATATTTATTATTATTATTATTATGATTATTATAATCATTATTATTATTACTATTATTTTTATTATTATTATTATCATATTTATTACTATCATTATTATTTTAGGATAATAATAGTAATAATAATAATAATGATGAAAATAAGATTATCTTTAGACAAGCGGCTTTGACTACATTGAGAAATTTGACACTATTATTATTATAGAAATTTCTTATTTAATTAAATAACCGAGTTAAAGTGTTTGAGATTAATATTTGTATGTTCTACTATATATCTATTTTCCAATACATGTTCATTAATTTGTTGTGATTAATTAATTGAAAACTAATTTTATTATTAAATAGTTATTTTTGAGAAGATAAACAATTGTGTTTAGATAATATAATATTTACTTGAATATATTTAGTGGTACATTAGTAATTTAGTTATATTATGATTATTGTTACATCATACCAAACTAAGGAATGTAATGGTTAATGGTAATTGAATTACATTACTACGACCATACCAAACAAAATAATAAGAATCATTTGTTCATTCCTTTCTGATTTGCCGTGATAATCCTCACGCCTTCGTGAAGGCGATTTCCTGGGAGAATGGTCTCTCCTTGGATCTCCATCCCGATCTGAGTTTGACTGCCTGGCAGATGGGTCTCCGTCCCTTCGTTGGTTTAATTGACTACGGAGATCCAAACGGGATTGTTGTTGTGTGATGGCTCTAGTTGCCACCCTATCCTCCATAGGGTGTTTGGAAGGTTGCTTTGAAGGGCCAGCCTTGGAAGTATTTGTTTTTCTTGGAGCCATTTACCTGAAAGTGTGGCCGGGGTTTGGCCACAGACACTCCGACGATCAAGTCAGTCAAAGATGTCTGAGAAAAGAATAATAAGGAGTGGGAACAGAATACCTCTTAGGGTGACTGAGCTGTCCTATTTATAATGAAGTGAGACCCTAGGGTTTTGCTTCTTGTGGACACATGTCCAGCTTTAATTGGTGCTGCCACAAACCCTAGAAAGTATGGGCTAAATTACGGATCATGTCCGTCCTTCTCGTGGGCTTATGCATTTAATGCACATATACGTAGCGTATTTAAGATATACGTTTATGCATTTAATATATACGTAATGCATTTAAGATATACGTATTTAGGTGGGGCCGAGGCCCACATCATTGCCCCCTCAATCTGTCGAGTCCTTCCTTAGTTTAAACTTAAGGAGAAGATCGGGGGATTGACGCGTGTTTCTTCTTTAAGATCAGGGAAGCGACGCGTGTCTCTTCTTTCGAAACAACTGGTTCCCGTTTTCTTAAACGTTCGCAGATGATTTTGCGCGTGTCCTTGCGCGTCTCCGTCTCCTCTCGTGGGACCCACTGAGGTGTCTATAAAAGGCATATTTGAACCTTTCATTTTTACTTTTACCCTTTTACCCAACTGCATCATTCTCTTGCAAACAAAGACGGTGCCTTTTCATTTCTCACCGGTAAGTATGGCTGTACTATCATCTATTTACTTTTCCGCGGTTGCATGTATTTCTCCTTTTCTTTTCACGGCTTCCTGTTGTTTTAGTGTCTTTCTACGTAGTGATAGGAGCTTTGAAGGCTTGAATAGTGTAATGAAGGAGATAGTATCATGCACTTTAAGTTATTTTCATATGCTTGTGTGCACTGGGGTTAGGGATTCTTCGAGTTTATTTGAACATTTTCCTTTATGCTTTGAACCTTTGGCTTGTTTTGAACTCTACCATCTTTGTGAGAATTGTGGGCATCCCCTAGTTTGTTTGGACTTTCTGCCTCTTTAGGACTTGTACAATTTTAGAGTCCTTGTGCATCATGTTGATATCCTTAAGGAACTCTGAATTTTGGTCGGAATATGATTGGGGTGCCAGGAAATGAAAGGTTGGGACGTTCGGTTTCCCGGGGTGACGGTTGAGTTTCTACCTAACAGCCTGTCACTGTCAGAAATATTCAGAGTTTTGGAGGGAATCCTCTTAGGTCCTTTTTGACGCGTGTTTTGATACTTTGGCGCGTGTTTTAACACCTTGTCGCATGTTTTGTAGAACTCTTCACTATGTCTCAAGATCAACAGGCCCCTGCGAATGTAACAGACGCGTCTTTGGTGGACGTACCACCACATCCCCACGAATCATCTGAGGTAATCCCCATCTTAAGCGCTGGGATTAGTATATGTGCGTCCATTGCTTAAGTTTGTCCTTTCGCAGGATCTATCGTTGGATCAGTTGCTGGCGGAAGGGGCGATGGAGGAACATCCTCCTACGGGGAGATCCTTTGCCTCTACAGAGGAAGTCGGGACCTCCAGTGGGGCGGCCCGAGGTAAAGATCCAAACTCTTCCCCTATGTACATACGAAATTCTCGACCCGGGACTGTATACGACTCCCATCTTCCTGGTTTGCGTACATATTTTTCAATTCCTGACTTTCTTGAAATGAGGGCCGCCTCTGATGCGGATACATTATCCTCTTATCCTGAAGGGTGGACGCCTATTTATGTAGAAAGTTTCGCCCTAGGAATGCGTCTGCCCTTCTCTAAATTTGTAGAAAACCTTCTCTTAGCTTTGCCGGTTGCCCCCTGTCAAATACACCCCAATTCTTGGCTTCTTCTGACCATTTTCCAAGTAGGTTGCCGTCGGGTCCAAATAGATCCGACGGTGGCCTTGTTTAAGGAGAATTACTCGATAGTACATCGGACAAATTCTCTGTTAACATTTTCTGCGAAGGCATCTGGGACCACCATTTCTGCTAGGCCGAACAAAGTCCAGGACAAGAGGTGGCACGATAAATGGTTTCTAATAAAGGGAGGAATGCACCCGGATATTCCTCTTCTACCCGTTCCTCGAGGTTTAATTTCTCGTCTTGAGCATGTCCCGACTTCGGCGGTGGAGGTGTCTGCAGCGAAGGAAGAGACAGCCAGGGTAAAAGAGGAACTCGACCAGCTGAAGGCGGATCAAGAAACAATTATTGATGAAGCGGTCCAATCTTATGCTGAGAGCGAAGGGGTGGCCTTTGCTGCTGGGGTGGATGTGGCCGAGTCTCTGATGCGTTTTATCAAGACTTTCGCTGAAGAAATCCCTGTGCTCCCGGCCAAGCTAGATGAGTTCCGTGCTTCCTTCCAGTTGAACCCTGATTGGTTTGATGAAGCGGCCAAGCGTTTATGAAATGATCTTTTGTAATGAATATTTTTATCATCTTTCCGTATTATCTGACATTCTGGTATTTTGCCCGCTTAAAACATTTACCTTAACTTTGATTAAACTTGGTGATGTTCTATAGTGTTTTATTTTTTGTTCGACTCTGTATATGTCATCTGCCCCCTTGTGAATTTTATTGAAACTAGATCAATGAAGTTCACAATCGCTGGCTAAAAAGGGTACTTGCTATTGTGTACTTTTCGTATTACAGGTACGGAAGTAATGAATAGGAAGTTGATACGCTTCTCATTGTGTACGCTTCGAATCGAAGGTAGTGAACGAGAAGTTAATTCTATTGTGAACCTCTTCGTATCGTGGGGTACGAAGGTTGTGAATAGAATTAAGATATTCTTATCATATAAATTTTCATATCTTAAGTATGAAAACTTGTGGACAGAATATTGATATTTTGTGGTGAGACTTCCACATACGTCTACTTATGGGAGTATGTCGTCACCACGGCACTAGGACTTTTGCGTATCGCTAAATACGAAAGTGTGTCCGTAATGTTGAACATCCGGTCGCTAATAAATGCGAGGGATATGTTCTTTGCGACGTTTTTTCGAAAAGTGTGTCATTTAGATGATATAGACTTGAGAAGGAACTTCTCTTTGCGTATGAGCAAATGGATGTGTTCCTTTTGGTTGAATTTTATTGGGGCTATATTTCGCACGAATCTTTGAGTAAGGCTCTCTCGTATCTTGAAATACGAGGGTGGTGCCTGTAACTAAGATTGAGGATTTAAGAATAGACTTTATTAACGAAAGAAGTACGTAAAAGTAAATAACTGTTCGGAAATATTATATAACTATAAAAGTGACTTTTAGCTGAAATAAAGACGCAGCTTGGTGATGTGCCAGGTTCGAGGTATGGCTCGTCCATCCATATCTTCTATCTCGTATGTCCCTGGTCCTAAGATCCGCTTCACACGATAGGGCCCTTCCCATTTATGGCTGAGTTTGTTGACCTGCTGCGGATGGCTGATGGAAAATAGCCTCAATACCAAGTCTCCTACCGACAACTGTCTTCCTTTGACTCTCCGGTTATATGTTTTTGCCATCTGGTTTTTGAATTTTAGGAGTTGGCAGGCTGCCCGGTCTCGACTTTCGTCTATGAAATGGGATTGTTCCCTTAGACGTTCAGAATTCGTATCCTCCTCGAACCCTCGTTGTCTATGTGTAGGGATTCCTACTTCTGCTGGAAGAACGGCTTCAACTCCGTACACCAGATTAAAGGGGGTGGATCCCGTGGCATGATTAACCGAAGTCCTGATCGACCATAATACTACTGGCAATTCGTCCACCCAAGCTCCATCTGCGGATTCTGCCTGAATGAGGTTCTTGCAAATACCATTCATTATAACCCGGTTCATGACTTCCACCTGTCCGTTGGCTTGGGGATAGTAGACCGGGGCGAAGCGCTGCTCGATGCCGTATTTTTCACAAAAATCACCAACGATTCGTCCTTCAAACTGCGTACCATTATCAGATATGAGGATGCGAGGTATGCCATACCTGGTCACTATGTTTTTCCATAAGAATTGGACCACCTCCTCTCCGCGGATACGGGATAAGGGAATAGCTTCCACCCACTTGCTGAAATAATCAACAGCAACTAAAATATATTCGAGGTTTCCTTTAGCCTTGGGAAGCTTTCCCACTATATCGATGCCCCACTTAGCGAAAGGAATAGGGCTAACCACTGGTGCCATGTTTGTGGCTGGGACTCGTGACACGGGACTGTGTTTTTGACAAACATCGCATCTCTTCACATATTCGCAAGCATCTGCCAAGAGTGTCGGCCAATAATATCCTATCCGTGTTATCTTAAGGGCCAAAGACTTGCCCCCAATATGACTCCCACACCATCCTTCATGTACTTCCTTAAGAATTAGGGGAACATCTACTTGGGCTACACAGTATAGTAACGGTCCTTCGTGAGTTTTCCTATATAACTCTCCGTTTAACATGTAGAAACGTAGGCTGCGTTGCTGGATTTTCCCCGCCAGGTTTTTATCCGTGGGTAGAACGTCGTTCGCCAGGTATTGGACAAGAGGTGTTTTCCAATCTGCCTCGATATCGGATAAAGACGTGACCTGTGACATTTTATACGCCGGGGCCTCTCGAATCTCAACCTTGGCCTCAGGAGGTAAGTCGTGGAACAACACTGTTGCCAATTGCGAGAGGTAATCCGCCTCGGAATTCTGGGCTCGTGGTATATGTTGAAACTCGACCGATGCAAATGTTTTGCTCAATTGATCCACCATAGTCTTGTATTGAACTAATGAGTCCTTAAATGTGTCAGCTTGATGGGTGACTTGGTCTATTATTAGCTTAGAATCGGCCATGATGTGTATATAGGTGAGCCCCAAATCCTTGGCTATTTGCATGCCCGCGATGAGTCCTTCGTATTCAGCTTCATTATTGGTGGTAGTGAAGTTAAAGCGGAGAGCATATTCTGCGCACTCCCCATCGGGACCCTTAATAATTATTCCTGCGCCGCTACCCTTTTCGTTTCGAGCTCCATCCACGTATATGACCCACCGTGGAAAGCTTTCAGACAAGGATGTTTCAGCAGATGGGTCCCTAGGTAATGAACATTCGTTAACGAAATCAGCCAGTGCTTGCGCCTTAATGCTTGTCCGTCCCACATAAGAGAGGTCGAACTCGCTAAGTTCCAAAGCCCATGTTGTTAATCTTCCGGACAAGGCAGGGCGCGCAAGGACTCGTTTTAAGGGTTGATCCGTTACCACTTGGATGGGATGTGCTTCGAAATAGATTTTTAATTTACGAGCAGCCGTGATGAGGGCTAAGACAAATTTATCTATGATCGGGTAGCGTTCTTCGGGTCCTCTTAATACATGGCTGACGTAGTATATGGGCCTTTGTACTTTATCCGCTTCTCGCAGTAATACCCCACTCACCGCTCCTTCAGACACGGCTAAATAAAGTAATAACGTTTCAGAAGGTTCGGGTCGCGTGAGAAGCTGGGGAGACCCTAAGTACTGTTTGAGCTCCTCAAAAGCTTTTGCGCTACTCTCATCCCATCGGAACTTACCTTCCGAGGGCCTTGCTTGACGTAACAACTTAAAGAAGGGCAGGTTGCGTTCTCCTGATCTGGATATGAATCGGCTTAAAGCAGCGAGACAACCTGTCAATTTTTGCACATCTTTGTAACTTTCTGGAGTCCTCATATTTATCAGAGCTTCAATCTTATCGGGGTTAGGTTCAATTCCCCGCTGACTGATCATATATCCGAGGAACTTGCCTGACGTGACCCCAAAAGAACATTTCTCCGGATTTAGCCTTAGCTTTGTTTCCCTTAACTTGTCAAAAGCTTCTTTGAGGTTTGCCAAATGATCCCCTCTTTTCTTACTTTTGACCAACATATCGTCCACGTATATCTCCATATTGCGCCCTATCTGCTTCGCAAATATTTGATTTACCATCCGTTGATACGTGGCTCCGGCATTTTTTAATCCAAAGGGCATTACGGTCCAACAGTAAAGCCCGTATTCAGTGATAAACGCGGTTTTGGCGGCATCTGTTTCTTCCATGCGTATCTGATGATAGCCCCGTGAGGCGTCCATGAAATCGAATATCTCGTGTCCTGCGCTTCCATCCACTAACCTGTTCAAGCATGGTAAGGGGTAGAAATCCTTAGGGCACGCTTTATTTAAATCGGTGAAATCTGTGCACATCCGCCAACTTCCATTAGGTTTTTTCACCAAAACGACATTCGCAATCCATTGTGGGAACTTGAGTTCCCGTATAGCCCGGGCTTCTAATAAAGCGGTAACCTCTCGTCGTATAGCCACGCTTTTCTCATCGCTAAATGTCCTCTTCTTCTGCTTAATAGGACGATACTGAGGATCAAGGTGTAATCGATGTTTCGCCAGGCTAACATCTACGCCGGGCATATCCTCAGGCGTCCAAGCGAAGATATCTTGGAAACTTCTTATCAGTATAATAAGTTTGTCCCGATGTGTCGCCTCTAAACATGTTCCAATACGAAATGTTTTTGCAGGGACATCTTTATTGAACACGACTTCCTCTATCTCTTCGTGAGGGGCGGCCTTCTTTCGACTCTCCCTTTCTCGAGGGGAATTGTCCTCTGTCTTCTGGACGGTTTGAATGTCCATTTTTTGCATACCTTTTGTCCTTTTAGATGCTGGTACTTGGGTTTCTTCCTCATGGGTCGCAGGTACTGAGGACAAATAGCATTTCCTTGCACTTTTTTGCTTTCCCACCATTTCTCCCGTTCCTTGGGGGGTAGGAAATTTGAGTTTTAAGTGCACAGGGGAAACTACAGCTCTGAATTCGTTTAACGAAGGTCTCCCAATAATCCCATTGTACGAGGGGTCATGGAGATCAACTATAGTAAAAGAAATCCGTACCGTAGAGGTCATTGCCCCGGTCCCCAAAGTTACGTCAAGATCTGCCACCCCTAGAGGGTATATCGAATGTCCGGTGAAACCCGTTAGGGGTGTCCGGATGGGTTGTATTATTGACCTGGGCAGCTGTAGTTCATCCAACGTATGCAAGTATAAAACATCCACGGAGCTTCCCGTATCTACCAACATCCGTTGGACCTCTGTATTGGCTATGATTTGCATGATGACCAACGGGTCATCATGTGGTAGCTCGATCCCTTCTAGCTCTGAATCGTGGAAGGTGATTGGCTCGGCCCTGGCCGCCTTTACTTGATAAGTACAATGTACTTCTCGCCGGGCATATTTTCTACGGGCATTTCGCGAATCTCCGCCACCTGCCATGCCCCCAGAGATAGTTTCGATCCGTCGGCGTTGAGGGGGAGGGGAGCTATCTCTTGTAGTGGACGAATGCTTGTAATCGTTGGCGTCGCGTTTTGAGCGATCTTGGTGGACGTATTCGCGTAAGTGGCCACGGCGAATAAGACGTTCAATCTCGGCTTTTAGGACGCGACAATCATCAGTGTCATGGCCATGTTCCCGGTGGTACTCACAATACTTATTTTGGTCGCGTTTACTGGGTGCCGTGCTCAGACGCTTGGGCTTGGGCAATAAGCTCTTATCCTCTATCGCTGTGAAAATCTCGGCGATAGATTTTGTAAGAGGTGTGCGCTCAATGAATTTGGCCACGGGAGAGTGGTCCGCTTTGATAGGGGAGTAAGCCCGCCGTTTGTAGCCGTCGGTGAAGGTGGACCCCCGGTCCCGTTGGAGGTGTTCCCAAACTTTGGGTTTGGACGTGCCCTGGTCTTTGGTGGTTAATGTTTGCCGGAGATCGCGTTTACTGTCTTTCTTTTCCCTAGTCTTTAATTCCTCCATTTCAATAAATTGGCGGACACGAGCCGTTAGCGCGTCCTTGGATAGCGTTTTTTCCAAGAGTAGGTTCTTTTTCAACGCCCCATATCGCAAGGCGCGAAAGAATGCCATGTAAGCGGTCTTTGAATCGCACTTGGGAATATTGAGGAGGAGGTCATTGTAGCGCTTGTGGAAAGTGCGGAGCGACTCGTTTTTGCCCTGTTCTAACTCCATCAGGGACTTCTCATCTAGTTCCTCGCGGATAGCTGCGCCGAATTTGCTCAAAAATGCCGTAGCGGTTTGTTCGTACGTGTCCAGCGACTTAGGAGGAAGCTCCATATACCAGTCGAGGGCTTTACCTTTGAGGCTGTTGGCAAAGGCCTTGGCGTAGAAATCTGGTTCACTTGTGGCCATAGTCATCTGGGTAAGAAAGCCTTTGAGATGTTTTTGTGGATCGCTGGTGCCATCGTATTGAGTGAATTGGGGCAGCACGAAGCCAGGGGGAGGCACTTTGGCCTTGAGTCGGTCAGAAAATGGCATCTGCGTGTGGGCGACAATAGCGGGGGTTCGTGATGCATTCATGGTAGACATTTGCTGTTTGAGGAGCTCCATGTCTTTCATGAGCTGGAGATACGCTGGATCAGGGGGAGGGGCAGTTGCCAGGCCCGGTGGGGGGGCCGTTTGGGGAAGGTGGGTAGCCCCTCCTTCGTCTAGATCAATAACCGTGTTGGGACGCGCGGGTGCGGCCGTCGGTGGTGGCGGGACAGCTTGTGCGGCGCGCAAAGCTAACTCGACGCGACGTTGTACTTCACGTTCAATTTCTGCCCCCAGGTTTAGGCGAGAAATTGCTGAATCACGGTGATATCCTTCATCTTGGCTTTTGTGAGAGCGAGGCGGCAAATTTGTTCTATTCCCCACAGACGGCGCCACTGATTTGCCGTGATAATCCTCACGCCTTCGTGAAGGCGATTTCCTGGGAGAATGGTCTCTCCTTGGATCTCCATCCCGATCTGAGTTTGACTGCCTGGCAGATGGGTCTCCGTCCCTTCGTTGGTTTAATTGACTACGGAGATCCAAACGGGATTGTTGTTGTGTGATGGCTCTAGTTGCCACCCTATCCTCCATAGGGTGTTTGGAAGGTTGCTTTGAAGGGCCAGCCTTGGAAGTATTTGTTTTTCTTGGAGCCATTTACCTGAAAGTGTGGCCGGGGTTTGGCCACAGACACTCCGACGATCAAGTCAGTCAAAGATGTCTGAGAAAAGAATAATAAGGAGTGGGAACAGAATACCTCTTAGGGTGACTGAGCTGTCCTATTTATAATGAAGTGAGACCCTAGGGTTTT
The DNA here is from genome assembly GCA_003412495.2 of Echium plantagineum. Classification (NCBI taxonomy): domain Eukaryota; kingdom Viridiplantae; phylum Streptophyta; class Magnoliopsida; order Boraginales; family Boraginaceae; genus Echium; species Echium plantagineum. The sequence goes on from CM016563.1 coordinate 37,304,929, forward strand.
GCTTCTTGTGGACACATGTCCAGCTTTAATTGGTGCTGCCACAAACCCTAGAAAGTATGGGCTAAATTACGGATCATGTCCGTCCTTCTCGTGGGCTTATGCATTTAATGCACATATACGTAGCGTATTTAAGATATACGTTTATGCATTTAATATATACGTAATGCATTTAAGATATACGTATTTAGGTGGGGCCGAGGCCCACATCACTTTCCTTTACTCATTCCATTACTGAAGTCATTCCATTCCTACATCATTCCATTCCAGGCTACCAGACGCACCCTAAGGTTAATATATCTATATATAAAACAAAAAATACATTCATATAATATTATTTAATTATTAAACTTGGATGAGATATGTAAAATTAACTGATGACTTTTATATTCTTTCTATATAAATTTATTTATGCATAAAATAATAATATGTCTTCTATTGATATATAATACTCAATAAGAATATTATGAAAATTTTTCTTTAATGTTATCGTAAGCTCAATCTACATATAATATTATTTTAAATTTTGTAAGAGTGTTATTTTATTATATATTAAAACGATATATATACATATATATATATGTATACATGATGAAATTATAAGGATCAAAAGTCAAATTAAAAAATTAAAATTGTTATTACTAAAATATAAATTAAATTCATATAAGTTAATATAAATTACTCCCACCATCCCTTTTTAATAGAGCCATTTTGACTCTGGGTCAAACTTCGAAAGTTTTTACCGTAAACTTTTATTACTCGATAAGAAATAATATAGTCATATGAGATCTTGTTAGATTCGTCTCAATATATATTTTTGAAATATCAAGTTTTTATAATTTTTACACTTGTAAAATTAAAAATATTTATGTTTTACGTCGTATCTTGGAGACCGTAAAAAAGTAGATGGGTCTATCATTTAGCGATGGAGGGAATAAATGTTTGGGTTAATTTGCGAAATTATATATGACCCTTTAGTTTCTTTTAGAATCAATATATACAACTTTTTTATTGTAAATTACTTAATTCATTGTTTCTTTATAAGATTTTTCAATCATATGATTGATACTCAAATAAGGCTAAAATATGTATTTGTATGTATTTACATATGACTTATATGCAATATATTCAATTTTGTATAATATATGACTGACATATGAATGTCAACTATGTAAATTGTAAAGAAAGTTAGATTCATAGTTTCCTTTAGCAAAAGTAGTCATCAAACCATATAAATCTTACAATTAGTTTAACAAATTATTACCATTACATATCTAATTTTATTTGAATTTTGATCCTTACAATTTCATAATTAATATATATTTTATTCGTTATTTGTTTTAGGAAAATTAGTCATCAAGTTGTATTAAAGTTATTATTAAAAAAGGAGGTCTTCGGTTATTTATAATTTCAAACCTTGCTGACAATTTAGCTCATATGCACTTTAATTGTATATTACTTAAAAATTTATTGTAATAGTTAAGTGTAATACCATCGCATTCATACTCTCATCGCTAATTTATATATAAAAAACAATTATATTAAAGTTATTATTAAAATATTAGTTTCAACTATAGATTCAACTATATGTGAATGTATTAAAGCCCTTATATTTTAGTGTAATAATGTTTGTATTATTTTAGTATTAAAAATCATATTGATGACTTCAAATTGATTTTTTACATTCTTTTTATATCAATGTCATAGTTCTTTTCATTATAGAAGATCAATTTAAAACAAAAAATAAGAAGAGCAATTATATTGATTTTATGATTTGATTAACTATCTTTTTTATACGAATAAAACATCAAGGTAACTGTTTTACAAGAGAACTATCTAAGAGACGCGTTAGCGAATGACTTATATTTCTTTATGAATAGATATTTGAAGAAATAATAACAGTCGATTAGATGAAGTTCTTATAGTCCTGATACTATCTAAGGCCCAAAACATGTTATGTAATTTCGTCTTAGTGTGTCTCATAATCTCATAATCTTCTTTCAAAGATGAATTGCAAAATCTTTGGTATGTACTTTTGTATGGCTCGTTGAAATTATAGTCAATTACTATTTTTATATATTGCACATATGCATCATCACATATATTAATATAATGTAGTTATTTAGTATTACGTAGAAAATACACTAAGTAGAATGGTGAACTATCATATGCATATTCTTAGTAACAAATATGAGTTAATCCAAAAAATGTAATTTTTTTTAATCTTTTATGGATAATATTATTTGATTTAAAATCATCATCTATATATACTATAAATAGATAGATATAGTTGAAAAAGTATTAATTATTTTAGTTAGTAACAAACTCACTTTTAAAAGAGAGGTTCTTATGTAAATGATTCTTTTATTATATTTTTAAATTTAGATATTTTTGCTTAACTTTATATATTTACTGCAACGATGACCCAGTAGTGGCAATAATATTTCATAGTATTTCTCAGTTATCTATTAGTGATGAAAAACTATAACATTTGAAGTGTTTATCATGTGAGATAATTTTCATTCTCTTTTATTAAATCGTTATCTATGAATTATCTACATATGAAGAATTTTAATAATAAGCTTTAACGTATTACGTATACGTGAGTGCATGTAGTCTGTTAGATATTTTTATTGGTATATAGTATATCAATTATCCATATATGGATATCTTTAATTATATCAATACTATAGTACTCTTAAGTATATCAATATTATATTACTTAATGCATAAGTAAATGTCCTTTTTAAATTCATTATTATTTGGTAAAATATTTATAAATTATAGTGGTTGTACACTTGTGTTTGTTGATTTCTATAACTCAATCATGTGCAATGGTATAATTTTCGTTTTTTGATGTTTTCTTCGAGGAAGTTACAAATTGCACATGAACTCGATTAAAAGTGAAAAGTTACACATCCATATAAATTTTGATATATGTAGTATATATCGTTAACAATTTATTATCTAACATGAGTATGTTTTCTTTTGTTTCCACTCAAAGTTGTTGAAGAATCCAATTCTCGAAATGGATCATCTCAACAGAGATGGATGAAAAAAAACTAAGTCATATGGTTTGCAGATCAGCCGGCCAAAGAAGTGGGGGAAAACTCCTGATCCTAGGAAATACTTGGTATATTTTTTTGGTACATCAGAAATGTAAGTTGATTATTTATCTTTTTTTTAGTTATCCTTGTCTAGAAGCTTTTATGGGTTTGATGCTTTTTATGAAGCTTTTCATGGTGGCCTTTTGATTATCATCGATGGTATTTGAGATTCGGTGTTTGTTAATATACTATTGATTAGTAGTCGGTTGATGTTTGAGACATGTTACTGTGTGTCTGCTTCCAGTATTTTAACTCATTTGAAGTGGCAAATGATTTAAGTTACAATTGAACATATATTGCCTTTTTGTTCATTTGAGAATCTTTTCTTCAAGGAGTGGCTCGATGTTATTGTCTTCTTGAGCATTCGTCCTGTCTAGGTATTCTAGCAGATATTGCATCTATTGATCGTTATTATTTTAGACTTTTGTCAATCATGCGTCAGCAAGAACCATCTTATTATTTCTATTTCATCCATTTACTGACACCAGATTGAGGTTCTGTCATTCCTTTTTATTGTCCTAAAAGTATGTTTGGGTCTTCCCAAATCTATCCCATGCATGAAGGTTAATATATGCTACTTTATATTTTATCAACCTGTTTAAACTCATACAGTTAGGTGTAAGACCTAGGAGTATGGACTATGGTTTGATTTTTAAGGATTTTGTAATGGTAGTGAGGTTGTAATAATCGTTTCAAGTATTTCTGGGAAGGTACTTTGTCATTGTAGGCTATCAAAAGAATGAGATGAGTGTTGGAATATACATCTTCGATCTTCCTACTAAGGGGATTGGATAGCAGCTTCTCAGGAGCTGCAACCTCGATCCCTCTAAATATTAGACATGCAAGGAGCTCAATATGTGATGGATGTGAATAACATATTGACACATATTATTATATGGTTTTCTTAGTTTTGGACGTCAAAAGTATCTTCAGTTGTTTAGTCTTTGGAGATGTTATGTTGCACCACATAATGCCACTTCATTGATGTAATGTTTTGGCATACTAAGAATGAGTTCTATGTTTCAGTCTCATGTTTTGATGTACTACTCATGATAACAATCTTCTATCTGATTTTTTTGCAGACATTTATTTATGCATTATAGTTAAAAAGTTTTATTCTTGTATTAAAACAAGATATCACATAAGTTAATTTTAAGGATAAAAAAAGTAATAACAACCAAATAGAGCTATAAGAGGTAGATTTAATTTGGTTGGTCAACACTAGGCCTGTAATCGAGCCGAATAAAGCCGAACTATTGACTATTTGTATTTGATTTGATCAATTATTAAAGTGACGTTTGATTTGGCTTGATTTGGTCAAACATCAATTATAATAGTTTGGCTTGACGTTTGAGGGAAATTTTTAAGTGTATATTTGATCCTATTTGGCTTGAATCGAGCAAACCGTTTGAAAACGTTTGATTTGAAAATACATATACAACTTAATCTTTGAACATGAAATCTAGAAGTGAAAAAAGACATAAAATTTATCAATTACATGCCCATAATCTAAAATAGCAAAATAATAGTAGTTTACAAAATTCGGCTCAGATTTCGGTTTTTCATTACTCATTACTTATAAATTATATAAATGTTATATAATATAAATGTTATTTATATATATAAAATATAATATAAATGTTATTTATATATATAAAATATAATATAAATAGGGAGGGGGCAATCGAGCCAAACCTTTTCGAACGGTTTGGCTTGATTTGACAAATAACGACTCTTAACGTTTGGCTTTATATTTGAAGCCTCGAGCCGAACATCAAGCCAAACCTTTTCGAGTCAAATATGCCAAGCCTTTTCGAATCGGCACGTTTGCTGACAGGCCTAGTCAACACTCCCATATAATTTGTGGTCTTATTTTGGTGATCTCATATGCCCCTTCATCACTACAGACTTCATAAAGAATGGCCTTCTTCAATTTCTACACAGTAAATGTTCAATATTTTTCTGTCCTTTTAGTTGTTCTAATGTATCTCTTACTTGTTTATAATTAAAGCTATGGTTTGCTTGTCACACAGTGCTTTTGTTGCACCTGCGGATATCCAGGCATTCACCATTGAGGTGAAAAATAAACTAGTGGGGCGGTGCAAAGGCAAACCCCTTAAGTTCACCCAAGCTGTAAGAGAAATATGTGAAGAGTTTGAGGAACTTCAACAGAAAAAATTAAATGGTTCCGAAGATGATACCTCTAGAGATGTTCATGAGTCTGAGTATTGCTCCATGGATGCAGATGGAGATAATGCTATGGAAGTCGATATGATAGATGATAATTCTGTGAGTAAACCACATCCAAAAATGGGAATGCAAAGCTTGGATGGTAGTATCTCTCCATTGGAGCGCTGCTCACAGAGGCCTGGATCAATTGATGGAGAGGAACGGAAGCCTTGCACTGTTGGAAATGTCAATGGTGGTGTGTCAGCAGGTATACATGGTAAACAGGGCACATGTAAAACTGATGGCCCAATTGTTTTAAAGGAGGAGTTGGTTGCAACATCGAGTTCCTGCAGTGACGACGTATCCAAGAAGGAAGGTTCTAAAATGGTAACAAATCGAGGGCAATTAAAACAAGCTTCACGAAACAAAGAAGTTCATTCTGCCAAAAAGTCAAATTCTCAGACTGATGCTACTGCGAAGTCATCTACTCAAACAAACAAAAAGGTGGAATCTAACAGTGCAAAAGATGTCAGAAACTCAGGATGGAAGGGCAAGATGGAGAACCACTCAACCTTAGGACCTTCAGACATTCTTGCTGAGGAAGATGATCTCCCCCCTTCAAAACGGCATTGTCGTGCAGTGGAAACTACCAAGGAGCGAGTTCGAAAAAATGGTGCCGCCCCGAGATTTGAGTCCTCATCTGGTGGTAGTGTAAAACCTTTTATTTCTGTAGCAACAAAGAGGAGGGCTGTTCGGTTATGTGATGATGAAGAGGAGGAAGCACCCAAGACGCCGATTCATGCAGGATCTGCAAATAAGTTATCATGCGGCATAGATACAACAGAGAAAAATGATGCCGCGAGAGGAAGTTCTACTGCTGTTCAAGTTATGAAGAAAAGAGTGAGGGTTGAGGATGGGTCTGCAAATGAGTTGTCTTCAGCTAAAAGACCTGCACAAGATGCTTCACCTACTTCTCAGAAAAATGTGGAGAAGAAGCTGAGAGAAACAGGAGGCAAAAACAGTTCTTCGAGTCCTAAGAGGTTAGCTCCAGCTAAAAGACCTGGACAAGATGCTTCACCTACTTCTCAGAAAAATGTGGAGAAGAAGCTGAGAGAAACAGGAGGCAAAAACAGTTCTTCGAGTCCTAAGAGGTTAGCTCCAGCTAAAAGACCTGGACAAGATGCTTCACCTACTTCTCAGAAAAATGTGGAGAAAAAGCTGAGAGAAACAGGAGGCAAAAACAGTTCTTCGAGTCCTAAGAGGTTAGCTCCAGCTAAAAGACCTGGACAAGATGCTTCACCTACTTCTCAGAAAAATGTGGAGAAGAAGCTGAGATAAACAGGAGGCAAAAACAGTTCTTTGAGTCCTAAGAGGTTAGCTCATGAGAAAATATCTGTCAAGGATGGAAAAACATCTATTTCATCTCCTGAAGTGTCTCCTGCATCTGTTACTACATCTAAGCTGATACCTAGAACCGAAAAGCCCAGCAATGAGGGCAATACAAAGCCAGCAGATTGTGATAGAAAGAAGAAGCCTCCAACATGTCAAGGTATTGAATCTGGGGTAGAAAATAGCTCTCACACGTCTCTTCAAAAACAAATGAGTGATAGAAGCAAACAAAACTCAATATCCGAGAGGAAGAAAGCTACTCCAAAATCAAGTTCACATGTGGCAGATGCCGTTCGTGTTTCAGGAAGTGTATCTGGAAATGGTTCTGTCCCTGGTAAAAGGTAATGCGAAATAATTTTCTTTTGTTCTTTTAAGGAGTTGTTGTAATACTAATATGTACATTCCTTAATCATTTTGGCTTGATTTGTTCTTTCGTCAATTGCAGACTTGAAGTTGTCAGAGTAGACAAAATTAGTTCTTTGAATGATTTGAAGATTTCGGATTCAGATACTTCAATGAAAGATCTCACTGCTGCTGCTCAGGCAAAAAGACGGCTAGCTTACCTGCAGAGTCTCAATTCCAATGTGTTTTTTGCTACAACACCACATGCTGAAGCCACAAGAAGCAGTCCAAGTTCTATTTCACCTGTTCTTCCGTTGGGCTCGAGTAGTATTGTGCGACCTGATGCTCTAGGTCTAGGAGTTCAAGCTCACTCAGTTTCCCCACTTTCGGATGTGCAGCGGCTTTCTACCCCTTCCCAGCCTGAAACTGAACAATGTGAGGAGAAGAAAACTGAGTCAGGAAATTGTGTTACTGAGAGTTCCCTTAGTATGGGTACAGAAGCCGCTGTTGCTCGTGATGCATTTGAAGGGATGATAGAGACATTATCAAGGACAAAAGAGAGTATTGGCCGAGCAACACGACTTGCAATTGATTGTGCAAAGTATGGAATTGCTACTGAGGTCAGTGATCCTTATCTTTAGTGATTTCTGATTAAACCTTTCAACTCTATCTGGGTTGTTACTCTAAGAAAAGGATTTCTGCAATATGCTGTTATTTTGGTCTACCCAATTAAATTTGTCTTATAGTAGGCAGGATTCATTTGTGTAAGCCGTCATATTTTGATGCGTTTCAGTGTGATGTATCAAACCATTGATAGGTAATTGTTTGTAATGTTTTGCTGGTATTGTTGAAAGTGACATATCCAGGCGTGAGTTCAAAATTATAGTTTTATATTCAGTTCTGAAGTAGAAATATGCTCAGAGGATATCAGGCAGAAAAAGACAATCAGTGATATGTGGACAAAGTTCATACTCTTAGTATTATATCTGAGAATTGTCTCAACTACTTCTGTTTAAGGTATGCACTTAAGGCATTCAAACTTCTCTTTATAGGTGGCAGAGGTATATTGGTAAAATTGGACAATTTTGTTGTGGCAAACTTTGAGAAACAGCTTTTTAGTAGTCCTGATGAATGCACTTTTCAGTGGTCAAGTTATTACTTCAATTGTTGCCTCTTCTGGTTCATGTTTTCGGTGGTTGCGAGCTGTATTGTGTTTATAATATTTGATATTCTCTCTTGCTACAGGTTATAGAACTACTTATACGAAAGCTGCAGAGCGAGAACAGTATGCATCGTGAAGTAGACCTGTTTTTCCTTGTGGACTCAATAACCCAGTGCTCCCATAATCACAAAGGTAAGCAGTCTGTGGAAATATGATAATCCTCATACCCTCTTAAGTGATAATATTGTAGATTTGTAATCTGGTTCCCATTTAGAGTTTTACTACTTATACTATGTATTTTCTATTGTTTTCTTTAATTAGCATGTATGAATTTGCTTTTGGTTCCTTCCTTCCTTTGATGTTACTATGGATTCATAATTGGTATAGAATTTGATAGATAAGAGAAGATTGTAGTAATCTGAAAATTACTATTGATGTTTGTTGTATTTACAATCAGAGATTAGAGCCCTATTTAAAGGTATACAAGCTGTATAATAAATGAAGTAAATCCCAAGATAACAACTCTCTAGTTCCTATACAGAGATGGTCAACATTCCTAATAAATACTAACAGCTATAATCTAACAGCTATAATCTAACAGTCATTTCCACACTCCCCCTCAAGCTGGACGATAAATATCAATGAGTCCAAGCTTGCCAAGTAATAAGTTGAAGCTCCCCTCTGATAGTCCTTTAGTAAGGATATCCGCAAGTTGTTGACTTGTATGAACATACTCAACTTTGATGATCTCTTTTTCAATTTTCTCCTTGATGAAATGTCTATCGACCTCCACATGTTTTGTTCGATCATGTTGTACTGGATTGTGTGCAATGCTGATCGCTGACTAATTATCACAATAGAGTTGTACAGGTTCATTATATTGTATATTTAGTTCTTTGCATAATCTTCTTATCCAAATTGCTTCGCAAATCCCATGTGCCAATGATCTGAATTCAGCTTCAGCACTGCGTCTGGCAACAACGTCTTGTTTCTTGCTCCTCCATGTGACTAAGTTTCCCCAAATTAAAGTACAATATCCTGAAGTTGATTTTCTATCATCGATGGATCCAGCCCAATCTGCATCTGTGAATACCTTTATCGTTTTATCTTCAGTTTTCTTGAAGAATAATCCTTTTCCCAGAGATTGTTTAAGATATCTAAGTATCCTGTAGACTGCATCAAGATGTCCTTGACACGGATTGTGCATATATTGACTCACGAGACTCACAGCAAATGCAATGTCTGGTCTTGTATGTGAGAGATAGATCAACTTTCCCACCAGTTGTTGATACATAGTTTTATCTACATACTCTCCTTTAAACATTCGATCTTTGTTTCCGAGTTCCACTGGTGTAGTACTTGCTTTGCAGCCTGTCATACCTGCTTCCTTGAGTAAATCTAAAGTATATTTTCTTTGCGACACTGATATTCCTTGTTTACTCCCAGCAATTTCCATTCCTAGGAAGTATTTCATCATTCCTAAGTCCTTGACTTCAAAATCTTTTGCAAGGAGTTCTTTTATCTTCTTTGTTTCTTCTGTATTATTCCCTGTAACGATAATATCATCAACATATACAATTAAGATTGTTGATTTACCTTTACCCATATGCTTGATGAATAAGGTGTGGTCAGCTTGACTTTGCTTGTACCCATGATTCTTTACCACTTTAGAGAATCTGTTGAACCATGCTCTCTGTGATTGTTTGAGGCCATATAAAGATTTCTTTAATTTGCAAACTTGGCTATTTTTCTTCTCAAATCCTGGAGGTTGAACCATGTAAACTTCTTCTTCAAGTTCACCATTAAGGAATGCATTTTTGATGTCAAGTTGATGTAGATCTCAATCTAAATTAGCTGCTAAGGAAAGAAGAACTCTAATGGTGTTTATTTTTGCAACCGGTGCGAAAGTTTCACTGTAGTCAATCCCATAAGTTTGAGCGAACCCTTTGGCGACTAATCTGGCTTTGCATCGAACTATTTTTCCACTTTCATTATATTTTATTGTGAATACCCATTTGCACCCTATTGTCTTCTTTTCTGGTGGTAAATGAACTAAATCCCACGTTTGATTTTTTTGAAGAGCAGCCATTTCTTCTAAAACTGCATTTTTCCATGCTGGAATAGTGAGAGCTTCTTTTATATCCCTGGGAATAATAGTATCAGACAAATTAACAGTAAAGGCCTTAAACGAGGATGATAGGTTTGCATAAGACGACGATATAAATCGATCAACAGGGTGTCTTGTCCTCGTTCCTTTTCTGAGAACAACAGGAAGATCATTATTAGTAGTAGGAGATTCATCATTTATAGTAGCCTCATTATTTATAGTAGGAACATTGTTAGTAGCATGGTTACCTGATTAATCTTGTTCAGAAGATTTAACATGATTATTTATAGTAGAAATATCATTAGTACCATGATTACCTTGCTTGATCTTGTTTGGAAGGTTCAACCACTGGAGTTGACTCTTGGTCGTGCTCGAGATTCATGACCGGAAGTTTTTTTCTACGTCTAGTGAAGACACGAAGTTCTGGTTGAGGATTCAGTATTTCCGAGCTTGTTTGTTCAGGCACAGAGTTAGGAGATGATTGTAAGATAAACGGTTGTAAGACATGATTTTGACTTACAGAAAAATCACTAGGTACATCTAAGCCCCATGTCCAATCTTTTGCTTCATTTTGTGTATCATGCTCCCCCTGAAGCGAAATATTATGAGAAAAGTAAGGGGTGTTTTCAAAAAAGGTGACATCGCAAGATGTCAAAACTTTTTTTGTTTGTGGGCAAAAACAACGATATCCTATTTGAGTAGCAGAGTACCCGATAAAAATGGTTTTTGTAGATCTTGGATCAAATTTGGAGCGATCATGTGGATATATGTACAAAAGCAGTGCATCCAAATGTTTTGATTGGGAGATTATGTGAAAATATATGAGGGTAAGCCTTTTGTAGCAAAGAATGAGGGGTATTAAAACCAATTATTCGACTAGGGAGTCGATTTATTAAATATGCAGCGATAAGAATAGCATCACCCCATAAATATTTTGGAACATACATTGTAAACATTATTGCTCTTGCGACTTCCAATAAATGGCGATTTTTTCGTTCAGCAACCCCGTTTTGTTGGGGTGTATAAGCACAAGAACTTTGATGAATGATGCCATGTTCAGTAAAGAAACTTTTCAAAGCAGAGTTGAAATATTCCGTCCCATTGTCTGTACGTAAAATCTTTATAGATGTTTGAAATTGGGTTTTTATCATCTTCCAAAAATTTTGAAAAACTATAAAAACATCAGATTTATTCTTTAGTAAATAAACCCAAGTTAGGCTAGTATGATCATCAATGAAAGTGATGAACCACCTGTGCCCGTTGGATGTAGTCATTTTTTATGGTCCCCACAAATCACTATGAATAATTGAAAAAGGACTTGTGGGATTATAGTTTCTTGGTGCAAAGTTAGAACGTGTATGCTTTGCCAATTGACAAATATCGCATTGCAACTTCATATTTTTATTTGAGAATAGTTTTGGAAATAACTTTTGTAAATAATTAAAGTTTGGATGTCCGAGACGAAAATGCCATAACAGAATAGTATCGCGATCACTAGAGGCATTGAAACTTTGATGACAACCAAGTTCCAAACTGTGAGACACAAGACAAGAACTCAAAAAATTATTCAAATGTTTATTGGCAAAATAATAGAGGCCATCACGAATCTCAGCACTGCCAATCGTCTTCCCCGATGATTGATCCTGAAACGTACAAGAATCCGGAAGAAATTTAGCACAACAATTATTGTCAAGGGTCAATTTGCAAACTGATATTAAATTACAGGTTAAATCAGGAACATATAAAACATTTTTTAATAATAAAATTTCTGAAATTCTAATTTCTCCCCTCCCTTGAATTGAGACGTAACCCCCATTAGCAACCTTTACAAAATCACTTGAGTTTTTCACAGAATCCTTTATATTATTAATGTTATGGTTGATATACTCTTTTGATTTGGACATATCCACACGCTTATCTTCTAAATTAGGGCTGGTCAATTTAGGGTGTTTAGGATAAAATTTATTAAACAAGTTATAATTTGAAGTCATGTGTTCTGTAGCTCCAGAATCGATTATCCATGGAGTCAAAGTTGAAAGGATGTTACCAGTTTGAGCAATAGAACACGATGGTCCATCAGAGGAGTTTGCGTTCTCCGCCACCACCTTTGATCCCTGGAGAAGAGCGTAAAGGTGAGCGATTTGGTCACTATTTAGGGGAGGAAGAGAAGATGTATGAGCAACTGCAGCTGATGAAGGTTGGTTCTGGAAGTCCCCGGAATTTAGTGGACCGCCTCTGTTTTGGAAGTTGCCGCCGTGATTCTGGAAGTTACCGCCACCACGGTAATCCCCTCGTCTATCATTATGTCTCTTTGGGGTCCAATTAGCGGGTTTGCCATGAATTTCCCAACACCCAGCTTTGGTGTGACCATGTCGTTGGCAATGGTCACACCATGGCCGCTCCGATTTTCGACTAGATATTCCTTTATGTCGATTAGCAATTAGTGCAGTTGGTCCTTCATTGAGAGGTTGTTTAGTAGTGTTTGTACTAAGGGCAGAATTTTCAGTTTGTTCATTCCCTTGATTTTCACATTGGTTGAGCATAATCTTTCGTCTTGTTTCTTCTCTTCGAACTTCAGCGAATGCTTCTTCTGTAGTTGGAAAAGGTTATTGAGACCAGTGAGAAATTCATACACCCTTTCCTTCTCTATTTTGTTATTTTGTTTGATGCAACAATCTGGGCAAAGAGGATCATCAGTTTCAAGGTACAGATCTATTTCTTGCCACAGATCTTGTAAATCAGAGAAATATTTTGTTACAGATAAATCCCCTTGTTTCAAATCCTTTAGCTTTGTTCGTAACTCAAATATTTGTGATGAATTTCCCATGTCAAAATACATCTTTTTTGCTCCATCCCAAATCTGTTTAGCCGTTTTGAAAAAAAGATACTTTTTGCTGAATTTTTGGTCCATCGACTTGATTAGCCATGCCCTGACTATGGAGTTCTCGGCTTGCCATCTTGCATATCGAGGGTCATCTTTTGCTGGTTCGGAAAGGTCACCAGTAAGGTAGCCAAGTTTTCCTCGACCACATACAACCAAATGTACAGATTGCGCCCATTCAAGGTAGTTTCCTCCATTTAGTTTGTAATCTGTGATGTTTAGAGATGTATTATCTAAACTGAATTCTAGACCCATTGAGGTAGAAAAGTGCTTTGATGAAGTCTCTGTGTCGGACTCTTGAGATTTTAGTGATCCAGTGTTGTTTGAAGAATTGTTGGTAGTAGTAGACATTATTGCTTAAGATTTCCAAATAGGATTGAAAGGATGAGGCTTACTATAGTCTGATTGTTTTTTTTATCTTGTCACTGTGTCGGACAAGTTGAGATTGAAGAAACAAACTGTTAGATAGATTGGAATGAGAAACAGATTGAATGGCCAGGTTAGGCTCTTGATACCATATAGAATTTGATAGATAAGAGAAGATTGTAGTAATCTGAAAATTACTATTGATGTTTGTTGTATTTACAATCAGATATTAGAGCCCTATTTAAAGGTATACAAGCTGTATAATAAATGAAGTAAATCCCAAGATAACAACTCTCTAGTTCCTATACAGAGATGGTCAACATTCCTAATAAATACTAACAGCTATAATCTAACAGCTATAATCTAACAGTCATTTCCACAATTGGTGACCTCATTGCTACATGATTATTTCCTTGAATAGTATGTTATTTCCCCACGTATTTACATTCTTGCCCCCTTCCTCATAATAATATGTAAGTTAGTTATATGTGGACCTTCTTGTTTGTACTATTATTACTTTCTTCTCTGTTTCCCTTATGTTAGTTATATGCTTTGTCACGTCTGTTAGGTGCTGTTGCTCCTCCTGCTGCTGCTGCACGTGAGAATCGCCGTCAGTGTCTTAAGGTAAATATTTCTATCTTCTGCTTGGACTTAATATCTCCAGAAGAGATACTAATTGTGATTCTTTAGGTTTTGCGGTTGTGGCTAGAGAGGAAGATTCTACCTGAGTCATTTCTTCAGCCATTTATGGATGACCTTGGGGTATCAAATGATGAGAAATCTTCTGGGTTGTCTCTTAGGCGTCCATCTCGAGTTGATCGTGCTTTTGATGATCCAATCAGGGAGATGGAAGGAATGCTTGTCGATGAGTATGGCAGGTTTGTTTCTTGGGACATGATATCTTCTGATTTCTCGATATAAATCTTGAACCTTCAGTTAATGTGAATTAACCGCTTCTGACAACCTGCTCAAACTTGTTAATAGAGGATAATATATATCTCTGAAAGATTTGATTTTTTTTCTTTTGGCTATCATTATTGTTCTCCTTTATTTATCATTTACTGGTTGAATTCTCTACTATTGTGCAAACATTACTGTGGTGTGATGTCTAAAATTAGTTCTGATGACTGAACATCTGATTTAACACTAGTGTTTGATAAGTAGTTTCTAACGATGTTAAAGTTCGTTATAAGTAATTGGTCTTAATGTTTTTTTTGTCCAGTCAAAGCAGATATGTTAATGTTTCGGTTTAGGATCACCACCCATCTTTCCCAGAGCTATTTAATACTTCCTCCGTCCCTAAAAGATTGTCACATTTTGACTTTTGTGGTCAATTACAAAAAAATTTGATCATGAATTCTCATTAAACGATAAGAAATAATATAGTCTTGTGGGATCTCATTAGATTCGTTTCAATATACTCCCTCCGTCCCTAAAAGATTGTCACATTTTGACTTTTGTGGTCAATTACAACAAAATTTGATCACGAATTCTCACTAAACGAAAAGAAATAATATAGTCTTGTGGGACCTCGTTAGATTCGTTTCAATATATATTTTTGAAATATCAACTTATTATAATTTTTTTGCATTTAGAATAAGAGATATTTGTATTTTAAATCGTGTTTTATTGACCACCAAAAGTCAAATGTGACAATCATTTAGGGACGGAGGGAGTATATTTTTTAAATATCAAATTATTATAATTTTTTCACATGTAAAATAAGAGATATTTATGTTTTAAATCGTGCCTTATTGACCATGAAAAGTCAAATGTGACAATCATTTAGGGACGGAGGGAGTACTTTTCTACTTTTGAGGATGAAAGCTAATAATCTATTGCAAGATGGAATAGTCATATAGAATTATACTTTGAATATCTATTGTATCTTACATTAATAGTCTCAAGTTTAATTATATGTTGCGAAGCACATGACGTTTTATGTTTTTATAGTTCCAATCTACGTGCATTTCTTCTACTTGTACCATCCTTATTCATTATTATTTGTGTGTTTGCTCTAAAGAAATAGTCTACTGTCATATGATTGGAATGGTATAAGCTGCAAAACTTATTATGTTCTATTTCTGCATATGTCTATATAAATCTCTTTTGCCATTGAGTCATTTGGCACCTTGTTCTTATCCTGACATTAATGATCAAGCATGATCCTTTTGATTGGAGTTCTTTTTCTATTTCTCTATGCAGCAATGCTACCTTTCAGCTGGCTGGCTTTTTCTCCTCTCATGCATTTGATGACAATGATGATGATGATGAAGATATTATGCCAATCAATGTCTATAAGGAAGTCTCGGAAAGATCCTCTGGTGAGCATACTTCTAGTAATGTAGATACTGAAAATCAGGCACTGACACCAAATGAGAGGCGGCATTGCATATTAGAGGACGTGGACGGCGAGCTTGAAATGGAAGATGTGTCCGTCCCCTTGAAAGATGGTGTGGTCGATGGGTGTATCCCCTTGAAAGAAGAAACACATTTATATGCCTTCGCTTCCACTGAGGTTGCTGTATCTGACATATACTTAGAAACACCCTCAAACAATTCTGAGTTGCCGCCCCTGCCTGAAGGATCTCCCCCGTTGCCCCCTAACTCTCCTCCTCAAACTCCACCTCTTCCCTCCTCACACCCTCCAGTGCTTCCACAACTACCACCTACATTCCCCCTGCCCCCCCCATCTCTACCACAGGCAAATCCTTTGCCCCTCCCCCTTGTGGGCCCATCTTCTGTGTTGTTGTCTCAACAACCATTGCAGACCGAGCCTTCGACGACACCTCAATGCTTACAACCAGTTCCTCCATCGATATCATCTTCACCTGTGGTGTATCAACATCAACCTCCAACAAATGAGATTTCAATCTCATCCAGTGTAAGATTCTCTCTCTCGAGCTTGATTAATGTATCCAATTTGTATATTAAATGTGGTAAATGCTTAATATCTCATTACCATACAGAGAAATCAGCTTACACATAGTGCTGCAACTGCTCATACATATCATGTTGGTCTTCCTGGGAGAAATGATGCATATGGACAATTCCCTTGCTTCGTCCCACTGGAAGCTCACAATCCACAAGTACCTTCTTTGTCTAACACATCCCGGTTTATAGAGTACAGTCAGAGGGATGCATACGGAAATACCCTATCTTCTCAACCCAGTCAACAGTTTCAACTGCCCTTCCATCAAACACCTCTGCGCCCCAAATGCTCCACCTCAAAATCAACCGAATCATCTTGCATATTCACACCCGTCAGCTCAGACGGTCTATCCACATCCACAACTTTCATACTCACAGTCGTTCTCATTGCCTAATCTTCCTGATGCACCAAAGTTGTATGTAGCTGATGAGACGAACAATCATTATCAAAGCAATTCCTGGATGGCTAGAGGAAGATCATCCGCAGGTGCTCCATTTGCACATGAAGGTCAGTAAGCTTTAGGGAGCTACAAATCATGGCACACCTTGTTTTTAACATGTTCAGTTGAAAGGTCAGGGTATAATAGTAGATAGCAGATACTCGTTTGACGTTGTTTAACCATTTTCATGTTTGGATTGTGATGATGGGTTTGAATGCTGACAATTTAGCAAGAATTGACCACTACATTATCTTGTTTGCAATTTCTTTGTGTTGCTTCACATTATTGTAACGAACGAGGGTCCAAGTGTTTGACCTTATTCCTTAGAAGCAAACAGCTGTGTATTGTTCAACTTTGATAAGGTGGTCCTTGGAATATATCCATCTATGCGTAGATATATTTCAAATTAACAGTTTGGGAAAATTTCTACTTCTATTTTTCTATTGAGAAAAATAAACTTAACTGGAGAAAGAGAGAACATTCAGTTGTTGATCAGAAAACTTCAGACTTTAAATAGTGACAACAACGGGAATATTTGGTGAACAAAATATGGAGGGAGAAATGGTGCAAATTGATAGAACATACACAAGGTTGATAGATTGGAGATATCTGTAGCCAAAGTAAAAGTTCTCTTGTTTATCATCTGGGTTGTAGACTGGTGCAGGCAGCTTAACACACTTAGTGCTATTGGCAGTTTAGCATACAAAATTCAACATACGCATAACTCGAAGTTGACATGATTTTGTATCTTATTATATGAGATGTTATTCAATTAACCTGTAAAACATTGGTTATTGAAATATTGGTAATGATTTGTTCAATCTCTTTTTAGTTTTGCTATGCTGCAGGTGGTGCACAATCCGCCATATCCCTACTATTGTTGAGTCATTTACACTTTGCACGTTTAACAACTTTGCTCTGGATATTTCACTATATGCAAAGTGGATCGCCTATTGAGGATGGATATATGTTCGCCTATTGATGTGCCATTTAGATCTCTCAGTCCATTGGTTTATATCATGCATGTCTTATTTTTTACCAAGACGCGTCTCTCAGTTCTACGTGTTGTTACCCTTCACTAGATTCCATGTTTTATGGTGGGCTACTTTTGTCTGTTTTAAAGAACTGCATTATTTTGTGCAGGTTTTCCGGGGCCACTTCCTGAAAGGCCTCCTCCTAGTACTTCCAGTTTCCAACCCCCTAGGCCTAGTACGTTGCCTCCTGGTGCTTCAGTTTCAGGTAATTTTCAAGTGCCACGATGCTTGTTTCCCCTATTTTACGTAGTTACTGTTTAAGCCTTGCTCTTCTGGCTAACCTGGCAACTCTTTCTGGCTAGGTCATGTTACGCCTGGACAAGTTGACATGCGTGCACATAATTGGAGACCAGCTTAAGAACACTTGCTCTCTCTTATTAGGTATGTTGAGCTCGGTACCTTGTAAAAGTTTCATTTACTCCATTGTATTAGTATTGAATGGTGTTACGAAGATTTTCTTTGAGCTCTGTTTCAGTTTCAATATTTTTGTATTTCCACTCGTTTTATGTCAAGTATGTCTACCTGGAGTGTTGACAGCTTGGTAAGTGTGGAAACTCCTAAGTTCCATTAGTTGTGCAGGATGCTTTATGTTGCGTTTAGTTTTGTTGGAAATTGATGTGTCAATTTCCTCAATTAGTGCCCGTGAACTATGTCATCTATATATACGGTTCAACAACCGATAGTTATCTGAACTATCAGTAGTCTCACTCGAGATAATGCCGGGGGTCATCGAATGGCAGACTAGGCTCTCACGATGATCTTCGGGATTCGTGTATACGGTCTTATACGTTGAATCCCGATGCCTTCGTTACTCGGGCTATGAGGTCACACACGTAACAATTACCGAAGATACTTTCGAGTAGTGACCCGAAAGTGAATAAGGGATTTGATCCATATTGAGGAATTTCGGTTCGATCGAGATCGTGTCCCGACCGAACCGATGGTGCGCCCGGAATTGGTTCCGGACACACCATTTGGGGTTTATGTATATATATATGTGAGATATATATATATATTACTCCCTCCGTCCCTAAAAGATTGTCATATTTTGACTTTTGGTAGTCAACAAAACACGATTTAAAATATAAATATCTATTATTCTACATGCAAAAAAATTATAAAAAGTTAATATTTCAAAAATATATATTGAGACGAATCTAACAAGGTCCCACAAGACTATATTATTTCTTATCATTTAATGGGAATTCATGATCAAATTTTGTAATGTTTGACTAGCAAAAGTCAAAATGTGACAATCTTTTAGGGACGGAGGGAGTATCATTTATTGAAATGATTTAATTAATTAATGAACTAATTAAATAAGATATGATTTAATTAATTAATTAAGATTAATTAATTCCATCATCATGAATGGTTGACATCTTGGTGGCTACTTTATGCCTTGGGAAGGCTTTGTAAGTCTTGGGAAGAACTCTGGTAAGAGAATCTTCCATGGACCAAGAGGCGTTAACCATATGGATGGTTAATGTGTTTGTTTAGTGTATAATGTGTTTCATCATCCATTCTATATCATAAGATGATATAGAATGGGTAGAGGATCAAGCTAACTATCACACAACTCTTGTTAGAGAACACAAACAAACACACACACTTCATCTTCAAACCCTCTAGCAAAATTCTAAGTGTTAGAGTATAGAAATTGTTCTATAGTTTGCTATAGTAGTTAGACTACACACTCCTCAATAACACACACTAGTCCAAGTGTGTCTTATTGCTATCTAAGGTATTGGTGTGGACTATTTCATAGTAGTTCCATATCACCTTGGTGATAGAAATTTCTTCAAGAAGAAAGCAAGGAGCAAGGTGTGGGGATAAGCACTTGAAGATCATATCGCTTCCGCTCACGCTTCAAAGGTATATCTTTGTAGCCACACTCTTTGATTATGTTAGTTGTAGCATATTCACACTATCTTTAAACATATACTTCTATGAGCTAGTTCTATTGTGTAAGTTCTAACGCTCAACGAATTAGGGTTTTCTAGACATATGAACTATCGTAGTTCATTGTGTCTTGCAACCCCGGGATATTCCAACAAGTTTTATTACCATTCCTGATGCCTTGCTCGTTCTTGTCCCCTTACTTATGATTTGTAATCCCTCCCTGTTACAGGATTTGCTTGGAGAAACATAAAAGCAGCTTTAAATACTTGCACACAAAAGTCAGGTATTTCTTGGATAGCCTAACACCATTCAGTGTCATTGCCAAAACAAGGCAGACAACATCAAACACTTTTGGTGAGTAGATGTAATTACTTAATTTCAATTACATAACAAAAAGTGCCTAGACTAATGCAGAACAAAAATTCATACTGCTTCATATGCTAGATATCATGGATGCGATTGTTGCATATGAAAACCCTGACGTTGTCACAACTCAATCCGGTTCAAAGACTGTACAACGTTTTACTTTTATAGACACAGAGTAAGTTACTAATATTAACTAATCTTGTCTTATTACTTCTAATATTGACTGTCTTTAAATATTCGTTTCATCTTAGGCAAATACCTCTCTGTGTTACTTTGTGGGGTGAAATGGTTGAAACCCAAGGACCTATTCTACTTGATGCAGCCAAATCACTGTCAATTGTTGTTGCAAAGCGTTTAAGTTTATCAACTTACAAAGGTGAGTAGTACATACATTTATATTCATGGTAAATAAAGCCTTCATATAAATTACTTCATTGCTCAACCCCTTATTAGGCACTTGTCTGTCTACCAAAAACTGTTCTTCATTCACGGTTGATCCACCGATTGAGCTTGCGGGAACGTTAAAAAAATGGTATGATTTATTTCAAATAGCCAATAGCACATATTAGATATATTTATCCTGTTACCAATAAATTTCAGCGACCGTGTAATAAACTAACAGGATTCGAACAAGGACAGAGTCAGATTTGGAGGAGCTGCTTGTCGATAAATCCTTGAAAATATCTACGGAACTTGTACTGCAAGGAGATTTAAAAGTACTTTCTTTAGGAGAGCTCAAGCAAGTCTCTACAGCTGGTGAATATTGGGTGAAGGGACATCTTCAAATATCAGATGAATATCAGAAGCTATTCTACTTTGAATGCAGTAACTGTCGTTCGAAAATAAGTGCGAATGAAGAAAATACTGAGTACAATTGCCTAGATTGCCAGGAGACTGTCACGGCGAAAGCTAGGTATTCATTATTCTAATAATATTACAAATGGAATATCATTACAAAATAATGACACAGCTTTATAATGTTGTTTAACATTAGGTCATATGTTTTGATTTCGATCTATGATCAAAGTAATGAAAATAAGATAATTGCTTTTGATGACGTTGCCGAATGCATTCTTCAGACAACAGCTACTCAACTAGCAAAGCTGTATTCAATGGTAATGTTTTACCTGATCATTCACTTTTACAAATGAGAAAAAATAGCTAAATATACAAACGTTCTGAATACTTATGCAAGTGTTTTGAAAATTTCAAGGGGCAACAATACGATCTTGCAAGCATCAAAACTGAATTCGAAGGTAGGCTCTTTCAGGTGTTGGTACGCCGAACATTTGCAGGAACTGATGATACTCAGAAAATAATGATTCTTGTTGCATACTATGAAGATGGCGACTGCAACGAAATTGACACCTCAAATAGCCAAGACAAGGACAACATGACTGGATCTCCTACTCGAGGAAAATCTATAGATACTTCGCAGTCATCTTTATCCCCACTGAAAAGACAAATGCGTGAAATCAATATCGGTGGTGGTACGCAAAATTACAATTAATCAAATAGTCATATATCAATATGCCACTAAATGACCTTATTATTTATTTTTTAACTGAAAAACATGTTCTCTTTAACCAGGTAGTCCAAAAAAAAGGTTGTTTAAGATCAACCCGAGCATTGCTACTGTTAGTGAAAGCAGTGTAGATGAAACGGACACAACCAGTCCATCAGCAAGTTAACAACATAATTTCCATTATGCTAATGTTTTGTACTACAACTATACCTCAATGCACTATCAACAAGCATTGTAGTGGTTAATTTCTTATGAAGAACTCTCTACTTTTGTAGACCCGAACTAAACTTAACGTCATGTAAAATTTATAAGGCTTTTATCTATATAAAAACCTCTTTTGGATTTAGTTAGTCCTACCATATAAGAAAAACCTGCCCGTCGTTAGACGGGCACCCGGTAGCTAGTATTATAAAATGTCTCCCCAACTCCCTCCAAATAACATCAGCCTCGCAATTGCAATTCCATCAATAATAGAATACGTCTCCTTAACTCCTTCCAAAATCCAAATAACATCAGCCTCTACAACTACAATTCACTTGCAAGCAATTTCAATTCACGTTGATAATTTGACATTAGTGATTTTTTTATCGTACGGGATTCACATTGAAAATACAAAAGAACATTATCTCTTGCTCTGTTTCAATTCGTACAATAATGTCTAGCTAAAAAATAATTCGTACAATCCGTTCCTAAAAGATTGTCATATTTTGATTTTTGATAGTCAACAAAACGCAATTTAAAATATAAATATCTATTATTTTACATGCGAAAAAATTATAAAAAGTTTATATTTCAAAAATATATATTGAGACGAACTTAATAAGGTCCCACAAGACTATTATTTTTTATTGTTTAATGGGAATTCATGATCAAATTTTGTAATGTTTAACTAACAAAAGTCAAAATGTGACAATCTTTTAGTGACGGAGGGAGTATTTTTTACAAGTTGATTAACCGAATAGGGAGAACTATTACAAGCAGAGTCTAAAAGTTTGTGTTAACAATTAAGAAGTGTTAAAATTGTCAAGTAAACTACTAAGATATACTAAGAAGGTTTCGAGCCAAACACACGTTCGAACGTGTTCGGCTTTGTGAAAACATGAAGATTAATTAAGAAACACAACCCTAATTGAACAAACAAATAAATTGAAACTTAATTGAACCAAAAAGTAGTAATTGAATAATTAATTGAACTATACACTCGGTAAAAACAGGAAGATTAATTAAGAACAACAACCCTAATTGAACAAGAAAATAAATTGGAAATTTAGTTGAACCAAAAAGTAACAATTGAGTACTTAATTGAACTATACAAATGAGAATGAGATGTTTGGAGTTGATAATTCCAAAATTCAAACCTAATTAAACCAAAAAACAATTAAATACTTAACAGATTGAGCATGCATCGATATATGATCTTCAATTATTGTTTCAGTTCTTCAATTGTAAACACCAACAAAAGCTTCAAATTAAGTAAAAATTCTTTCAAATCTTCAAATAATGGTGACTGGTGAAATGAGGAGAACTGATGAAATGAGGTGGGAGGTGAAGTGACCTATGAGGAAGGGGGAAAAGAGGTCTGCAGATGAATCGACGAGATGATGCGAGGGGAGGGGGGGATTTCATTGAGATGGGGATGGGGGGGGGGACGATTTGATTGAGATGAGGGAGGGAGGGGAGGGAATATAGGAATATATGTGTATTATAGGTATTTATATCATTGATATATACGGTATATGGTGGCCGATAAGAACTTTTTTGAATAATTTGGCTCGGCTCGTCGAATACTAGACGTTTAGCTTGATATTTGAGATCCCGAACCGAATGTCTCGAGCTTTTTGGAACCTTTTGATCACATGCCTATGCATGAGCTTTTCAACATTTGAATAAGTCATAGGCTGTTTGTTAGCTCAGTCTTTGCAGGAGTTATTTGTTTATTGTTTACTACATTATAGGCTAGTTTTCCTCAGTATTGTTATATGGTAATGTATTCTAAGGACTACTATAAAAAGTGTTCTTCTTAGTCAATAAAAACAGAGTGGTCGAGTACTTCATTTTGAGAGCTCGCAAATTCATTGTATTTGTTTTGAGAGTAATCAACAATGAATGTCCTCCATATGAGTATAAAAAAAAATGTAGAAACATACAAGTGATGATGGAAAGCAACACGATTACTTAAAAAATTATGACAATTTCAAAGAGACACTTTCATACGACTAGATCCGCCAATGGTTACCACTCGTATTTTTTGACATTTTCATAACGATAGTGCGGGCGAACAACATATGTATAAAACCCATCAGGATGTACTGTCCAGATACAGTGTGGTTCACCATGAATGTTGGTATAACAATTATCCAACATAGAAAGAGTATAGACAGAGAAAGATTTTTGTTTGCTTCCCCAAAAGAAATAACAATAAAATTCGGTATTAACAAATAAACCTTGTCCAAATTTCCAACTAAATTCCTCATTATATTTGGGCCATTTTTGTCCTATATCATCATTTCTTGACTTGCAATGAACCCTCAAGGGCTTGTAATGAGTAGGGATGGCATTCCTTATGGTAACAATGATGGAATTTGTTTGCTCAAAAATAATGCAATAAAGTAAAAAAGTTATGGAACATACTCGAGCAAACCGACCAGTAGCCATTTTCTTAAAAAAAGATTTATACTATATGGATAATCCAGACAAATCCATCATATATAGGCCTTCAACAACTTTAATACATTGTATTTATGAGGATTTATATCTTTCTATGTTACACTTATACCGAATTAACTACAAATTTTTCTGTTACCAAATATTTTGAATAATATAAAGATCAAAAGATGGGAAAGCTAAAATAGTCTTCATAAAATATAGGCTTTTTTTCATCTAGGCCCCTGAACTAATTAGTCAATCCCAAATCAGCCCTTCCCACCTTTTTTTTCCCAAATAGGCCCTTGTGGCCAAAAAATGGCACCTGAACTTTGTTTTTTT
The DNA here is from genome assembly GCA_003412495.2 of Echium plantagineum. NCBI lineage: Eukaryota > Viridiplantae > Streptophyta > Magnoliopsida > Boraginales > Boraginaceae > Echium > Echium plantagineum. The sequence continues at coordinate 37,329,632 of CM016563.1, forward strand.
CCATTTTTGCTGACTTTTTCAGATTTTTGACTTTTTAAAATCCTTAACTCAAGGGCAAGTTAGTCATATTGAAAATATGAGTTTTTGGAGGAAAATATTCGAGAAAAGTTCAGGTGCCATTCCGAAAAAAAACATTTAAGCGCCAAAATTGAAGAAAAAGTTCAGGTGCCAGACAAAAAAAAATATTTTGACATTCTCGTATTTGAAACTCGAATTCATGTTTTATTTAAATTGTATATTTTAGTTGTATTCGATATTCGGATTCGATTTTTTAGATTAGAAATATATTGAAACTATTAAAAAATAAATATAATTATTAATAATAACTTAATTATTATAAATTAAAAAATCACCCCCCACCCCCTACCCCCCCACCCCCCCACCCCTGCAACAGCCCCCCCCCCACCCCCACCTGCAACAGCCCCCCCCCACCCCCCCCACCCCTGCAACAGCCCCCCTCCCCTACGCACCTGCAGCAGCCCCCCCACCCCCTCCCCCACGCACCTGCAACAGCCCCCCCCCCCCCCACCCCTGCAACAGCCCCCCTCCCCCACGCACCTGCAGCAGCCCCCCCCACCCCCTCCCCCACGCACCTGCAACAGCCCCCCTCCCCCACGCACCTGCAACAGCCCCCCCACCCCCACCCCTGCAACAGATCTCCCCCACCCCACCCCTGCAACAGCCCGCCTACCCCCCACCCCCTCCCCCGCGACCTACAGGGTGCAACAACAACCCCACCCCCCCTCCCCCGCGACCTGCACAGGGTGCAACAAAGATTTGATTTTTGTTATTTTGTTGAAGAAAAGATTCGATTTTTGTTGGGTTTGAGGGAATAAAATGTTGACAAAGTTTGAAAGGAAGAGTAATAGAGTGAAATGATTGAATTTTCATAGCAAAAGGCCATGGATCTTGTGAGGAAATCGGTAGAGAAGTGAAGGAAGAAGAAGAAAGGTGGGGTGGGTGTGGGGGTGGGGGTGGGGGTAGGGTTAAAGGTTGAAGATGAAGTTTTTAATAGGTTGGGTTAAATATTTAAGATTGGGTTAGTTTATATTTAGGTTGAGTTAGTTTTAGATGTGATTAGTCTAATTTGCCCTCTATCTAAAATTTAAAATAAGAGAAATGGAAGAAAACAAAGTTCAGGTGCCATTTTTTGGCCACAGGGGCCTATTTGGGAAAAAAAAGGTGGGAAGGGCTGATTTGGGATTTACTAATTAGTTCAGGGGCCTAGATGAAAAAAAGCCTAAAATATAATTGTGTGGTAGTTTTCCGATGGTTAAGACTCCCTATGTCCCTAAATGATTGGTACATTTTGACTTTATATGGTCCAACTTTAATACAATATATATTTTTGAACTATTAACTTTTTATAATTTTTTCATATGTAGAATAAGAGATATTTATATTAGAAATTGTTGAGGATCAACATCGTTATCGAATATTGTTTTGGCTCAGTTCTCCTGACAATAATGATTCCTATATATCGTCAATGCGTCCCCAATTGGCCAAGGGGCAACCCAACTACAAAAGTCTCCAATCTCAATAGAGTTTTGACACAAAGCTCTTTTATTGAGGAAGCGGAAGAAAAGGCTAGGTCACTGGTGTACAAAACAGTAGTGAAGGCTACAATATATTTCTCTGGCTTGAATAAAATAAGGCAAACTACTAATGTATATATAATAATAATATAGGTTAGGGTTAGGCAATATTAAGAGGCTACTAATTGTGTTGGGCTAATTGGTCTGAGCCAATAGATTATTAACAGAAACCGTGTTTTATTGACTATGAAAAGACAAAATATAACAATTATTTAGGGACGGAGACAATACTAAAGACTGGGAGTCAAGTGAAGAACATGGCACAAGGGGCGACGGATCGGGGAAGGAGCTGCACAGAGCGCCGTGAAAATTGGCGTGGTGCTGCAACAGGCGCATCAATATTGCACAGGGAGCAGCTGATGCAGCGAAGAATACATTCTTCCAACTCTTGTAGTAAACCAACCAGGCAAACCAGCTCATCCTCATTCCTCAATGCTTCACCTAGCTTCGTATTGTTTACATCCTCCTAGTTGCCACTTGGTTAACATAGTAATAATAGTATAACCTGTAAGAGTTGTGGATATGCAACATTCACATAAAAAGTATGCAATGGATATTGAGTTGGAATCTCTTAGGAAACGAAAATTTGGACCTATTATTGAAGTACCTAAGGAAGTGAAACCTGTTGGGTATAAATGGGTTTCGTAAAGAAATGAAATGAGAAAAACGAGATCGTAAGATATAAAGCTCGTCTTGTGGCACAAGGATTTTCTCAAAGACCAGGAATTGATTATGAGGTAACTTATTCTCCTGTTATGGATTCCATTACTTTTCGTTATTTAATTGGGTTATCAGTATCTTATAAACTCGATATGCATCTTATGGATGTTGTTACAGCATACTTATATGGATCACTTGACAGTGAAATATATATGAAAATACCCGAGGGGTTTGATAAATTAAAGCCTAGAGAAATGTATGCAAAAGTTGCAAAGATCATTATATGGTTTAAAACAATCTGGAAGAATGTGGTATAATAGGTTAAGTGAATATCTGATTAAAGAAGAATATGTGAATAATCCTATTTGCCCGTGTGTTTTTATAAGAATAACAATATCTGGATTTGTTACCATTGCTGTCTATGTTGATGATCTAAATATAATTAGAACTAATAGAGAAATTCATGAAGCAATGAATTACCTAAAGAAGGAATTTGAAATGAAAGATCTTGGGCAAACTAAGTTTTGTCTTGGCTTACAAATTGAGCATACTAATAATGGAATATTTATACATCAGTCAAACTATACTCAAAGGGTATTGAAAAGATTTAATATGGATAGATCAAATCCTTTAAGTACACCAATCATGGGTAGATCACTTAATGTTGAAAAGGATCCATTTCGTCCCAAGGAAGAAAATGAACAGGATCTCGGTGCTGAAACACCATATCTCAGTGCTATTGGAGCTCTTATGTATCTTGCTAACTGTACACGGCCTGACATAGCTTTTGCAGTGAATTTATTAGCAAGATTTAGTTCTTGTCCTACAAAAAGGCATTGGAATGGGATAAAGCATATATTGCTATATTTACGAGGTACGCATGATCTTGGTTTATTTTATTCTAACAATACAAAACCAGTTTTGCTTGGTTACGCAGATGCAGGTTATCTATCTGATCCACATAACGCTAAATCTCAAACTGGATATGTATTTACATACGGTGACACTGCAATCTCGTGGAGATCCCAAAAACAGACACTTGTAGCTACATCTTCTAATCACGCTGAAGTAATAGCTCTTCATGAAGCGAGTAAAGAATGCATATGGTTAAGATCAGTTACTCAACATATTCAAGGAACAACTGGGCTATCATCAAATATTGATCCAACGATATTATACGAAGACAATGCTGCGTGTGTTATTCAAATGAAAGAAAGTTATGTCAAAAGTGATAGGACGAAGCATATTCCCCCAAAGTTCTTCACATTCACTCAAGAGCTAGAAAGAAGCAAAGAACTTGACATTCAATATATTCGTTCATGCGACAACGTGGCAGATCTTTTCACAAAGTCACTACCTACATCAGTTTTCAAGAAACACATACAAAGTATTGGAATGCGCCATCTTCGCAATCTCTAAGGCGTGCGATACATGACTAGTTGAGGGGGAGCACACTGTTGTACTCTTTTTCCCTTATTAGGTTTTTATCCCACTGGGTTTTTCCTAATAAGGTTTTTAATGAGGCAACTTGCGCTTTCAGAGAGCTAGTTGAAATTTCAAAGGGGGAGTGTTATGAAATGACTTGCTTTGAGTTGAAGTTTCAACTAGCACCAAATACATGACACCTAGCATGCTCATCCTTAGAGATTAAGTTTCAACAAATGAATGACACCTAGCATGTTCATTCTTGGAGATGAAGTTTCAACAAATGAATGACACCTAGCATGTCCATTCTTGAAGATGAAGTTTCAACAAATGAATGACACCTAGCATGTTCATTCATGGAGATTAAGTTTAGTGTAGTATAAATATGTGTCTCTTGAATCATTTGTAATCATCCTATTATTCAATCATCCCATTATTCAATCATCTCCATTACTCAATTATCTATCACAAATTATTTGAAGTATTCAAGCAATCTATTCTCTCCTTTATCATTCAAGCATTTGTTCTTAGAAAGTTTATTAAAAGTTTCTTTAGTATCATTCAAGAAGCATCGGTTCCGGTTCGGTTTCGGTTCTGGGCCTCATGTCTTACACCTAAATTTGAGTTCACTTTCGGTTTTGAAATTTTGGATCTGTTTGTTTTTAGCTAATATTATTATTATTTTTAGACTCAAATCTAAATATGATTAGTATTGTCTTATATCAAATATAACTCATAATTTAGTTATAAAAGTTTATCTACTCTATATAAGTTTAACGAGCTTCTTTTAAAAATAATTTCGAAATTCGTATACACATTCGTCACACGGTACCACTTTTTAAATATAGATTAAAACATATTCACTTATTTATTATTATATCATACTAATAGTGAACAATGATGAATCCTCTCGCCAATTATCCTTTATTAAACTTAATTTTTTCTATATAAAATTAGTCATCACATGGTACCACTTTTTAAATATATATGTATCCATATATTATTAGATTAAAACATATTCACTTATGTATTATTATATCATACTATCAGTGAACAATGATGAATCCTCTCGCCAATTATCTTTTATTAAACTTAACTTTTTCTATATAAAATTAGTCATCGGTTCGGTTCGGTTTGGTTTTTATCAGTTCTACTATAAGCCGAACCGCATCGGTTCGGTTCCCTCAAAGGCGGAACCGAAATCGGTTCGGTTCCGATCGATTCCAAAAAGATCGGTTCTTTTCGGTTCTATTCGGTTTTGATTTTCCTCCACACCCCTCGTAGGAAGGATAAAATAGTCTTCACAAAAAATAAAAGAAACACTAATTTATTCATTCATTTATTGCATGTAGACATCTACACTATATGTAATTGGGGAAGGGGGGAATTAGTTTTTTTTTTATGAAGCCCCATGTTTCATTTTTCCTAGATTTTAGCTAACTACCCATCATATTAATTTTTTTCACTTTTTTCGATTATACAAAAAAGGAATATGAAAATTTTTAATATTTTTTTATTATATATAAATATAAATTAAAAAGATTTTCCATTTAATATCCATATTTAGTACTCCTACATTAATTTGTACGTATTTTTAAAAATTCAACTATATCTTAGATTTTTTGTAAGATATTTAAATTTTTTCTTTATGTTTTTTGTATGTAATAATATTTTTGTATATATATTTTATCTTTTTGTGCATGAGAAACGAATAAACAAAATATTAAAATTCGCATATACATTGACAATGCATCGATTTTACTAATTTTCATAGCTCATAAAGAATACTTTATCATTAGAATTTTGTATAAAAATTAATCTAAATTATATATATATCGTAAATTTGATGAATAAATTTGCACAGGCTAGACTGTGTAGAAACAGCTAGTATACTATTATTGCAAATCATGAAACTAATATAATGAAGCCTTGAAATGAGGGATAAGAGGAGGACGAAAATATGAAATAGGAGAAAACTATGAAAGAAGAAAACAAGATTGGCGATTCTTCATTTAAGCAAATATTAATACATATTTCTTGAGTCTAATGATACATGGTAGTAAATAGACAAAAAGTGTAGAAACATCCAAGTCGTGAATTCGGTCACCATTGGTATTTTCTAACATTATTATGAGCACAGAGTGGTTTATCATAAAGGCCATATTCACAATGATGATCAAATATATAAAACCCATCTGGATATACCACTTCTTATGGTAACAATGCTGGAATTTGTTTGCTCAAAAATAATGCAATAAACTAAACAAATTATGTAACATAGTCGACCAAACCGACCAGTAGCCACTTAAAAAAAAGAAGATTTATAATATATGGATAATCCAGACAAATCCGTCATATATAGGCCTTCAACAACATTAATACATTGTATTTATGAAGACTAATAGTATCTTTATATGTTACACTTACACCGAATTAACTACACTAATTTTTATGTTACCAAATATTTTGAATAATATAAAGGATACGCTCATTTAAGGCGCCCCGCTTGGCTAGCCCATCGTCCAACAAAGGAGGTGAATCCGGGATGTGCCTCTAGCGACTTGGTACTCCACCTCAAGAGTGTCAGAGAGGCTGGGTAACCACCCACAAGCAGAGCCTTCGTTGAACAAATGCAGAGTTACTCATGCACCTGCCGTGGATCGAACCCACACACTTGTGGAGAATCACACTCTTATAGTGAAGCCCCTTACCATTTAAAATAATATAAAGATTAGAAGATGTGATAGATCATTTGTAGGCCTCCAAAAACTTTCATACATTCTACTTCCTTTGCTTTTTTAGTTGTCGTTCTAACCATTTACACATTGATTAAAAATAAATAAAAAGAATCAAATAATACATTGAAAATGTAAAATAATAATTAATTGTCATCACATTATTGGGTGCTTGATAATTTCAATACAAAATGTAAGTAAACTTTTTTTAGCTAAAACGACAACTAAAAAGACAAAACATTTATGAAGATTTATATCTTTATGTGCAACATTCACATAAAAATGTATCTACCAGACTACCACAGTATTTCTTACAGTAAGAAGTGACATTTATTGTAGTGAACTTTTTGCTAGTATGAAGGAAAAGACAATCTAATTACAAATCAATTCTTCAATTTTTTATTTGTAACGTTTTAGCCCTACAAGCTGAACAACTTTGCAGAAGTTCAACATACTTTTTTACTAGCTGATTAACCGAAGAGGGGGAACTATTACAAGCACAGTCTACAAGTTTATCTTTAACAACAACCAAAGAAGTGTTAAAATGGTCAGTTAATACATGTGTTAGTTGGAACAACCACAAGAACAAAAGCTGTGAATTACCACACCAGATATCTAAACCAAACATACAAAGGAGTATACACAAAAGAATTTACAAGCTAAGCTTATCAATCCACGGCAAATGGTAACGGGAAATGCAATGATCATACGATCACAAATTCTTAACTTTTTGTAGCCTGGGGTCCTGGACTTCCAACATTTCTTGTATTGGATATTTCAGAAGGATTATGCGAGTCTCTGTCTCTGTGACCAAATGGTGCACTACCTCGACTACGTTCTGATGGAGAACCTCGAGGACTACGTGAAGGCAAATTGCGATGCGGACTCGGAATTGTCAAAACCTCAGTCTCCAGCATCTTGCCTTCCTCTGCTAGCAACTTCAGCTGTTTTACATATCCAACAGCACAGTTAGGAAATAAATATCAATGGCCCCAAAGCTGGAATAAGCTATTGTTAAACCTTCACTTGGTTACCTTTTATCTAAATTAATTCAACCACATCAACAGATGATAATTACCTGAATCTCAGTTTCTCTCAACCGATCATTAAGATCATTTATAGCAGGGCTCAAGCTGCACAAAAAACTTGACAAGATAATACAAAAATGCTAAAAAGTGGAAAATGGTTAAATATAGGTGGATGTGCTTCTTACCAGTATTCCATTAGCTTACACAAGGAAGCCTGATATGTTGAAGTGTGATGAATGAAAGTGAGTGGGTGCACTTTCACGTCCCTGGCCAAAACCCATGAGAAAAGTGAGATGCAAACTGTAGCATGTAGAATGAAATCTTGAATAGATTGAACTCACCTCATACTCTGAGATAATGCTTGGTTATAGGCAGTCTTCTCTTCATCATACAATACGGCCTGCAGATCAGAAAATGAACCCATAGGTGCCTCGAGATTGAGAATCTCTGAGCTTGGACAAAGGTCAAGAGGGATTTCCTTCCTAATGTAGTCTGCACCACTGTGAAAAAACAAAGGTTCAAATGTAACAGATAAATACTTCCATTAAAATACTTCCATGAATGTCCTGTAAGTTTGTTCGTGCAAAATGACTATTATCATCATGAGCTGAAATGTACAGTAGTGCAAGCCTTTTCATGTTGTATCGATTGATATACAACTTTGTTCGTAGAAAATAAGTAGTCCATAGCATGATACACATAACTACAGATCATATAGATCCCAACACCTTAGGAGTTAGGACTCTAGTTTGTAATAATAATTTAATGTAGCTGTCATCACTCCATAGATGTAACAGGGTCAATGATTTTTAAATGTGTTGATTACAATGGTGCATGCAGTTGAAAAAGCAACTCAATAACAACATAAATATTCATAGATTTGGTTGTTTCCCTACATGCGGTTTTTAGTTAATAACGAGTCACACAATAACAATATACACTATACGTACCAATTTAACAGGGAGGCGTTTTAAGAAGTAATCTGCCTACGTTAGATTTACGAATTTCATGACCAATTTCTTCGTATTCATTACAAGATTTTTGGAACAATATGGTTCAAATATACTTAATTGTCAATTCTTCTCGAGTCTGATACATTATTCACAACCAGCAAGAAAAGGAGGATAAGAAGATTGTACATAACCAAACTAGAGAAAAGGAACATAAGCTAATATTGAACTTGGGAATGAAGGCATTAAACCGACATGTAATCACAATCATTCATAATGTACCAATGAAATCCGTTACACAAATTGCAAATTCACAAACCAACACCCATCAACTTAAGATACTTTTTTGTTGATAAGACTAGAAGTATACAGAAAGGGGCTTAAAAAACCATGTACAGCAGTGGTCTAGATACGATTCTAGAAATCCAGCCCTCTTAAAGTGCTAAACAAAAGGCATAAAATTAGGGCATTATGTTGCCTTGACTAATATCCTTCTCTGACTACCTTTGGGCAACATGGAAGCTACATCAAATGACTAAAGAGGAGGTAAAACGGTTTACCTTAGAAGGTTTAACAGCTCCTCTGAAACTACCAGTATCTTCGTCGCCGGGAGATTTAGACACTATTATGTCAGAAGGTTGATCAAGTTCCATTGCATAACTTATATGTTTATGTTGCTGAAGGTACATAAAGTGGAGGTGCAACAAAACATAAATAGTTCATACTAACTGAACACTTACCGACATGAGAAGGAAGGACAGTGATGTGAGGATGTGAGTGGTACCATCCAATTACTCTTGTTGTTCTGCCTATTTTTACGGTCATTCTGTATTGTATGGTTAACTAAACAAGGATCTGAAGAACTATTGGATGTCATTTGCATTTTAAAAGAAATGATGCATACTATTAAAAAACCGGATATGACGATCATTACCACATTAAATGTCGATATCCAGGATTCTAGGCAGCAGAAGAATACAAGCGACAAAGACCAACAAGTTGAGATACAAAAACTATATTAAAAGGGGAAAAGGGTTGTATTAAAAGGGTTATACCCCCCCCCCCTATCTCATAATTTTGAAGTGTTTATAGGAAAATTACTTTACCAAGGAATATGACATTCTTTTCTTTTGCCACACATTAGCTAAAGATAGTCATTACACTATATGTTGAGAAATTAAATTTTATAAGGAAAATGTATAAAGATAATGAAAACAACCATTGTAATCTATGCAATCAAGTAAAGAAACAACACTTCTATTCTAAGAATCAAATATTTTGAGACAGAGGGAGTACTTAATATTGTAGAAAAAGGCTACTCTGACTTTAAGTATTAACGAAATTTTGTATTCACGAAAAAGATTTATGAGGAAAAGGCGATATCCGAACCCTTAAAAATAACTGATATCATAATCATTATTGGATCACGAAGGATAATGATCACTAATCAGCTTTAAAAGAAATTGCGCGTAGATGGTGACTAAGAAATCTCTATATGCAAGGTCTACAAAAAGCAAGAGTAAGATGACTATTCATGTGTGAAAGAGAATTAAAAGAAGGATATCTCAGCTTCAGCTGATGCTGCGGTCAATTGTTCTAGATTAGTCTCTACTCGATCTTTCTGGCGATCCGATCGTGGTTGAGGTAGAACACCCCATATTAGTGCTGTTGCCCTACCATTTTCGGAGTACTGAAAATATAGAATAATATCAACAATTAATGCCACACACATATTAAACTTACCTTAGAAGATAGTCAATTTTAAAAATTGGGAGTTAATCGATGTTAGTACTATATACCATTTGTTTTGTTGCCGACATGTACAACAATTATGTAAATAGGCTCTTCGCATGCCAACATGGCCTCAGAGTGACTTAAGGCTGAGAGTCAAAAGACCTTCATAATCATTTTATTTTAACAATCAAACAATTGACACTACTGGAACTAACACTAATCTGCTACGTTAGTAATGAGGCTCGACCGCTCAGGGAAGGGAACCAAGAATTGTAACAAGTACATAAATTGACACCTGCAATGAGCAGTATCAGTTTCCTTCGACAAGATAACTTCTGAATTCTGATATAAAAAAATATGAGCAACTATAGGAGCAACAATGCACCGAAAATCTGTAACAACATCTCTCGTTTACAGCCTTCCTAATATACACTCTAAATTGGTCGCCAAGTAAAAATACAAAAGCTGCCCCTTCTCCCTTTTATTCCAATTCCAGGACAAGAATCCAATAACAAAACCAACGCATTATGAAGCTTCAACCACTCCAACAACTAAAAAGAGAGGTTGAGAGATTATACACAGCATTCTTAATCGAACATCAGTCAGACTGAATGTAGCTAAATCTCGTATACATGTGAGCAAATTCAACCCTCTAAAGACCAAATTTTCACTCGTCGAACAATGCCGAACTCGCGACAAGACAACATTGATGTGGTGATGGTGTGATACAGACAAGAACAAAGAGTCAGGCCAGCAAAAAGTGGCAAATCAAAATAGAGGCAATTTGACCTCTTTAAGTTAAAAAACTAAGCAACTTGAAGGAGAATGAGTACTAATCCTCTACACAAACTTGTTTGCAGGTCAATTGAGTCAAAGGGCTATATTAACAATTGTTTGATATCACTCAGAGAACTTGCAGGTTTATATTTTCATTTTAATCTACAAGAAACAGGCAGCAAAACTGAAGTTATATTTTCTGGAGATAGAAGGTGGTGGAGGTGTTAGAACTTAGAAGTAAAATACTATAAGGTCGTGTATATATGCTGAACGCACAAATTTTATCAGGACAGGGAAGTCTTAAATATACACACCTGCCTAATTTTTTCGATTCCTGTTGAGGCAATAAAATCTGGAAGTTGGAATGGTTGTTTCTCTATACCACGCTTTCCCTGCAAGACAAAAGCAAATGTGATGAGCTGAAAAGGACATAATGAATAAAAACTACAGGAATAACATAGTGTCATTAAGGCTTCTTAGACACCAAGACTTAACTTAAAATGGACGAACAGACAGTGACGAAACATGAATACTTAAACGTATACAAGGCTTCTGATCTATATATCATGATTTATAAAAATATGTGTTTAAGCTACTAACATATCCTAAGAATTGTCTATACCCAACCAACACGACACAATGTTAAAAGTAATATCATGCAAGGTTTCCTCCTGCCAATTTACATGTCCAGGCGCCTCAGGTGTCGAAGTCGTTCCCCTGCAAGAACCAGATATATAGGTATAAGACACCTCATCGATTTTGGCTTCCATTACCTTCTTCACTAGCCATTTAGCTTTATATCATATACTTTAATTAATAATTTTGTACAGTCTAGTATGACGAGATGCACTTCCACCAAGATGAGGGTACATAATAATCTTGAATGTCAATACTTACTCACTTACGAAAAGAGAGAGAAAGGCTCGCAAGTAACCTGTAAAAATTTTCTTTTCTGACTCCAATGTCTGGGGACTGGAACAGTGTTTCTATAAGATTTGAGATAAACTAACAGCTTAGGATCAGCAGAAGTAGCATCCCAAACCTGAAATAAAGAATAAAGTTAATAATAGTGGGAAAAAATCGGGTGCACCCCTGAACTTAACAAAAGCGCAAGAAGCTGTATGGAGTAACTCTATAATGCTTGTCCTTATCTATACTGGGAAGAGTATATATATATATTATCCTTGCAATTAGAGCTAGCACACACAATACATATGCAGCAATGTATAACAAGTGCATGAAATAAAAACAAAATGTCGATCATGAAATAGTTGAATTAAAAAACTAAACACTAACTGTCACTAGCTTAATAAGATATATGATCCCGAGTTCCACATACAATACTTGTATTCATTAGAAAATGCAAATGTTTCAATTGGAAATAGTCTCAGATTGCCAAATGGTGTCAACATAAACATTCATTAACAGACATATACCCTGCATCCTCCAACTTAACTATGCATAAACATAAAAGCCAAACTACAGCCAGCTCCATCTATAAATTGCAATATCAATAAGAAACATACCAAATAGGAAATAGTGCTGCCTCTAATACAATGGTAAACCCCTCAAAAAACTAAGAAGAACAGCATGTCAAAACATAAATATCCATTAAAAGTTATACCTCCAAACCCCCCCCCATTTAACCCATGGTATCAACAGAAAACCTAACTATCAAGATCAATGACCTTCCATGGCAGGTAAACTGACACAATGGTGAACACCTAAATAAAATCAGAACAAGAGCTTACCAAAAAAGCACATCTTGCATGGTTAAAAAGGACTACAGAAGTACAAATGCAAAACAGTCAAGAGGACAGCATACCTCAACCACATCAGGCCTTGAGGATATCTGCTTCAGATCACCAATCTTCATTCGGCGCTCTCGCTAAAAGAAAAAAAATTACAGTTTCTAAGTTTAGCTGATGTCATCAGGAGACAATTATGCAATGAAACACAAAACTGCCAAATGTTAGATACCTTTTTCTTCTTATTAGAGGCACCTTTGTCCTTTGCTTGGACATCCTGTTCTTCTCCTTCATCATCTGAGTCAACATGCTTTTTTGCAACATCCTTCGGATCTTCATCTTTTGCATCACTCTCCTGAATTTTTGCATCAAATGGTTGGTGAAAAAAGTACTATACAAGAATCAAGAACTTTGACGAGGCGAACACAATCACTGTTACTATCGGTGTTGAACTAGATGTGCAATTGCAAAAAATGGTAAATTTGGTACCCAAAACCATCATCTTTACTGACATGATATTATCATATTAATTCAAAATGCAAATTCACAATGCATGTCATGGTCTTACAATAATGCATCAGATTTGTATGTTCAAGCAATCAAATGAACATATTAAATATTGAAATGGACGCATTTAAGTTGAACTACTTTTACCTTCAAATCAGTTGGCTCTTTGAAACTGAACTTCTCAAAGATTTTTCTGAACTCATCATCCAGATCACCGTCCAGCTCGGCCTTTTCAGGAATATACTCAACTTCAACTTGCTCCAGACCCTATAGTTAAAGAATATATGACGATATTAGTGACTTAGAGTTTGACAAGCACACTTCAAAATCATAAATGCAATGAGAAGATATGAAAATACAGTAAATGACTCCTCGGCTAACATGTTAGTGAACAATCAGTAGTTTACAACATACAAAGAAAAGCTTCACCAGCAGTATAATATCACCTTCTCGAGGTAACAAAATGCAGTATCATAATGTCGATGGAAGCTGCCAACACTACAATTTTGAAATTCCAATTAGCTGTCAATCAGATCGCAATGCAATATTCTGGGTCTTTTCATACCCTCTGGATTATTTTTATTGCTAAAAAAAGTTACATACATCTATTATTTCGGAGGCAATGAACATATGCAGAACAATGGTCATGTTCTGCAATGAGAAGGCTCTAACTAACATCAAATCAACCGAAAGTGTGCAAGTTTTATACTGATCAAATAGCTTAGAAGTATCCTACAAAATAGCTCCTTACAAGGGCACCCCACTGAAAGAACGTGCAAAATAAAGTTACACTAGCCGTTTGTGCACAGTCAAACCTGTGCAAATTCATTCCCCTTATACAGTTACCCTTCTGTATAATCAATTAAATATTGATGAGATTATATATCATATATATGAGAAAATGCAAAAGAGATTGTACACAATAGAAATGAGAATTTGAAAATATATTTATGAATAAAAGTGAAGCATGTGAGAATTCCCTTAAACCAAACTATTCCCTTTGTTAACAGAAGATGCTACAAATAATATGTTTTCAACCAAGAATATTCACTTGATACAAAGCAGTTACTCTAAAATAATATTCGGAAGGTGTACAATTGTATTGAATAATTATTCATAGTTGAGATTCTCATAGTTGAAACATTAAAAGTATGTAATGAATAATTCGGAAGGCACAAACATTAAATTGATCATGGTGATAAGCACGAATGTTCATCCCTAGTCAATATGCAAAACATTAACAAAAGATCCACTTTGTGGACTCTAGAATATAAACAACCATAAGCTTTGCAAGACCATCTAATTCATTTCTTGATACAATTATATACTTTTATTGCTCATCTTAACAAACCTGAGGAAGATTTGACGTCCATGTTACTCGTCAAGTTTGAGATATCCAGTGTTACAATTTCACTATCCATCCGTCGAGAATTCCATTGAGAGTTAAAATTAAAGCCTTACCATCGCTCTCAACTTCAACTCGACGCCACCCTTGTCCCCTAGCCAATTCCAAGCCGTCCTGGACTGCTATAGCATCTGCAACAATTGACTTTTAAGCAACCAGTCAAAGGTGGTCTCCACTACAATGTAACAGTTCTAGCGTGACTGCCCCCACTCCTTGGAATCTTTTGATTAGCATTCTGGAAGTCACAAAAAAGAGCAAATAATGTGTATTCTGCACCTTCCACAAAATGTATTGACCATTTGGCTCCTTGCCATCAAAATGTAGTGTGTTCTGTGCAATCCACCAACACCAAATAATGTAGGCTAACTTTCACAGATCTTCCTCAAGCCCCTGTGATTGCAAAAGTGTCGAGAGGTGAGTCCTTTAAACTGTCTCCTTTAAGCTGAAAGCATTTTATTTACAAAATAACAAAACTTATTTACCAATTAAAAACTAATAACTGAAATTAACAATTCTTAACAATTAACAATAAAAAGAATAAATAATAAATTTAACAACAAATACTCAATAGTAATAGTTCAAAATATAACAAACAATTCTTTAAAAATTAAATAATGAATGAACATTTTTAGTTTCTCAATACCAAACATTAAGGACATTTACCGCAAAGCTATGGATTTGGAGAAGACCATTCGCAAGAAGCATCTCTCCAAATCAAGATTAAGAGGCTTCTTCTCCTCATGAATCTAAGATCTACTGCAATAGAGCTGGACAAAACATCGAGTGACCATTCCCCGTGATTTCCAGTTAGGATTAAGGGTTCAAGGGACACAATATTATCCAAGGTAACCAGCAGGGCATGAACGGTCTATCATAAAAAAAACTTAACAGTACCAACTTCTAACATTACTAACCAGAAAAAACTTAACTCTGAGAACACTAAAATTACCTCCTGATGACTTGATTGGTGCTGATAAACTGTTTGCTGAAGCTCGGTTTGGTAGCATTAAAGAACCACTGAAGCTTGGTGCTTTACGAACTTGCTGAAACTTTACTGGTAGTACCTGACTTTCAGGTTTACTCCTGAACACAAAATCAATGGAACATAAATCCCATTAGTGCATTTGAAATAAAGGTACATGGTTAAAGAAGTTATTTAAGAATAAAACAGAATATCGCCATTAACACCAATCAAATTATGAATCATACCTATGCAATTCCAAACCTTTCTAATTCTTATGAGCACACATTTCTTATCCCTCTGGAACATAATTAACTAAATGCATAACTGTTACAAGTTGGAAACATAATCATTCAATGAGCTAATTTAAGGGGCATGAACTTTTCTGAAGCGGCCTAAACGGTAATGGAAACACACATAATAGCATGATTTATAACAACGAAACCTGATAGTGGAATTACAATCGCTAAATCCAAGAAACCTCTCACAATTCATAAGTATAACTACCTTGTACAACAGAAACTCTACGTTTTAGTCTATAATCTATTATGCGACTTCACTAACTATATAGATTAAAAGTGTTAATATATCGAGAATCGAACTCATGACATTGCGATAAAAAATTCACTTATATACCTACTTTATGAACTTGACTTAAGCATTTTATCAAACAGGTTGCAAATAAATATAATTGACATGTTATTCACAACACTTTTAAGTACCCAATTTTCAAAACTTTCAAGTACCCAATTTTCAAAAATCATATTGTATCCAAAAGCAAGATTTAATTATTTAATACTAGAAATAAAATCAACAAATATTAAGAAACTAAAATCAGATAAATACAGTAATTTAATTTGATAGAGTTAATTAACAAAAATTGAACTAAAATAAAAAAATACTAAAAAATTAAAATTAGAAAAATATGTAGTAAAAAATAAGTAAAACTAAAATCATTATTGTTTTTTTTTATATACTCTGAGAAATCAGATATTGAACCTAATTTGCATCAAACATAATACTCAACAAGCAAGAAAACTCACTTATCACAGTTCCACAACATAAATTGAAATGGAACAATAAGCTAAGCAATACTCAGTACAATACAGCACTTCTCCACCCATAATATTCCAGAAATCGGCTACATGGTATTAATTAAACTGAACCCAAACGGGCCAAAGGAAGAAGAAAAAAAATCCCAAAAATATCATCCTTCTATCAACACGGAAACATGAAAAATTCAAAACCAATCACCACACACTCAATAACCAAGTAGACCCTATAACACTTACAGAAGAAACCCAAATACTCCCTCCGTTTCTTTTTATTTGAGTGTTTGGGGAAAAAGTACTTTATTAAGAGATTGTGAAAAATTACATTGGGATTGTAAAAATGTGTATTGGAATTATAAAAAGGTGCATTGAAATTGTAAAAAGGTGCATTGGGATTGTAAAAAGTGCATTGAAATTGTAAACAATCAAATAAAAAGAAACATAGAAAAAATGCTCAAACAATCAAATAAAAAGAAACGGAGGGAGTATAACAATTAAGTCATTATAATCCCAGAAATCAGAAGAAGAAGTACTAATTAAACGGACTAAATGGAGTACAACCAAAACCAGCCAAAAAATAATCTCTTTCTCAACACATGAACAAAACAAAATCAAAATACACTCAATAAGAAGCAGATTAATAATCTATAACACAATCACACTTTGAGAAAAAGAAAACAAAAAAATAACAATAAGAATCAACTAAAGAGTACTAATTAAACAAAAACCCAAATGGAACAAAACCAAAATGACCCTGAAAAGATCATATTTTTGCCAATACAAAAACAAATGCACGCAATAAAAAGCAGACTAATTTATAACACAAACACACTAACACATAGACCAATAAAGTAATTATGATTCCAGAAATCAGCTAAAAACACTAATTAAACTGACCCAAATGGGAAAAAATATAATTTTTATGAGTATAGAAACAAACCAAATCAAAATATAGTCAATAAAAAAACCTGAAATTAATGGTTGACAAAAATGTGTATAGAAATTGTGTTGGTTTTGTCCACAGTGTTGGAGCTCTAAATTGGGGTTGTTTTCAGTGTAATTTAGGATGAATTTGACAAGGTCATGTATTTTTTAAACTTGACTTAAGCATTTTATCAAACAGGTTGCAAATAAATATAATTGACATGTTATTCACAACACTTTTAAGTACCCAATTTTCAAAACTTTCAAGTACCCAATTTTCAAAAATCACATTATATCCAAAATCAAGATTTAATTATTTAATACTAGAAATAAAATCAACAAATATTAAGAAACTAAAATCAGATAAATACAGTAATTTAATTTGATAGAGTTAATTAACAAAAATTGAACTAAAATCTAAAAATACTAAAAAATTAAAATTAGAAAAATAAGTAATAAAAAATAAGTAAAACTAAAGAGGGGGAGAGAGGTGGCGTTTCAATTTTGGAAATTGTAATGGAGTATGTGAAGAATGGGGGAGGGGGCGTTTAAATTCTGGAATTGAAATGGAGCATGTGAAGAATGGGGGAGGCTAAAGTGGGGGGGGGGGCGTTTGGATTCTTGGAATTGTGAAGAAAGTTTAAGTAAGAAAATAGGTGAAAAATAATGTTACTGGGGAGGTTCGAACTCCTGCTATTGAAAAAAGTATATGACTTAAATAATCTAACCTTACCACTATGGCAAGATACACATTTGTTATAATTCCTCGAATACAAATATTTAAATTATCAGCGCACTTTTGGTTTCTTCAATAATAGGTTTGTGTCGTAATCCGAAACTTCAAACGCCCATAACTTTGCGCTCGGGTGTCCGATTGAGGCAAATTTTATATTGATTTCATGTATTTTTTCGAGACGAAGGCGCTGGCAGACTACCGGAGGTGGTCTGGTCCAGTTTTCGGCCTCAAAAACCCCTTTTTCTGGGTGGAAAATGCATTTTTATGATTCGCACTACTTTTTTTAATCTTTAAAAAAAATTTAAAAATAGAAGGCCACCGATTTTTATGATTCTATACCGGAAATAGTTCGACTTTATTTTTTTAGTGTCGGATACCAAACTCCTACATCGTTTTGCCCCTATAAAATTTTTGATGGCTGAAATATATGACACTAGTTCTATCTTAAAACAACAAAAAAGAAGCTTTGTCCAACCGGTTGATCACTAGTTTGATAGGTGTTAAAGGTCATGAGTTCAAATCCCCTCAAAGATTGATATATTTTTAATTTTTGTTGGCAAGGTATATGAAGCTTTTGTTATGAAATAAATATATAATATTGATTGTTTTTAATTTTTGTTTGCAAGGTATATGAAGCTTTTGTTATGAAATAACCATAAAATATTATTGTTATATATATAGTAATGATTAAAAATGTAAACTTTCAT